>JAIGNY010004337.1:1477500-1545000 GCA_020152595.1 Chiridota heheva
ATATATATATATATATATATATATATAGATATATATATATATATATATATATATATATCTATATATATATATATATATATATATATTATATATATATATAAAAATATACATATATCAGACCCCTAGCTTTGCTGTTTCACAGGGGCGGCCCGCCCTGCCACTTTGTGGTCCCGCCCTTCCCCTGGGATCCGCCCTGCCCATTTGGGGTCTGCCCTGCCCCTCATGAGAAAAATATATTTTATTTATTTATTTTAATTTATTTTTTAGATTTAATTTTTTTTCAACTTAATAATCTGATTGAGCAACTAGACCCCATGCCGAAAAGACACAGCGCTTCGGTTGATTAATGTTCCCCTCAACAAGCCTAGCTTCCTGCCCCTTTTTAAACCAACTAGGGGCCTGCTGTATCATTTATTTTGCACTGTTGACGTTGTTGAACTGGGTGGCATGACAATGTAACGGAAATGTATTTACAATAAAATCACATGATTAAAAACTGAAAACAGTCAAGCTAGTACAAAATTAAATAGGGCTAGTTGAAAATAGAGCAGCAATGCCTGACAGGCTAGTCAAATCAAAATGTTAATTTCGGACACTGCTCAAATGACAGGCTTTTTCAAGCCAATACCATTTGCGAAACAATCACTGATGACAAGAGATGTACAAAAGTTGCTTCAAAAAAGCTGGGAATTTCAGCATACAGAAGGTGGGTAGTGATTTTTTTTTATCAAAAATCGGATGTGGGAGGAATTCCTCCCGTGACCATCAGGAATCTTAAGTACAGGTAGGCCGGGGAATTTTTGTAGGAATTAATTTCCCATGGAAATGGCGGTATTGCATAGAGAGCCCAACGTTAGTGACAAATATACAAATACTTGCCATTTTGAGTGTGGCCTATACAGCAATAGTGAGATAAACATCTCACTCAGTCAGTGCAAGTATTGCAAGGCAATACTTGCATACTGAGTGAGACAACGCACAATACACTCGTAACATTGAAAACCACTCGGACAACAATAACATAGGGCCTTATTATGAAATAAAAACCCTTCTGAAAACTGACATGACAAAAGTACTTACAATGATTTAGATTTATTAGCATTTTGAAACTTTAAAGGATCTTTTGAACTAACTTACAAATGAAATGATGTATTTTTGTAAGTAAAAAACATCTACATTACCGAAGAAATGACATTCCAATTGTTTTGCAAATCCCTCACTTTTGGAATCACATACACAATTAGTGCGCGTATCACCCGAGTGAGCTAGTAAGTGCTATTTTGAAAATGTTTGTCAGTAAATGCGCGCAGTGTTCGATTTAATGCTATGTGCACGTTGACTTCACCGACGCTCTATTGTTCGTCAACTTTTCAACTAATTACATACATCCACCTAAGACGCTGTTCGAAAGATAAGTCAGTAGCGAAGGCTCTTGCACAAAACGCAACTAATCAGTTTTCTTCATTAAACCCACGCCAAAAATGCAAGTTATTATAGTATTATTGAATATATATAGGCCTAGCGCCTATTTAATATTATGTAAATGTTCCATGACAATGAAAGTCATTGTCGTGGAAAGACCTAGAGACTGAGTTTATAATAACGTAAGTTATTCTAGCGCGTAGTCAAAATTCACCTACGCTTCTAACTATGATAACATAAGCCAATACAGGAGTTTCAACGTTATAAAGTATATAGCATCTTCTGACTGTGTATATCAGCCATGTAGTAGCTATAGTATAGACATAGTATAGTGTTTACTACAGTCAGATGAAATACTGTACAGCCAAATAACGTTATGAGTAAACGTTAGGGCCTAACGTAACGACATAGGCCTAGGCCCACCTGACATTTTTTCAACGATACTTACGAAGGAAACGGTCAAGCAGAACACCGTGTTTGGATGACAGGCACACAGATCGCACAAGCTTTGGGTAATTAGGTGGGTCACGCTTATCCATTCTAACAGTTTTTATCAAGCTGAAATGAGCAATTAGGCTGTAATTTGTGTAAATATAGATGACTAGGTTCACGCCACACGCAAAGTGAATCTGACCGACTCGATTATTGCTTGCCTCGACTCTTGATATGATCGAAAGCCTACAGGTAGCACAAAACTAATTATTTTCCCCATTGAAACCTATGATGAACGAGTCAAGTTTCCGGTCTTTTTTGTAGCAGAAAGGGGCAGTTTCGTCAACTTTTGCGACGTTTTCTGAAGAGTACCGCCAGTACCATTTAATATCTTTCGGATGATAGGATGTTCAATAGGGGTTCGCCTGAGCTATTGGTAATATTTTTTTTTAGGCTTAAGGGAAGAGGTGTTTGTTTGTACATCATGCAAGGGCGTAGCGACCGAGGGAGGGTGGGGGTGTCACACCCCCCCAACAGCGATTTTTGTCAAGAAAATTGTGACTTTTGTCGGGAAATTTAATTATTTATAACCTTAAAAATGTTCACCGATCTTCCCTAACGAGATGAACAATCGGAAATGAAAGCCATGCAAAAAAATGAAAAATAGTTATGTCGGGAAAATTTGAGCTTTGTCGCAAAATTTAATCACCTTTAACCTTAAAAACAAAACTTCATCAATTCATGTTGATCGCTAATCAATGTACATTTAGATTTCTTTCTTCTCAATTTACAGAAAGAAAAAAATCACATGATTAAACACACTAACACACACACACACACACACACACAGACATATATATATATATATATATATATATATATATATATATATATATATATATATATATATATATATATTTATATTTATATTTATATACATAAGATACGCACACAATTTCCACTTTTCAGTATATTCGGAAACTGCCCTCAATTTTCGGGAAATTTTCTTTTATTTTCGGGAAATTCCTTTAATTTTCAGAAACCAACAATTCGATTGATTTGATTAAATATTCTTTAATTTTACTAATCTTTTTAGTTTACGTTACTATTTTCCCAATTTAGCCTTCCCGAAAGATCCGGGAAGAAAAGTATGCGGCCGGGAGGGTGATGCTTGCTTCGCCCCTTTTGGAGCCGGTCCTCCGCGTTATGCCACTGGGGAGATTTCTCTCACCTCCTTCTGACGGAAAGAAAAGAAATAGGCCCTTTAATTAATTTGTCCTATATTTGAGGCAGAAACGTGTCAAAACCTTTTCCTGCTTTTTGGCCTTTTTGACATTTGCGACCAAGAATTAAGGATAATGACTAAATAATTTAGACAACAATCATAAACAGATAAAGTTTAGGATAAGGTTTTTAAAAATCATAAATTTTATGATTATGGTTAGGAGAATCTTTAGAACAATGTTTTAACCAAGATTTTGTATAAAAGTTAAGCTTTGGCACACCGTTTGCAGTTATCCAATAACGCAAACTTGGAAACGGAAAGTTTCTGAAAAATAAGGAGTTTTTGACATAATTGTTTTGAAAAATAGAAAAACAGGGACCTGGTGATTTATTTGATCCGACAAACCTTCAAACTTTTGAGAAGTCATCCTTCTTCCTCTCCACGCTCATGTTCCTGCGTTATTTTTCAGTATAAGGCTGCAAGCCTTATAACACATTGAATAACTGTAGAGGTAAATGTTGTGGTGTTTTACTCTGTTAGCAAAATACCCCCACACCTTACACACACACACGCACGCACACACACGCACACACACACAACACATTGATGACAATCAATACATCGTTCAATGTGGATATGTATAGACCCAAAATACTCGGGGTGAGAGGGTTTGATCCATACAAATTTGTGTTGTATCTCTTTTCAACTTTGATTTGGCTAATTTTGGAACGAAAATTTAGGATCATTTTCCACGAACACAGCCATGCCTTTTGCCGAACGCAACTATCTATTTTGCCCTAATGTCCAGAATTTCCAGAGCTGAAAGAAGCTTGCTCCCGTCAGGGAGTTGGAATAGACTCCTGCTCCCATCATCCCCTGTCCTGGATTGTTGTCGTCATGACAACCATTTAAAGGCGGGAATACAATAGTTAAGATTGCGGTACTCATTGGAGTAAATTGTGTGGTCGTGTGGCGATTTAAAATGATCTTAAGCGAATAAAATTGATCAGGTTTATAAAAGGCTTTAGGAAACATTTTCAAAATTTAGGAAATCGGGAATTCTGGGGCTATTCCATTTTTTTTCATGTGCAAAAACGCACTTTAAATATTTTGTATTTTGTACCATGTTTAAATTTCGAATTTCACCAATTGTTTTTAATAGTTACCCGTAAATCGTCTTTTTACATGAAAATTTCACGTTTTATTTAGAATTAGATTTTTTTCATGTAAAATTATTGAGTTAAGGAGGTTTTGTTCAAAACTGCGTTTTTGCTATGTATAAAATCTGTATTAGTTCAGAATCTTGGATAACCTAATACGAGTGCACAGGAGAAAGGGATGTACCAGTACAACCTGTCCTCATGGGTTTATTGTTTTGTCAATGTAGATGGTTTAATGTTGAATATTTCGATTTACGATGGATGTATCAATACATCCCATGTAAAGGAATTTACCGGTACATCCCGTCTGGTGAGCAGATTGCTTTGTCAATTAGGATGGTTTTAACTGAAATATTTTGATTAACGATGGATGTATCAATACATCCCATGTGAAGGATGTACCAGTACATACCGTTTGATAAGCAGATTGCTCTGTGGTTGATGGTATAAAGTGAATTATTTCGATTTACGATGGATGTATTAATACATTCCATGTGAAGGGATGTACCGGTACATCCCGTCTGGTGAGCAGATTGCTTTGTCAATAATGTGGATGGTTTCAATGAAATATTTTGATTAGCGAGGGATGTACCGGTACATCCCGTCTAATAAACAGATTTTTTTGCCAATAATTTGGATGGTGTAAACTGAAATATTACGATTTACGATAGATGTATTATAACATCCCATGAGAAGGGATGTACCGGTACATCCCGTCTGCTGGGCAGATTGCTTTGCCAATCTGCATGGTTTTAATTGAAATATCAATTTACGATGGATGTATTGATTTTTATTCTTTTTCGTTCATAGCTTTACGAAATGGTAATTCGACAAATGTCGGGCCACCCTTTCTCTTCTTGGTTTATCATTTATTTGGACCCATTTTTCGGACTTTGCAGTTCAGATTGTAATAGTACATTCTTTTTTTTTAATTGTTTGCATACATACTTTATTATTGTGCAATCATATAGTTAATGTCATGTTTTCATTCTTATGCCGGATTTCGGTTTTGCATTGACACTGGCCTAATAAACTGATTTAAGTTTCACTGTTTGAATTACTTTATTTAAAACTTAAAGCTTATAATTTAAATAAGAACAAAGAGATAATGATTGCTATTTTGAATACAAAGTTTTCTTTATTTAAAAAGTATAACTGTAAGGTGATTATAAGAAAGTGGTATTTAAGACAAAAATTTAAATGAGACACCTGTGCCTCTAACAGATCCTATGCATATACCGTGGACAGGTAGATTTGTGCAGTAAATAATGCAAATGACCAAAAAACGTCATTCAATTTGCATTAAATTGATAATTTTCCATCATTTTGTTTATTTTCAAAGATTTTATTGAAGTAATCATTTCATATTTGTTGTGACGTCACATCAAGAGCCTCCGACGTTCGTTCCCTCACCTGCCTTCTGAATTTACTTTTTAAGTAATTAAATATGACTGAAAGTTTATCCTACAACAAATAAAATGCCCCACCCACTTATTAATATCATTTAACACCAAAGGGCATTTCTTGGGTACAAATGGACCATAAAATCATACTTAAGGCCGGCCAATTTACATAGCCGTATATGAGTCATGCAAATTAGTGATTAGCTTGCATATTTATGTACACACTAACTTACATAAAAGTTTACTTTCGAATTTATACTGTGTGGAAACAAAATTGGGCAATACAATAACATGCCAACCATGTTTACAATTAAACTTCAGCCCCCTTAGGCCTCTAAGCATGATGTAACCAAAACAACGGAGCACACCTTCTTTCTTGCACATCACATATGGGACAAATTCATTTTTTAAGTATTGAGATTTCACATCATTCCTGACTTAAACGTACGTTAAGTGTACGAGCTCTTATCTCCCCTGCTGCTAGCATGTGAGCAATACTAACATGACCATCGTGCATAAGTGAACACAAGAAATTTAAATCCCACACAACAGCTAGCAACACATGGTCCACGCCAAGGACTCTTTGTTTTGACTTGTAAGCAAATAAGAGTGACCTAGACAGAATTAGTTCCGGTGCGATAGTAAATCCCCCCTCCCCCCTTGTAAATTTAGGACCCCGGACCTTATTTCCTCAGGAATGTCTAGTGAATTTGGTCTCCTCCGGTCTGATTTTACTAAGTAATTTACTGGTGTGTCTGTACGATTCCTTCAATTAATTTTGTGTGCTGAAGTGATAAGCAAAAAGTGATAAGAAGTGATAAGCTAATACACTAAAGAACAAAATGCGTGCTTTACGCAAAATGGCAGTGAGATTTAGTGTGAAGGAAAAGAAAGGCTTTTTCTTGCAAAAGGGGGAGAATTTGTTGTCTCAAATTTAACCATGGAGCTATTAACTTAGCTCCATGGTATAACACCCTGTACGTGTGGGTCAGGTAGTTGAAACTCTATTAATTAAAAGAGCCCATTGTTGTATAACAGGTGTTTTCTTTCAACAGCAGGATATTTGTATGATAATAGTCATGTGGAAATACAGCAGTTAGCAACCAAATTGATGTGTACTTTGTTTGTAGATCTCTTTACAATGGTTTTCCTGATGGTAAGATGAATCTAACCACATTTAAATTATAATAATAAACTTAATACGATCACACCTGAGGCACATAGAGACCAGCATATTTGTGATGAATGATGCCAGTCGCATTGGACTTAATTAATAAAGAATAAGATTATTCTACAGATCATACTGCTTCTGTATTCACCTTACTTAAGATGCTTACAAGTACACACATGAAAATACACACGCAAATACATTGAGTTACACTTTTGCATTTAAAATTTCTTGTACACCATGATGTAATTCATTTTTAAAATTTCATAGAGGAAATTCTGTGCAAATTTGTATTTCCTGGAAAAGTAATTACTTAATTGTTTTAAGGTAACTGATAGCAATTTTTCAAATATTATTCAGTTAGCCTATTTACGATGAACAATTGCTCTCCATCTAATAATATTCCAGCATTTATTATCATTAAAAATGGATGATACATGTTAATACAATATATTAAATTTTTGACAGAATGTGTCATAGTTTAGAAGTTTGCTCTCTCTCTCGGCATGCATAGGGCAGTGTTTAAAAAAGAATTAAAATCTAAATATCTTCTAGTGTCTCCCATCTCCTCACAGAAATAAGAACATTAAGAAGACGTCTATCATTGCAGAATTATGTTTTTTTAAATATCGGTGACACGATTTTCAAGTACGAAATGCAACTCTATCTGGCTAACCTGGAAATTATTCAATATACAAACAAGAAAATGCCAATAGAAATGCCGATCTCATCACCTCTAGACCTACACTGTACCCATGGTTCAAATTAAAACCACGCAATACTAATTTAAATTTTGTATTCGACAATTACAATTTGACCTCTAAACTGTGTTATTATGACAACGATTGAATTCCCCCCCCCCTCTTCATAATCTTCATTAATGTGTGAGTAACCCCCCCCCTCCTTCTTACCCCGCACTATGTAACCCTAAAAGAAGTTGTGTTTACGATTGTTCTGGCAAAGATATCATTATTATATATTATATAGCTATGTAATATTTTCCCTTAGTATTCATCAAAACATCCCAAAAATAAAAGGAATGATTATATAAAAGTTGAAGCAAAATCCACAAAAAGAAGCAAATTTCACGAACATGAAGGATATCTAATTTTTTTAAGAAAGAAATTTCCAGAAAATATAAATTTCTCGAAAATTGAAGAATATTTCCAGAAAATGAAAGCAAAACAATTGAAGCAAATTTCATAAAAATTATAGACAACTTCTCGTTAGTTGAAGAAATTTCCCGTTAATGCGGAAGAGAATTGCGCAAAATTTGAAGCAAATTTCACGAAAATAAAAGAAATTGCACCAGAATTGAGGCAAATTTAATAAAAGGAAATAAATTCTGCAAAAAGTAATGATAAATAAACACAAATTGAAGCAAATTTTCCGAAAATGAAGGAAAATCTACGGAATTTGAAACAAATTTCACGAAAATCAAGAAAATTGAAGCAAAAACACCCGATTTTGGTTTGAATATAAACGGATGCTTTGAATTTCATTATTTCAAATTTTCATGTAAGGGGCTACTCATATTTTTGAGGGGAAAAACGATACTTTCGCCCCCTCCTAGCATTTAATCTGAGCCCCTTGACCTCGTGATCTGCGCCTATGATACCAAACACAACAAAATAATGGTGTCTATTTTAATATTACAGGCAAAATTAGCAAAAAAAGGTCGCTAAGTCTGTGACCTTTGACTTTTTTAACACAAAATCTGCGAGACTCAACTTCAAAGAGAAACTTTCATGGTGCAATTCCATTTTGCTATGTGCCCCACACTTACTTAATGCCACAAAATTACCCCTTTAAAACACATATTGGACCCTTGACCACAACAAAATTGGACCCTTGACCACAAAAAAATCTTTTTTTTAAAATATTTCACATAGGTTTTGTGTAAAAAATGCAGCACTTAGCAATAATTTTGATCGTTTGACCTCTGACCTTCAAAGTTTGGGAGAAAATTATATTCTACTACCTATATCCCTTTTCAAAAATGTTTTCTGCAAGAAATACAGCTTTTAGTCATTTTTGTTCTATTTAACCGCAGACGTTTGACCTTTTGACCTCAACAATATTTTCATATTGGGGGAATGTTATATCTTACTTACCTGTATTACTTTCAAGATAAATTGTCTTTCCTATAAAAATACAGCTTTATTTTTTTTTGTCTTTTCCATTTGACATTTGACCCACAAACTTTGGAGGCCCAAGTTCTCCAGTCGGATTTTAGTTCTAGATTGCACAACAAAAACTTACACATACGCACACATATACATACCGAAAAATTACCACCATTAACCCCGTGTAAGCAACTCTGGACCCCTAACTTCAAGTATGGTGTCATCATACATGACCAGACCACCATATGAGCCCCACCAGCTAATATCTGAATATCAAGTGGGTGGTCTACTAGCTCTTGCAGGGTCTATTCTATGCCCAGACCTCAAAGTGACCATCTCATCGCCACATATTGGATATGAGGGTAATGAGATCAAAACTGTTTCGATGACCTAAACTTCTTCTTTATCTACTTCTTCCGCTGTTGAAATCCTCCTCCTCTTCATCCTCACTCTTCGCTTCTATGGCCATGTTTTGATGTTGCCATTATCTCTTAACTGATGTCCACGACAAGGCACTGCAAGTTGAGCTAGAATACGGCAATAACTCCAGTTTCTATCAAGAAAAATCAGGAGAAAAAATTGTTAATACAATTCTATAATAAAATAAGTGAAAAGTTTTGTGCAATTTTACTTTATCATTCTATAGATTTTCTTCTCTAAGAAAACCAGTTTATACTCTCATGACGAAAATGAAGGAAATGTTTCAAAAAATTCCGAAAATAAAGACAATTTCACGAAAATTGAAATTATCTCAGAAAAACTGATGCAAATTTCACGAAAATGAAGAAGTTAATAACTTGAAAATTGAAGAAAATTTCCCGTAAATAAAAGGCATTTCACGAAATTTATGCAATTTCAACGAAAATTGAAACAAATTTCCTGAAAATGATGAAAATTCCTAAAAATTGATGGATAGTTCCGAAAATAAAGACAATATCACGAAAATGAAGAACTTCCCGAATCTGAATCTTTAAAGTCAATTCGTTAGACCTTTGTTATTATCGGGGGAATGGTATTTGCCCTTAGTACCATTCCCCATCCCCCCCTCACCCCTGTTCCTACGCCACTGTAATTAGCTACATTTTGGAAATAAAATCTTCACTGACTGCATACCACGTGACAAACACCTTATCCTTTTTTGCCTTCTATAGGCATACATCTTACTATGCAATCTTTCCTTTTAATACGTTTATCTAATTACTTTGGTACTTGTGTCTCGTGTGGTGCAGTTTTATTTGCCAAGTAGTTTTACTTGCTTTTCTTTTTGTCAGGATCTTAAAGGAGAAACAAACCTCGACTCAATTCTTATTTCATGTGATAGGAAATTAAAATATAAACTAACAATCAAAAGAGCAACTCAAATTTTTCTTCCTCAAGATATGGCTGTTAGTCCGCATATGGAATGCCGCAGTCATTTTATCCAGAATTGTCTTGAAATCTAGGGTCGAATGACATTCTCTACACACCATGGACAAAGATACGAATGTGTTTTTCTCTTGCTATCTAAAATTTCATTTTTATTTTTCTCAAACCTTTGTTAGCATTTCTGGTAATATCATGAGAATACCAAAATATCCTGCACTCTTACAAAAGTACAATACTTTCCATTAAACACAAAAACTTGATGATATTAAAAAACATCACTACCACCCTATTTCAAATCCTTATCAGCAAAATAAAATCTTTCAATAAATTGTTAATTACAAATGGGGTCGGGGAGTGGGGGGGGGGAAGAGGGCGAGGGGGGAAGAGGGCGAGGGGAAGAGGGGAGGGGAAGCAGGAATGAAAAGGCTCAATCATTTTACATATTGATGCAACTAACATAAACCAAAAAAAAATTCTTATTTTTATGTCAAATTTCAAATGAAAGAGGTGTCTAAATCTTAGAAAGTGAGTTAAATTGAAACTGATACATCGGATTATTACTTCGAAGGACCGCGCGATGCAACAACACCTGGTATGGTGTCAATCTTGTGTAGTTAACCTGATGGTAGCACATAACTAATAAGGTATACTCCGACCAGCCAAAATAATACCCCCCATTCCCCCCCAATCACTTTTCCCCCATCACTCACCCCCATCACTCACCCCCCCCCCCCCATCACTGTCCCCCTTCACTCTCCCCCGCCAGAGAAATAGCTAATGCAAACATTCTTTTAAGAACTCCCATTTCTTGGAACAGGAAGCTGAGAAGTTGAAAATGTCAAAAATGCTAGCAAGCTTAATTGGAAGAGAAGGCATAGGTGTTGACTATGCATTGCCTATTATCTGATCATAAATTGACAACATGTTTCATAAAAAGTTTCGTGAGGAACTATCTTACTATTACTATTTTTACATGGACCCATAGCAAAATTTGATATTGGTGATAACACTGCTTCACTTCAGCATTAAAAAGAGCCAACAGCTCAGATCAATATCCCCATACAACATCATCATCTGAAAGATATTAGATGGTACTGTCCAGAAAGCATCAATTGCACTTTGCTTTTTGTTACAAAAGGCCCAAAATTTGACTCTTTTATCTTAGGTTGCAAAGGGCAAACAATTAGTCTTTGTTCTACCTCATACCGTATTCATGTCATATAAGCAAGCGACCCACTAATAATGTCGGCCTGATTAGTTTTACTTTTTGTGCAAGATCTATGGGTAGTGAAAGAAAATTTAGAATAATACAAATACGTTATGTTATTTTGTGATATTTCATTTTGATTAAGCATCTTTATTATCATTATTCTTTTAAAAATTAATCATTGTAGGTGTATCTCAACCCTGTCCCATTAAGTTGTTGCAATTAGATGTTAAAGGCTGGGCCTGGTCTTTGTGACCCGTCGTGACCAGCCTATCAATCATTTGTATCTCACCCGAAACGAAATTTGTACCTTTGGGCTGACGTCCAGTTTGGAGGTGGTAATGGTTTAAAGGATTAGTTCATTGGTCATAAAGTTCATCTTATATGAGAGAGGACTTCAAAAGAAACAAAATGGTAAAAAGCATTCAAAAATCTTACTCCGGTAAGGAAATATTTACGTTTAAAGTTTGGTATCATTTCTGTAGAAACGACTAAAATTAGACTAGTTGTGATGTCACAGCCTCAGATTCCTCAAAGTCCTAATGTATTTTAAAGAAAGTTTTTTTTTTTTTTTGTTCACTATTCCAGTCATTTTCCCTTAAACTTTTTCAGGTGGTATATTATAAATACCATTTCTAGATTCAGTTTTACTACTTTTTGACATATCCCATGGTTTTAAGCAACAAAATTGCAGGACAAAATATGATAGAATACATACAGACTTTGAGGAATCTAAGCCTATGACATCACAACTAGTCTAATTTCAGTCGTTTCTAAACAAATGATACCAAACCTTAAACTTAAATATCTCCTTAACGGAATAAGATTTTTTAATGCTTCTTTTTACCATTTTGTATCTTTTGAAGTCCTCTTTAATTTAAGATAAACACGCTTCACCACTGAACTAATCCTTAAATGTAGTCGGAATTACTTTTCTCATGCAGTTTTCTATTCACCCGGGCTAAAATTTCATCCCGGGTATAGACACCTGTCAGTGAAAGCAGAGCAGAAATTTTACCCTTCCCCCTCCCTTCCCTCCTGACTCATGTAATCATTACGTAATAAACAATTTTTAAAAGAATAACATCAATCCTCAACATTACTTACCACTTCCACAGCACGCATGCAGCATGACATCCTCCTCTCCCCTTCTGCTCGCATTGTGTATTTATAAATGAACTTTAGTTTTCGAAAATGTATTTGTCAACCATCTTTATTCTTGTAATCGTCATCCTGTTTACCGTGTGACCAATGCACGGCAATGAAAAAACCCATTCCTTCTCCAAACGAGAAACTGATCTAAAAAGAAAAACGATTACAGATTTTGTAAAGAAATGATTATCCAGGAAGCGCGGAGGAGGGAAAGGGGAAGTGGAAGGAAGGGAGGGGGGGTGGGGACGACACACGTTTTTGCTGATATGCAAAAAATAATAATGGCCTAAGAGGATTAACATAACATTGAAGTAAACATTGAAGTACAATTAAATGAAATCTGTCAACAAATGTTCCGAAAATTAACAAATAATTTTTAATATCAAAGAACATTTCCTAAAAACTATGGATATTTCCTAAAATATATGAATTTAAAAAAATGTATATAACCAAAAACAACTAGATACTTTGTTGATGAGAAAAGTGTCACGCTCACACACTTTCACATATAAATAAATAAACAAACACACACAACATCATGCCGGTGTAAGTAAATTTTGGCCCCCGGCTCTTATTTCCTAAGAAATTTAGGCCCCCAAACAATTAAGCCGTAGCCATTCAGTAAAATGGTCCCCCTCATAATAAAAACGGTCCACTAGGAAATTTAGGCCTTCTTTTCTAGAAAATTTGGAGACAACAACTTTTGCAAAAAAAAGCCCTTCTTCTCCCTTTATAGTAAATCTCACAGCCGTTTTGCGTTAAGCGCGTTTTTTCTTCTTCAGTGTATCCCGATGGGTATTGCACAGATCGAAGAATAGATTACATTTCTTTTACACATAATTGCTTACTGGAAGCCATTTTCTGCTCGTGGGCAAATATTACGACACATGCGCTGTATGCCGTACATACATATTATCAACTTCGGTTTTAGATTGTCACTTTAGTACACAAAATTAATTGAAGAAACCGTACAGACACACCAGTAAATTACCTAGTAAAATCAGTCCGGAGGGGACCAAATTTACGGAGAAAGGGAGGGGGGGACACAATTTACTATCACAACGGCATAGGTTCCTAATGGCATCACATCAGACATCGGAGCCATAAGTCTTGTCAGTTGTATGACTCACCCCTACTACTTGCATGCAATGTCAGTCAAAGGCGCGTCTGAGTCATTGAAATGGAAGTGACTCAAAAAAAAAAAGGAAAACCGGTTTGAATTGTTTTTCCATTCATGCGTAACACTTTATCTATTTTAAGAAGCATTAGACTGAAAAGTGAGGGAGCTCGTTTTGCAAATTTCACAGATATATTTCCCACAACAGATCAATAAACTTCATGCCTCCATAGTCGACGGGAAAGTGTCACTTGAATATTCATATTAATCAGAAAATTGTCCTACCGTTTGTTGCAAGATAAGCATTTAAAAAAAAAAATGCCCTTACTACTTTTCGGTCTATGAAATTTATGAGTTATGACTGTTATCTCAGAATTTAATGCTCTATAATAATCAATTATTAACAAAAGTGTTTGTACTTGTCACTACCTATAAGAATTCAGGGTATTTGATAGATTGTTGGTTTCTGGATCACACGTCGTAACGTCTGCCTACTGAAATCAAATTGTAGTATAACCAAACAATCTTTGGAGGCATAAAGTATGGCATATTCCCCATTATACTTTGTTGGAAAGTATTATTAACAAATTTTCTGATTACCTTTAATACATTTCGACTCAACATCACACATTTTGTGGTGTCTTCATCCTCACATTATTTTTAATTTCTAACGTATTTAAAAAAAACCCATTAATTCCTCGAACTTTCTTCAGCATTTTGTCTCTCTTGAAGACCCGTTAAAGAAGAACTTGCTTGGCCACTGAACTAATCCTTTAAGATTGCCTGGCCAGAATAAGGAAGTACTACACAGATATGTGATTTTAATTATATTATATGAAGTAATATGTTTTTGTGTTATGTTTTTGTGATATCATTAACATAAAATGTAATACCCAGAAAAAATGAAAACATTTACACCAGCTAGAAAACAAGAGATTATAAAGAAATACATTACATTCTAATAGCCTTCAGAGTTGATAGCATTCTCTGCATGTATTAAAATCAAAATACAGAGGTAGAATTCATGGTTTTGATAATCAAAAAATACATGTATGCTATCTTTGCTGTTGTAACTTGTATGTAGGGTTCTTTTATCTATCAGATCATTTAATTGTTCTAGTATATGAAATTATGATTATAGTCTGCCTTTAGTTTAAATGTCATTTTGAAACATATATGCATGTGTAATTACAAAATTTAGCTGAAATACTTTGAGAACATATCAAAACCATGTTAAAAACCATCAAAATCGGATTAAAATCGATGATTCTACAGTCTTTTTAATATCCGACATAAATATCTGCCAATCTTGCAGCAAATGTGTGATGTCCAGAATTTACTTTTGATATTCCTGTTTCATTTTTATTATTTCCTTTCGCTGTTCTATTGTAGTACTTCCTTCCTTTAAATTATCCTCCTTAAAATAGTGCGATGAAGAAAAAAAAATTCAATTAATTTTTATGACTGAAATGGAAGTATTTTAGAAGAATTTAAAGAAATACATAAAGCCTTTTTGACCTAACAAAGCGTAGTCACAACAGTTCAATAACAATTTAACTTTAAAAAGTAATTTTCTGATATTTCATAACTACTTTTCAAGAATCTATCTTTGCGACATGTCCATGCAAGTAAAACTGAGATGAGATAAGACTAGTAAGAAAGAGTATAACAAAAATTACAAATCAAATTTAATTTCAAAAGTAATTACCTCTTGCTTTGTCTGCAAATTTGGCTACTGCTGCTCTTAGTTCAATCAGGGACCTGCTATTTCGTTCAATCAATTGACCAATATTTCGGCTTCGCCATCATATTCAGAACTTTGGAGCAAATATTAATTTGCAACAATAATTGTCAGGCTATAGTATAGGCCTACCACATGTAGTATTTTCTTGATTCAAATTTCAAGTAAACCGACGTTTCTTTTCCACTAACCCATCTCTCACCGTTCAAACAATTTAACGATGATTGACAGCTCAAACCGACCAACACCCGCTTGTGTGGTGTATCCTTTGGGCCCCTATAGTGAAAACAATGCCCTAAATGTATTTGATTACAGATCGCCGGAAAGCGCCAAGCAAAACCCTGCTCACGGAGTAATTTGATTCGATCATAAACAACAATGAAAGCTTGTAACTGCTTTAAAATGTGACTTTCGACAAAACAAAGACCTGACAGTTGATAGGGGTTAAATAAGAGTTTGTAACGAATGTATTTACATACGGAAGTCTCTTCTACTTGCATAATGTGTAAGACATGATGGAGATAAAAATTCTATAAGGGATATTTTATTTAAATTAAATCAAAGCTTTTTGGTTAAATGTATAAACACATCCCTAGTTCCGTACTATGCATGGGGTGTATTAGGTGTAGTCAAGTGTTAGCTGCTTCCCTGTTTTAGGTATACCTACCGCCGAGAGGATGGGGGGGGGGAGGAGGGGGAGGAGAGGGTTGGGGAGGGGAAGGGGATTTCTCGACGGTCCTGGAAAGAAAAGGAGTATGCCTTCAAACACGGCAGCGGGCGGCTATTGATTTGTCAAGGGGTGGGAGAATACTGAGGCCCATTCCCTGTTCCCTCCCCGAAAAAGCCATTCTTCGCCCCCTCAAAAAGGTCAAGCCATAAATATCAATAAGTGACCTGCCAATAAATCATATATAAAACAGAGTTGTTGCCATTTTGTATTCGTATCGACTAAATCATGGTAAATTTTGAACCAAACACTTTCAATTTAAGACCGGACTTATAATTTTGTGGACCTAAAATCTCAATTTTGGACCCAAACCTACAATATCTGAACAAACGCCTTCCATTTTAAATGCACCAAATTTAGCGGGAGTCGAACGTCCTTAATCAGATGCGTTTGTAATTGGATGATTCAGCTCCCCTCTCTCCCAAAAAATGAAATATAATAATAATAATAATAATAATAATAATAATAATAATAATAATAATAATAATAATAATAATAATAATAATAATAATAATAATAATAATAATAATAATAATAATAATAATAATAATAATAATAATAATAATAATAATAATAATAATAATAATAATAATAATAATAATAATAATAATAATAATAATAATAATAATAATAATAATAATAATAATAATAATAATAATAATAATAATAATAATAATAATAATAATAATAATAATAATAATAATAATAATAATAATAATAATAATAATAATAATAATAATAATAATAATAATAATAATAATAATAATAATAATAATGATAATGATAATAATAATAATGATAATAATAATATTAATAATGATAATAAAAAATTAATAATAATAATAATAATAATATAATAATAATAATAATAATAATAATAATAATAAATAATAATAATAATAATAATAATAATAATAATAATAATAATAATAATAATAATAATAATAATAATAATAATAATAATAATAATAATAATAATAATAATAATAATAATAATAATAATAATAATAATAATAATAATAATAATAATAATAATAATAATAATAATAATAATAATAATAATAATAATAATAATAATAATAATAATAATAATAATAATAATAATAATAATAATAATAATAATAATAATAATAATAATAATAATAATAATAATAATAATAATAATAATAATAATAATAATAATAATAATAATAATAATAATAATAATAATAATAATAATAATAATAATAATAATAATAATAATAATAATAATAATAATAATAATAATAATAATAATAATAATAATAATAATAATAATAATAATAATAATAATAATAATAATAATAATAATAATAATAATAATAATAATAATAATAATAATAATAATAATAATATTAAATAATAATAATAATAATAATAATAATAATAATAATAATAATAATAATAATAATAATAATAATAATAATAATAATAATAATAATAATAATAATAATAATAATAATAATAATAATAATAATAATAATAATAATAATAATAATAATAATAATAATAATAATAATAATAATAATAATAATAATAATAATAATAATAATAATAATAATAATAATAATAATAATAATAATAATAATAATAATAATAATAATAATAAGAACAACAACAACAATAATAATAATAATAATAATAATAATAACAACAACAACAACAACTTTTTTCTTTTTTTTCTTAAGGGGAAACATACCTTTACAATGGGCACGGCTGCGGGTCTGAACTCTATTAGGGGCCCACAATTTAACCACAAATTTATGCTTTTTTTTTGCACTCTTCATAATTTTCTGATATGGGGGTGCAGGTTGATTTTCAGCTTAACCCCTGGGTCCCACGATCCTCTCAGCAGCCCGGATACACATACGCAAGACGCGAGAGGGACGGAAAGGGGGATTAAAAGAGGATGGGGGAAAAGAGGGAGGGGACAACAAAAGGAATCGAATTATTTCACCCACAAAAGTACAAAACAAAAATAAAATTTAATGTGCAGGCTTAGATAAACACATTGCATAGAGATATGTAAAGATCTTGTTTGGACTTTAAAGTAGACACGGTATCAAGTTGATTACGTTTTTACGCATGATCATACCCTATGTATGCCTAAAATTGTATTAACTTCTGGGGTCTTCGCTTCCTGGGTCCCATGTAATTTGGGCTTCGCATTACGCGCTCGTCGTCAGCCCGTATTTGCCATCTGGTTGAAGCAATGATTTTTAGGCATGATTTTCACCCCTATCACTAGCAAATCTTAGAGCTTTGAGCCCATCAGACTTCGCCCCTGCATCCCCTTCACTCTACCAACTCGCCGTTTAGTAAAAGCTGAACACATTAGGGTTCAGCAAAATTCATTGCACATTTTAGTGCCTTCATATATATATATATATATATATATATATATATATATATATATATATATATATATATATATATATATATATATATATATATATATATATATATTATTTTAGCAAACTATTATTGGACATTTTTAAATTATTGGACGTAAATTGTCACTGCTATAGGAGGACCTGCGGCAGACCAAGGAGGAAGTGGTGGTTATGGTAGGGGGAAGGGCGCCATGGTCCCCAATATTTGTACTGGGCATGAACCATTTCGCCCCTACCCGCAATCTGCCAATAAGGACGGTCTAACTTGGAATTGATTTTGACGACAGTCAGACAGTCAGATTTCATGGCATTTTCCAGGAAATTTGCTTCAGTCGTGCAAATTCCTTCATTTTGAGGAAAGTTTCATCAACTTTCTATTAATTTTCGGAAACTTTCCTTCACTTTTCGTAAAATGTCTTAATTTTTGAGAAATCGGTTTCATGTTTTGTGCAGTTATCTCAATTTTCCTTCATTTGTCGGGAAATTTCCTTCATTTTCGTTAATTTTTCTTCAATTTTTCGTAAATATACCGAATTTTACCAATAATTTTAGGAACAACCCTCCCTTTACAAATTGTTTTGGGACCGCCAAGAGACTCATACATTTGTGTGTTTGTTTTCCCTTCCCCCTTCCCCTTCAGTCTACTTTTCTATCCCATTGAATCCACTACACGTCATTCACAGAATTCCCGTTATAGGGTAAGTGGAGTACTAAATGAATTACTGCATATGGCAGTATGGGAAGGGTGTGAGAGATGGGGCTTTGTCCATTTTAGACTTTCACTTTCCCGGCCGGTTGAATGCTTTTCTTCTCGATTGGCAGAATCGATTGGGAAAATATTAACATAAGAAAGGATAGGCAAAATTAAAGATGTTCAAAAAATAAATCATGTAAAAGTTGCCATTATTTCCCGAAACTTATTAATAAAGCCTCCCTGAAATAGACAACATTTTCCAAAAATTTATGAAAATGTTGGAAATTTCCTGAAAATTAAGCAAAATTTTTTTAAATGCAGGAAATTTTCCGAATATTGAAGACGACTTTACGAAAAGTAGAAAAGATTTTCGTGAAATTGAGATTTTCGAGTAGTAGAAACGTTTGATGAATTTGGTTTGTGTTAATTTATCAGTTGTTTCACTTGTAACCTCCTTAAATTTTGGTTGTTCTTGCCCCTGACAGGTGACTCTTCATGTGTCTAACGACGAATTTAAATATTTTGGGGACAGGTACCCGGCCCCCAGCGTTATGGGTCCTGCATTAAGGCCAGGGGTGTCGGAAGGAACTCGGGGCAAGGGGGAAGAAAATCAAGTAAGGGCACTTTTGACAGTACTTTGAGGGGAACTTTTCATCGTCAAAAAGGTGCACTTTTGTCAGTTTTCGAAATGTGTGTGTGTGTGTGTGTACGTTCTTTCCCCATTACTCTAGGTCAAGGGTGACAGTCGCCACCTCCACTCCCCTTCCCCCGTTGCCCCTGGTTCCGACATCCCTGACTATGGCTGGAAGTACGGCCCACATGGATGTGGTGGCGCATCTTCTTTTGGTCATCCACTTGTTCACCCCCTCCCCATTTCAAACGTTGCTCCACGTTCCCTGATTTAAGGCCCCGAAAACAAGCTCTCACTTTTATACCTCATGTTCATTTTGTTATTTTTCTTTTCATTCGTGCTTTTCACTCATTTTCGTTGTTGTCTTCTTTCATTCTTTTGACAATAGGCCTGTATTAAAAGAAAGATTTATACTGCAAACTAGGGACTTCTTCTCCAAATAAGAAGGGGCCCTTCAGTATGGAAAAATGAAATACATCATATCCTAGACTAGTGTCGGACTCTTCGATAAGAGGAGACCCTACGCAACGAATAACCCGAAATGCATTCGGTCTCATGGTCAGCACAGAACAGGACCCCGATAAAAAAGTACGAAGGCCCTACCCCAAAAAAAAAAAAACCAGAACAATATTAATTTTCATTCTTTGTTTCTTTCTTTCTTCTCGATCTTTTGTTTTTGTTTGCAGGCCTCCTTGGGGTCAAAGGTACCTTGCTCCATGAGAAACTCACTGCGTACACCAGTAGTAGCATAGGCGGGGCGTAACTTAACGTGCCAATATGGTGCCGTGACTTATACGACATTGCTACTTGCAGCGCCCTCACTAAATGTGTCTCAAATAGTGTACACGCTTTGTCACGCTTAAACTATTCCCGAAATAAAGTCTTTCCGGTATATATATATATATATATATAATTGTGCACACTATATGTGTGGAATGTGGGTCAGTGATGAGTGACTTTTCGGTAGCCTTGAGTTGTTAGTTCGATTTTCCAACATGAGTCAGAACATCGATGATGTAAGGGCGCGAATCATTCATGAGGGTGTGGGATGGTTATACAGTGACAAAGCTAAAGGGCGGGAAGGGGAAATCGCCCTGTGGCGGCGACAGACACCACGAATTGGGGAGACATTGGGGCTTACAGGCTTACAGGCTAATATTTTCGAAAACCTAATAATTTTAGTAAGGCAAATTTTCGACTTATTTTTCGAAGTTTTCCCTCAAAAGTTTTTTGTAAAACAAAAACCAAGGAGCTTCTTCTCTGTGTAGAAGCTCCTTGCAAAAACTATGCAACATTTTCCCAATATATTTCGAAAGCTTACTAATTTTTCCTCTGAATTTATAGGCTGATTTATCAAGATGTTCCCTTATATCTGAATATTAGGGCGGTGGCCTCCGCCCCTATTGCCTCCGTGGTTCCCACATCACTAAATCGGGATATATCTGACGTGGCGTGTTAACAGGGAGAGGGGAAGGGGGAGAGGGGGGCAGGAGAAAGTGCCCCCAGCGAAGCTTTCTGAAAGGGCGCTGAGTGCTCAAGAGGGTGCCAAAATCGTCATAAAAATATGTAATTTTTTTAGGCCCTGTGAAAATTTATGTGTTGATCAATAACTTCTTCTTATATACTATTTGCACGTAATATTCCATTTTTGTCGTCCGAAAGCGCATTAATTTTCCACAGAAAAATAACAAATTTCCGAGGACTTCCCGAAAACCCTTGGATCCCCACCGTTTCTTCGCGGCCTTCGCTCCTATATCATATCATGCCCAAAAGTTGAAATAATTTTGAGCAAGTACCAGTTCTCCCACCCCCTCCCGTAAGTTCGCAAAAAAATAAAAATAATAACGTGACGAATTGACTTTTTTCTGGAAATCTTAAATTTCCGAAAAATCTCCTTTCTGGAGATTCTTAAACTTTCAAGAAATTTCCTTCATTTTCCGGGAATTTTCTTCAAATTTAGGAATTTTTTTTTTAATTTTCGAAAAATTTCCTTTGATTTCAGAAAATTTCCTTCATTTTCGAGAAAACTTGCTTCCATTTTTGTGAAATTTCCATCATTTTGGGGATATTTTCTTTAATATTTAAGACATTGTATTCAATTTTCGGAAAAATTTCTTCATTTTTGGAAAACTTCCTTTAATATCGATAAATTTCGCTTCCATTCTCGTAAATTTCCTTTATTTTTAAGATTTTTTTATATTTAAGAATTTTTCGTCAATTTCGAAATTTCCTTCAATCTGCAGAAATTTTCTTTAATTTTTAGAATTTTTGTTCAATTTTGGGAATTTTTTTCTTCAAAATCCGGCATTTTGGGAATTTTATATCATTTTCGTGAAATTTCTTTGATTTTGGGGATATTTTTTGCAATATTTAGGAAGTTTTTCTCAGTTTTAGGAAATTTCCCTCATTCTCATTCTGCGGCCGAAGTTTCCTCATTTTCAAGAAATTTTGGTCATTTTTGGAAGGTTTTCTTTGTCCCTAGACTTGAAATACTGATTTTATGCAATTTTGTAAACGGTGCCATCATATAAATGGTGCATGCCAATTTAGATCTATGTGCACGTTTTACTTAAGAGCATTTTTTATATTGGGAGGGGGCGCCAAAATGTCCTTGCCCCCAGTGAAACATGACCCACCATGCCACTGATCTCGACTCGGAATGATGCTGATTGGGCTAGGGTTGGATAACTGGGACGTATTATAAAGAATTCTCTCCAAAACACGTTTAAATTCAGAGCGGCTCCGAGGGACATCAAGAATTAGAAAATTTCAAAAATCTGGCCACTACCACTGCGTCAATGAACCCAACTTAATTTACCAGTGCAAATACAGGAACAATTGGGTTTTGCCCTCCTGCGCGGTAACTCTTACTCATGGCCGAAAGTTAAAGGAGGTGTGGTGTGTCCCCCCACCCTCTTATTATTAATTCTTTTATTATTATTTTTTCGGTCGGGCAATTCTAATTTTGACTATTTCGTCGGGCAAAAAAAATGGCCATTATTGGACAAAATTGTGGGAAAATTAATATGGTTATACGTTTTTGAAATTGCATAGGCCTATGTGATAGTTGTTTTCTTCGTGCCTGGCCGTACGACCCCTCACCCCTCACCCAGTTTGCCAGACACTGATCTTATAGTCGGGCAGAGATGTATAGAATGTCAAATGTACTTGCATAAGAGTGATCTCAGTCATCAATTAGTTCGTGCCTGACTTAAAATCATATCATGCACGCATGATGACTGACAACATCATTGGGCACTAAATCGTCCCTCTTTCCCCATACTGCTGTACTGACGAATGGCTTATTTAGGTGAAACGAAAATTGGCGCTAAATCCGAATTATTATTTCCGCATACTGACGAATGTCTTTGAAGTTTCATGAAATAAGATTTTGCTTAAAATATCTTTATTTTAAGTCTGTAAGCTAGTAAGTACAATTGTCAAAAGTTTATCATTTTCTCTTTCCAATGATATTAAGTTATATAATACGTTCATATGGTGCGAGCAGGTGCCTTTTTGCACCATTTTCGTAATGCTGGTGTCTTTTCTACCAAACTATAAAAACTTTAAAAATGTACTAAAAATTTATTTCATCATTTTCGTACTGCTGGTCCCAAAAATGCGTATTTACTGTGTTAATTTTGTACTGCTGGTCCAATTTTACAATATTTTCGTTGAATACTCATACTGCGGGTATCAAAATTGTATAATTTCATACTGCAGTTACCAAACAATCTGTCATACTGCGGTATGTTTTTCGGTTGGTGGGCTGCACATCCTTACCACTTATAGTATGAAGTGCCCCCAACACCCGGGTGTGAAATGTCGAATGCCGCGGGGTGGAATGTATCGTTTAAACCAGAGATAATCTCAATCATGCCCGAATCAACTCGGCGTGATACTGATTGGGCTTGGATTGGGCAACAGGGACGTATATATCGAAGATGTCCACCGTGACCCACAAACAAATTTATTAAATTTTCCCTCTGCCAGTGCCTGAATGGTAAACCCAAAATGCTAACGCTTTTAGTAGATTTTAACATTAAATTTAAAACATTCTTCTTCTCATCAATTACCGACATTTTGAATTTTTTGCTGCTTTTAGCCATGAACCCAACCAACGTTCAACCTTTGTCTGTTTGTCAATTTTCGGGAGTACACTGATTTCTCCTCTGCCTGTGCCCTATAGTTATCTAATTTCTAATTGGAGGGGGTGGATGGGGTGGAGGTGAGGGGGGGTGGGTAGGAAGAAAGGGATAGCTTGTATTTTTCACTTCAAATTGCATGCCCCCTTCCCCTCCCCTTATCATTTCACTTGCCCTATAAAAAAGATGTAAAGATGGCTACGGGCCCACACACAGCAATCCTGAATCTATGGGCGTGTTTAGCTTTTCATTTTTTAGAGGGCTTACTGAGAAACACATGTTTCATCCCCCCCCCCCTCATCCCCCACCCCTACCCCCTTCCTCCCCCGGAAATGTTTTATTTTTTGCGGTTGCTTTCTTTCTTCTTCTCCCCAGCTAGGAAGAAAATTGGTGAAATTATTACCATAAAATTGAAGGAAAATGCGTAAAATTGTTGGAAATTTTAGCAACATTCTCTAAAAATTTCCCTGAATTGACAGTCATTTCCTAGAAATTAAAGAAATGGAAGACAATTTCCGACAGAAATTAAAAATTTTAGAAGAATGAGAAATTTTCCCGGAAAGTGAAAGAAATTTCGTAAAATTATAAGAAAATTTACGGAAATTATGAAGATTTTTGAAACTTCAAGAGGATTTCCCAAAAATTCAAAGAGAATTCCTGATAATTCAAGAATTCTTGAAGATTCAGGGATTTTTCGAAAATTCAAGAAGAATTCCCGAAAATTTATGAAGAATTCCTGAAAATCCAAGAATTTCCAAAAATTTGAGGAGATTTCCCAATTGGAATCAACATTTCATGTAAATAGTGAACAAGTGCAATTTTCATATGGAAAATGTTCGAGTTCTTGCTCCCATGAGAAGCAACCCTCATATACTCCTTCCCAAGGCAAACATTAGCAATTGCTCATCGGACGAAAAGGTATTTGAAAATGATTATGTGAGTGTGTGGGGCAGGGGGAAAGGCGGAGGGGTGGGAGAGGAGGAGGGAGAGAGGAAGGGGAGGGGTGTGGGGAGGGCAGATAGGTCACGGTCAGATAATTTTAAGACTTTCACCTCCTAGCTGAAGGTTTTTGGCAGTATGTTGTAGAATTTGTTCCAAACGCAAATGGTTTTGTCCAAAACTGAACTTACATTATTGAACAGCCTGGAGAATTTTTTATCTCAAATTGAACATTTTGGGCTAAAAATTAAAATATTTGGTCCCAAATTGAGGATTTTGGGGAGAAACTGTAAAAGTTTTGGTTCAAAATTAACAATAATTTAGTCGATATGATTAAAGAAAGATATGCCATTATAGTTCATTTAATATTTCAGCAGTGGCGATACTCGAATAATGTTCCTTCAAGCCAAAATGCATGACGATGATACTACTTACGGGGGGGTGGGGTTGCAATTGGTTTATACTTTGTGATTATAAACACATGTAGACAAGTCGAGAAACCTGGGGCAAGTGCACATTTTCTTCGGAAAAATTGATCTTACGCTTTCTCAGCCTCTCGTGAGGTCGAAGTCTGGGTACACCTTCCCAAGCCCCTGCTCCGGTACTGCATGGCTATAAAGTGGTATTGCAAAGTAAACTAACCAGGCCCGTAGCCACGGGGGGAGGGTGAGGGGTGGCATTTTTCGGCAATGCCTCCTACAAATATTTGTGCTCCCCTCCTCAAAAACAACTAAACAAAAAATTGAAACGTGCATCATAATTTGTAGTAGCCCTATAATTTTGTTTAAATCACCCATACAGTTACTAAAAACCTTACTTTACTAAATTTTCCTAAAAACAAGTTACATTCCCCTACAAAAAAAAAAAAATTCTTCAAAATATCTTAATTTTTCTTTAGAATTGCCAAGGGTTTCCTCAAAATATACGAAGGCTGACATTTGTACATCAAAATATCTGACTTTTTCTTCAAAATATCCAAGTTTATTCTTCAAAATGTTAGATTTTTGTCAAAATATCTAGATTAGTTTTTACTCAAAACTGAACATTTTCGAAGTTTTTCCCAAACTTCTAACTTATTTCCTTAAATTGTCATTTTTGTGGGGGGGGATAGCTTGTATGTGTGGAAGCTCTTTGCTTGTATTTTTCACTTCAAATCGCACGCTCCTTTCCCAATAAAAATGTAAAACTGGCTACGGGCCCGCGCATATCAATCCTGACATCCAGGGGCGTGACTAGTTTTATTTTTGAGAAGGATTACTGATAATGTATTTATACCGCCTCCCCCCCCCCTCCCCCCACCCCACCCCCACTCCCTCCGAAATGATTTATTTTTCCGGCTGCTTTCTTTCTCCCAGCTTGGAAGAAACATTGTGAAATTATTACCATAAAATTGAAGGGAAATGCGTAAAATTGTTGGAAATTTTAGCAACATTTCCTAAAAATTTCTAGAATTGACAGTCATTTACCATGTTTCCCGGAAATTAAAGAGATTTCTTTAAAATTGAAGAAAATTCCTTGAAGAACTCATTTAAGGTTTTCACGAGAATGAGAAAATTTCCCGAAAAGTGAAAGAAATTTCGTAAAAATTTAAGAAAATTCCCGGAAATTTCTGAAATTTTTCTGAAAATTCAAGATTTCCCAAAAATTCAAAGACTTTGGCTGAAAATTCAAGGCGAATTCTTGAAAAGTTAAGGAGATTTCTCGAAAATTCAAGAAGAAATCCAGAAAATTCAAGAAGAATTTCTGAAAATTTAAGAAGAATTCACGAAAATTCAAGGACATTTCCCAACTTTAGCAGCAAGATTTGATGTAAATTAAAAGAATAGTTTAGTGGTCAAGCACGTACATCTTATACGAACTGACGAAAGAGGACTTCAGAAGAAACAAAATGGTGAAGAAAGCATTACTCAAAAATCTTATTCAGTTAAAGAAGTTTAAAGTTTGGTATCATTTCTGTAGAAACGACGGAAATCAGACTAGTTGTGATGTCACAGCCTCAGATTCCTCAAATTCTTTGTCTTTTAAAAAAGTTAATTTAATTTGTCACTATTTAAATTATTTTTCCTCAAACTCTCTCCTTGTGGTATATTATAAATACCCTCCCTACTGCCCTAGGTTAAGTTTTACTACTTTTTGACATAGCCCATGGTTTTAAGCCACAAAATCACAGGACAAATTATGATAGAATACATAAATACTTTGAGAAATCTGAGGTTATGACCAGGAAGTGCACTTCCCTGCTATGACATTACACGTCTGATCAGGAGTTCTGATTTCAGTCATTTCTACACAAAGGATACCAAACTTTAAACTTGAATATCTCCTTAATTGAATAATTTGTGAATGTAAGTTCTTCACTATTTTGTTTCTTTTAACGTCCTCTCTAATATAAGATGGACTTGCTTGACCACTCAACTAATCCTTTACCCAGGGCAATTTTCATATGGAAGAGTTCTTGCTCCCCTGAGAGGTAACAGCCTCCCCCCCCCCCCTCCTCCCCACCAATTGCCAAGGAAAACATTGGCAATTGCCCATCGGGCGAAAAGGTAAAGGCCTCTTTGAAAATGATTGTGTGTGTATGTGTGTGTTGGGAGGTTGGGGGAGGTAGGGCATGGCCCACACTTTCACCTCCTATCTGAAGTTTTTTGGCAGGCTAAGTTGTAGAATTTTGTCCAAACGTGAAAGTTTTGGTCCAAAACTGAAGAGAAGAACTTTTATACCAAAATATAAGATTTGGAGCCAAAATAAAAAATGCTTGGTCCAAAATTGAGGATTTTTGGAGCAAACTGTAAAAGTTTTGGTTAAAAGTTAACAATAATTCAGTCGATATGATTAAAAAAAGCCATTACTGGTTCATTGGATATTTCAGCAGTGGCATAAGAACGGGGCCAGGGGTTAAGTACCATTTTGAATAATGAAGGTCTAACGAATTGATTTAGAGTAAAATACCCTACGTCATCTTTTCTTCCGGAAAACTTTTCAATTTTTGTGAAATTATCTTTATTAATATTATTGGGAAATTTCAATCAATTTTCGAGAATTTTCGTTCATTTTCGGGAAATTTTCTTCATTTTCGGGAAATGTTCATAAATTTTGGTGAAATGCCCTAATTTTACGACCCCCTTCCCTCTTGACAAATATTTTTACCGTAATAAGAGACTCGTACATTTGTGTAAATTTTTTGGGACAGAAATCAAATCTGCCCCCCACACACGCACACCCCGACTCCCATGCCAAATATCTTCCTTTTGCCGCTGTTTAGTTCATTATATTTATGGCTTTTGCGCACAAAAAAAAAAATGGAGAGCCTACAACATTTTTAGGGGCTAAACTCCCAATAGCCACCCCACCCCTCTTCTTAGACACGCCACCGCATAAATCTGTCACTGCAAGCTTGATAGGCCAAGTAAACCGCTTTGTCATTATTACAAATACCAAGGATTTTCAGTAGAAATTCAATGCAAATACGCTACTTTACATTTTACAATCACTACAAAATAACGTATGGAAGACATTTCTTATTTAGTATCAACATACACACTCCAGGGTCAGGGATCTTGTTATTTCATCTGAAGTAACAGATCCCTGCACATTCAGGGCATTAGCATGCATGATGTATTATCACAACCAAGGATCAGTTACTTTAGCTGTTGTCACAATCAATAGACACAGTACTTTTGTGTCATTTTCTCAGGACAATACCAGGAACCATGGAGGGAGGAACTTAGCCCTTCCTCTCCATCAGCAATGATTCTGATGACAAATTTGCCGCGGAAATGTCAACGGCAGAATGTTCTTGTCCAAAGCACTCTGCAGTGTGCATTACGTAACTGTTACCGCCTGTTGATGTCTCGTAAGATAAAAATAAACGCGAAAATGGATGGTTAAATTTGTAACTGAAAGTTTTGAAACGGAGGAATATCAGCGGCTTTTATTAATCAAATGATCTAGAAATTGCAACAGAGGCAGATAAGGTCGTTTAGTAAAGTGAAAAGGCAATACTTGCAAGAATGTTTGTTTTGATTACCGTATGCAGTGAGCTATGCATTACGCTGACAGTGGCACTTGAAGTAGCAATTAATTGGATGTGTACACAGTGCATAAACAAAACAGGCGAAAATGGTAAGTTAAAACATTTTCTGAATGAATCTTGTAAAAGGAATCAGTTTCTGCTAAAACATATCATAATAGGCCTATACATAATATATCTTGGGATGATTTTTTTATATTTAATTGATATCACTTTATGTTGTTTATATTATACGTAGGCCTAGTTTGTAATTTTTCTTCAAATGTTGCTTTGTCTATTTTAAAATGTTTATTGAAGTTCCTCTTAGTTCTGCTTCCACAATTAGAAATTCAATTTTAAAATATGATTGTTGTCGTTAATTTGACACCCTTTAATTATTGTGATATTTTGTTTTTCAATTGGAAGCAAATAAATTAGTTGTGTTACATGTATTTTTGTAACTTCATTTCATTATGTATGCATGTGTTGTATTTGGAACGGATCCATTATAAAATTGCTTTGAAATCTAGAAAGCATGTATTGCAAAACAATTATGATGTATTTTAAGTCAGTTTTAAATTACAGTTTTAGCCAATATGATGCATGTACTGTAGAAATGGGCAAACCACTTCGTACTCTTTGTTTGTTTTTAAGATTAATCGGATGTTTGGAAACCAAGTTTCACCAACAGACAAAATGAGGCATATTTACAATATTTTCCGGTAATTTTTCGAATTTGTGAAAAGAATCTGGGGGGTGGGGTGGGTGGGGGCAACTGTCCCTTCCCCATACTCACACGTCACTGGAGGAACATACTAAAATCCACACGTTATAAAATGCAATGCACAGGAATGTCAGACCGCACTTGATTAATCCGGCCCTGCCTGTATTGTACTAAAAATATAGTTTTCTTTCCTTTCCAATGCTTCTATCTTGTAACTAGCTTTTGTGTTAAAACAATTTTGTTTTTCAAATAAAGCTCGTAATAATCTTTAGCCTTATGACTACATCGTTTTACCTCACTCTGATTTCCAAATTTTCATTTCTCATTATCAATCCTAAACTTACAAAATGCATCAATACATACTCCCGTCCATACGCTTTATTGGAAGTAGGAGGGAGCATGGAAGTAGGACGTCTTTACACGGCTCCGCATTGGTCACGCCTTCCTAACACCCACATGTAATGCAGTGATATGGGGGTAGGGGGAGATATGGGGTAGGGGGAGATATGGGGTAGGGGGAGATATGGGGTAGGGGAGATATGGGGTAGGGGAGATATGGGGTAGGGGAGGACCCCTACTTATGGAATCATTTACCATCGTTTGGCCGTAATTTCTTTCACTTTAACCCGTTTATGTATGCTGACATTGTGTGCTTGCTAAATATTTACAAAATATATATATTTCTTCAAAATTGCATAATACATTGGGATATACATGCATCACGGGTTGGTCTTAATTGGGGCTAGGGCCCCAAATTTTGGGCTAGTGCCCCAAAATGGGACTGTGGCTCCTGACAAAAATCTGAAGCTGACTACGCATCTGATTCCCTACTGTTCTTCAATATTTTAGCACCATAATTGTTGTGGTATGTTCGTGGTACTTCTTTGATTTAAACATTGTCCTGGATGACTCTTGGATACCCATTGGACTGATGGATAGAGTCACAGGTGTCAGAAGGAACTCGAAGTAAAGGGGTGGGGACAAGTGAGGGCTTATTAGTTTACAGTAATCTTAGGGCCTTTTTATCTTAAAAAGGCGCCCTTGATGAGTGGGACAAGTGTGGGACAGGTACCCCTTCAGGCATCCGGTTCATACACCGTGGTTTGAGTATAGGCAGGATTTAGGGTGAGCACCCCCATCCCCACTCTTTCTAAATGTATACTTTTGTATGGTAATATTTTGTATATTAATGATATTTCCCCACTTTCGGTAGGCAAATCACGCATATGGGTTAGAGATTAGGGATCCAGGAATAATATTGACAATTTCCCATCGGGCGAACTTTGGTCACTATTGAAAATTACTGCTCAGGAAATTATTGGGGGCCATGCCCTGCTCCAACCACGGCCCTCGGCCAGTATTGTGGGTCATGCCCTGCTCCAACCACGGCCCTCGGCGTCGGGCCCCTGGTGAATAACATGCTTTAGTTGTGTCAAGTAAGTACTAAATGTATGTTTCAACTGTTGTGTACTATGTAGGGTTTATGAGTGAGTGAATTTCTATTTGTTTTCAAGATACAAGAATGACGTAGAATAATTCCATATAACTTTCAAAAAGGCTTATCCTGCCCGGTCCGCCCTCAACTTAAAAAAGGTAGCTCCTGCCCTTTCCCGCCAAACTTACTACATGACAAGGGGGAAGAAGTGGTCCCTTTCCCCCGTGCTTCCGACATCCCTAGATATGTTTAGATAGTCTTCGTGGTATTCTTGATAGAGCTCTACCAAAAGTCAAAATTTAATCTTCGTTTTCGTGTCAAATTTCCATACAATAAGTTATATTAAATCCTCGTTTCTTTCTTATACCCAAGGTCCGTATTGGCCAACAAGGAAGACGCACACGAGCTGGGACGGTCATGGAGGTTACTTTTCATCATGGTCAGATGGTGGGATGTTGGTCGCCGTGAATTTGGATGATGAATCTGCCCATCCTGATATTGAAAGAATGACCAAAGTTGATTAAGAAAAAGTCATCATTCACTGGATGAGAGCGTGCAACTTCTTGGTCAGGACAATATGGAGGCCTTGGAACATAGGCAGTGGCAGAAATACTACAATCTGATTAGAGTTACACATTCAGACATTAAAGGGAACAAAAATTACCCCTGATGTGGGATTTCTCCTTAATACCAAAAACAGATTTTTAGCAAGAAGACTGCAATTGAACTAAAGGCAAAATATAAAATATCACGTTAAGTTATTTCTTCATTAATTTCACTTCTTTCGTATTCAACAAGTTTTTTGTTTGTAAATATCTTATACGTACATGCTCATAATAGCAGTAAGACGTGGTACACATATGACATGGTCCATTCATGTGCCTTATAGTTGTGAGAGATACTGTTGTACCAGGAGTTGGCATTAGACATATTAACGATGGACATTATCTTAATAATAGGAAATGCTTGTAACTTTATAATTGCTAGTCCGTTTTCTTTCTTATTCAGTATGATTATTTTAAAAACCAACAGAAAAAAGTATTAGAAAATGAAGTGGGTGATTTGAAAAAATTTTCTGAAAAAGATTCTTCTAATTACAAAATGTCGATTCAAGCATACACGGTGATTGGTATTCTTTATTCCATTGACATCTTGCAGGGCTGTCCAGCTGGAACGACATCTGTTGCATCAATACAATTTGGTAGTTATGTGAGTGGGGGTTAATACAAAAATGTTAAAGTGCTGATATTTTTGTGAAATTATCTAAATTAGCTAATGATTGTGTATTGAGAAAGATAAACCAGGATAAGGTTCTTCGAAATTACATCATATCAACAATTAATTTTGATTCATGTTCATGACTTTTCTTTAATCTTTAAACATAATGATGTATGTAATCGACTTTGGGTATGTTTGCATGCATTGGTTACTCTAAGTGTGTGCCGGTGTGTGTCTGTCAGTCATATCTTTAGAATGAAAAATCAGACTTCATGTAATATGTGGTACACATAAACTCATGGTTCGTAAATCTGCTCAATTCTATTTAGTGATGATGACATGCATATTACGATTTGTGCAGCTTATTTCAAAGGAGCTGTAGGCTGAAAAGTGATCGCGTTTTGTTTTCACTAAATCAGGCGAAATTTGCACAATCAGAAATATTCAATATTAAACCATCCAAATTGACACGATTTGTATTGGTACTCCTTTCACCTGGGATGTATTTATACAACCATCGTGGATCGAAATATGTCACTTAGGCCATTCAAATTGACAAAGCATATCTGATCACCGGGCGGGATGTACTGGTACATCCCTCACCTGGGATGTATTGATACATCCATTGTAAATCGAAATATTTCACTTAAAATCATCCAAATTGATCAAGCATATCTGCTCACCAGACGAAATGTACCGGTACATCCCTCCACAAGGGATGTATTGATACATCCATTGAATATCAAAATATTTCACTTGAAAACATTCAAATTGATACAGCATAGCTGTTCACCAGACGGGATGTACCGGTACATCCCTTCAAATCGAAATATTTCACTTGAAAACATTCAAATTGATGACGTATATCTGCTCGTCAGACGGGATGTACCGGTACATCCCTTCAAATCGAAATATTTCACTTGAAACCATCTAAATTCACAAAGCAATCTGCTGCAGACGGGATGTACTGGTACATCCCAGAATGAAGAGAGCTCCTAAAATATAATTTGAAGTTTATCATAAGAAAAAACAACAAAGTTCCCCATCATGTCCAAAAATAGAAATTAAACCAGTTATAATATTGAAACGTGCGGAATGACGTTATTGTACTGTTTAAATTATGTTTTACGGAAGAAACATACAATATTTTACATAAGAAGATTTTTGTACATTGGAAAATGTAAATTTGATTAACAAGGCGCACTTTTTGAAATTTGGTTAGGTAAATAATTAACTTGATCTTAAGTTTCGGAATTATCTATGTTAAAATTGAAGTTTGAGATATATCCAAGATATTTTTTTTTAAATAATATTTTACTCATGTAAAAATGTGAATATTTTCAAAGAATAAAATGTGAACAGTGAAAACAACGAGTTTGTTTTAGAGTCAATTTTGCTTTTGTTTCGATTTATGAAATTTTTATTGGTACTTCTTCATTTTATTCAAGATAAGTGATAAATTTGTTATTTACCAAGGACAAATTTCCAATTTCATTATATTTTTGGTATAACTATCATTTTTCTCAGTTAAATAATGGTATTTCTCGTTTTCCTAATTTTTGAAAATGTTTCCTAAAGCCTTATAAACAGATTAAAATGTGGTTTTGCCAAAAGATTTCATCTAAAACAACATACTTATTTTTTCTATTACAGTCTTGGATACCACTTATAGTTTAATATGTATTCAGGGGCGGCGGAGCGTTAAAAGTATTGGGGGTGGGGGCTAGTGATGTCAAGTGACATGTTATAACAATATTTGGGAGCTAATTACGTCGGGTAAAATGATAACATATGTTCGCCTAAAATTATTGGAGGGCTGAAGCCCCACAGCTTCCAGCTCCGCCGCCCCTATGTATTAGATAAATCATATAAAAATCTAGGATTAGAGAAATGATAAAGGACATTTAATTGGATTTTTAAATACAAATTTATTTAAAGATGTATAAAGTTGGTTCTTAATTGCATAATGGCTTTGAGACTATTATGATGTCATAATGCTAAAGTTGTGGAAAAATATAACTGATGTTTGCGATGATCCAAGCAAACTAAAAGTAAAGCAGTAATGGTGATGCTTCCTGTTAGTCAATATGTCTCGATTTTTATTTGGTCTTAAACTTCACGCCTAAAAATGTACTTGGGAAGAGTGACATGAAGAGATACTGAAAATAAATGATTAAGTAAAGCAATTTAAAATTGTCAGAATTAGATACCGTCAATAGGTATACGGACTTTCCGTGGTTTGCTAATCCCATAGAATTACCCTGAAATATCTTGTCTCCAGCTGATTCTGTGTCCATCTCATCTGCTATCTTCAGAGAATTGCCCTATAGCGTTTTCTTGTGGGTCTCCGGGTGATCCGCGGTTTATCTTGTCTGCCACTCCCATATAAATGCCCTGGTGTTTTCTTGAGGGTCTCCAAGTAATTCTGCGGTTTACCTTGCCTGCCACTCCCATATAAATGCCCTGGAATTTTCTTGAGGGTCTCCGGGTGATCTCGCGGTTTATCTTGTCTGCCACTCCCATATAAATACCCTGGTGTTTTCTTGAGGGTCTCTGGTTGATTTCGGGATCCATCTCCTCCGCCACACCCAGAAAATTGCCTTGGCGTTGTTTCGAAAGTCTCTGTGTGGTTCCAGGATCTATCTCGTCCGCCAGTTTCCGAATATACTGAAAAGTGGAAATTGTGTGCGTATCTTATGTATATATATATAAATATAAATATATATATATATATATATATATATATATATATATATATATTTATATATATATATATATATATATATATATATATATATATATATATATATATATATATATATATATATATATATACATATAAAGCTATATATATATATATATATATACATATATATATATATATATATATATATATATATATATATATATATATATATATATATATATATATATATATATATATATATATATATATATATATATATATACATATACATAATATGTGTATATATATATATATATACATATATATATATATATAGCTTTATATGTATATATATATATATATATATATATATATATATATATATATATATATATATATATAAATATATATATATATATATATATATATATATATATATATATATATATATATATATATATATATATATATATATATATATATATATATATTTATATTTATATATATATACATAAGATACGCACACAATTTCCACTTTTTCAGTATATTCGAAACTGTCCTCAATTTTAGGAGAAACCAACAATTCGATTGATTTGATTAAATATTCTTTAATTTTACAAATCTTTTTAGTTTACGTTACTATTTTCCCAATTTAGCCTTCCCGAAAGATCCGGGAAGAAAAGTATGCGGCCGGGAGGGTGATGCTTGTTTCGCCCCTTTTGGAGCCGGGCCTCCGCGTTATGCCACTGGGGAGATTTCTCTCACCTCCTTCTGACGGAAAGAAAAGAAATAGGCCCTTTAATTAATTTGTCCTATATTTGAGGCAGAAACGTGTCAAAACCTTTTCCTGCTTTTTGGCCTTTTTGACATTTGCGACCAAGAATTTAGGATAATGACTAAATAATTTAGACAACAATCATAAACAGATAAAGTTTAGGATAAGGTTTTTTAAAAATCATAAATTTTATGATTATGGTTCGGAGAATCTTTAGAACAATGTTTTAACCAAGATTTTGTATAAAAGTTAAGCTTTGGCACACCGTTTGCAGTTATCCAATAACGCAAACTTGGAAACGGAAAGTTTCTGAAAAATAAGGAGTTTTTTGACATAATTGTTTTGAAAAATAGAAAAACAGGGACCTGGTGATTTATTTGATCCGACAAACCTTCAAACTTTTGAGAAGTCATCCTTCTTCCTCTCCACGCTCATGTTCCTGCGTTATTTTTCAGTATAAGGCTGCAAGCCTTATAACACATTGGATAACTGTAGAGGTAAATGTTGTGGTGTTTTACTCTGTTAGCAAAATACCCCACACCTTACACACACACACACGCACACACACGCACACACACAACACATTGATGACAATCAATACATCGTTCAATGTGGATATGTATAGACCCAAAATACTGGGGTGAGAGGGTTTGATCCATACAAATTTGTGTTGTATCTCTTTTCAACTTTGATTTGGCTAATTTTGGAACGAAAATTTAGGATCATTTTCCACGAACACAGCCATGCCTTTTGCCGAACGCAACTATCTATTTTGCCCTAATGTCCAGAATTTCCAGAGCTGAAAGAAGCTTGCTCCCGTCAGGAGTTGGAATAGACTCCTGCTCCCATCATCCCCTGTCCTGGATTGTTGTCGTCATGACAACCATTTAAAGGCGGGAATACAATAGTTAAGATTGCGGTACTCATTGGAGTAAATTGTGTGGTCGTGTGGCGATTTAAAATGATCTTAAGCGAATAAAATTGATCAGGTTTATAAACAGATTAAAATGTGGTTTTGCCAAAAGATTTCATCTAAAACAACATACTTATTTTTCTATTACAGTCTTGGATACCACTTATAGTTTAATATGTATTCAGGGGCGGCGGAGCGTTAAAAGTATTGGGGTGGGGGGCTAGTGATGTCAAGTGACATGTTATAACAATATTTGGGAGCTAATTACGTCGGGTAAAATGATAACATATGTTCGCCTAAAATTATTGGAGGGCTGAAGCCCCACAGCTTCCAGCTCCGCCGCCCCTATGTATTAGATAAATCATATAAAAATCTAGGATTAGAGAAATGATAAAGGACATTTAATTGGATTTTTAAATACAAATTTATTTAAAGATGTATAAAGTTGGTTCTTAATTGCATAATGGCTTTGAGACTATTATGATGTCATAATGCTAAAGTTGTGGAAAAATATAACTGATGTTTGCGATGATCCAAGCAAACTAAAAGTAAAGCAGTAATGGTGATGCTTCCTGTTAGTCAATATGTCTCGATTTTTATTTGGTCTTAAACTTCACGCCTAAAAATGTACTTGGGAAGAGTGACATGAAGAGATACTGAAAATAAATGATTAAGTAAAGCAATTTAAAAATTGTCAGAATTAGATACCGTCAATAGGTATACGGACTTTCCGTGGTTTGCTAATCCCATAGAATTACCCTGGAAATATCTTGTCTCCAGCTGATTCTGTGTCCATCTCATCTGCTATCTTCAGAGAATTGCCCTATAGCGTTTTCTTGTGGGTCTCCGGGTGATCCGCGGTTTATCTTGTCTGCCACTCCCATATAAATGCCCTGGTGTTTTCTTGAGGGTCTCCAAGTAATTCTGCGGTTTACCTTGCCTGCCACTCCCATATAAATGCCCTGGAATTTTCTTGAGGGTCTCCGGGTGATCTCGCGGTTTATCTTGTCTGCCACTCCCATATAAATACCCTGGTGTTTTCTTGAGGGTCTCTGGTTGATTTCAGGATCCATCTCCTCCGCCACACCCAGAAAAATTGCCTTGGCGTTGTTTCTGAAAGTCTCTGTGTGGTTCCAGGATCTATCTCGTCTGCCAGTTTCTGAATATACTGAAAAGTGGAAATTGTGTGCGTATCTTATGTATATATATATAAATATAAATATATATATATATATATATATATATATATATATATATATATATATATATTTATATATATATATATATATATATATATATATATATATATATATATATATATATATATATATATATACATATAAAGCTATATATATATATATATATATACACATATATATATATATATATATGTATATGTATATATATATATATATATATATATATATATATATATATATATATATATATATATATATATATATATATATATATATATATATATATATATATTTATATTTATATATATATACATAAGATACGCACACAATTTCCACTTTTCAGTATATTCGGAAACTGTCCTCAATTTTCGGGAGAAACCAACAATTCGATTGATTTGATTAAATATTCTTTAATTTTACAAATCTTTTTAGTTTACGTTACTATTTTCCCAATTTAGCCTTCCCGAAAGATCCGGGAAGAAAAGTATGCGGCCGGGAGGGTGATGCTTGTTTCGCCCCTTTTGGAGCCGGGCCTCCGCGTTATGCCACTGGGGAGATTTCTCTCACCTCCTTCTGACGGAAAGAAAAGAAATAGGCCCTTTAATTAATTTGTCCTATATTTGAGGCAGAAACGTGTCAAAACCTTTTCCTGCTTTTTGGCCTTTTGACATTTGCGACCAAGAATTTAGGATAATGACTAAATAATTTAGACAACAATCATAAACAGATAAAGTTTAGGATAAGGTTTTTTAAAAATCATAAATTTTATGATTATGGTTCGAGAATCTTTAGAACAATGTTTTAACCAAGATTTTGTATAAAAGTTAAGCTTTGGCACACCGTTTGCAGTTATCCAATAACGCAAACTTGGAAACGGAAAGTTTCTGAAAAATAAGGAGTTTTTGACATAATTGTTTTGAAAATAGAAAAACAGGGACCTGGTGATTTATTTGATCCGACAAACCTTCAAACTTTTGAGAAGTCATCCTTCTTCCTCTCCACGCTCATGTTCCTGCGTTATTTTTCAGTATAAGGCTGCAAGCCTTATAACACATTGGATAACTGTAGAGGTAAATGTTGTGGTGTTTTACTCTGTTAGCAAAATACCCCCACACCTTACACACACACACGCACGCACACACACGCACACACACAACACATTGATGACAATCAATACATCGTTCAATGTGGATATGTATAGACCCAAAATACTCGGGGTGAGAGGGTTTGATCCATACAAATTTGTGTTGTATCTCTTTTCAACTTTGATTTGGCTAATTTTGGAACGAAAATTTAGGATCATTTTCCACGAACACAGCCATGCCTTTTGCCGAACGCAACTATCTATTTTGCCCTAATGTCCAGAATTTCCAGAGCTGAAAGAAGCTTGCTCCCGTCAGGGAGTTGGAATAGACTCCTGCTCCCATCATCCCCTGTCCTGGATTGTTGTCGTCATGACAACCATTTAAAGGCGGGAATACAATAGTTAAGATTGCGGTACTCATTGGAGTAAATTGTGTGGTCGTGTGGCGATTTAAAATGATCTTAAGCGAATAAAATTGATCAGGTTTATAAACAGATTAAAATGTGGTTTTTGCCAAAAGATTTCATCTAAAACAACATACTTATTTTTTCTATTACAGTCTTGGATACCACTTATAGTTTAATATGTATTCAGGGGCGGCGGAGCGTTAAAAGTATTGGGGGGGGGGGCTAGTGATGTCAAGTGACATGTTATAACAATATTTGGGGAGCTAATTACGTCGGGTAAAATGATAACATATGTTCGCCTAAAATTATTGGAGGGCTGAAGCCCCACAGCTTCCAGCTCCGCCGCCCCTATGTATTAGATAAATCATATAAAAATCTAGGATTAGAGAAATGATAAAGGACATTTAATTGGATTTTTAAATACAAATTTATTTAAAGATGTATAAAGTTGGTTCTTAATTGCATAATGGCTTTGAGACTATTATGATGTCATAATGCTAAAGTTGTGGAAAAATATAACTGATGTTTGCGATGATCCAAGCAAACTAAAAGTAAAGCAGTAATGGTGATGCTTCCTGTTAGTCAATATGTCTCGATTTTTATTTGGTCTTAAACTTCACGCCTAAAAATGTACTTGGGAAGAGTGACATGAAGAGATACTGAAAATAAATGATTAAGTAAAGCAATTTAAAAATTGTCAGAATTAGATACCGTCAATAGGTATACGGACTTTCCGTGGTTTGCTAATCCCATAGAATTACCCTGGAAATATCTTGTCTCCAGCTGATTCTGTGTCCATCTCATCTGCTATCTTCAGAGAATTGCCCTATAGCGTTTTCTTGTGGGTCTCCGGGTGATCCGCGGTTTATCTTGTCTGCCACTCCCATATAAATGCCCTGGTGTTTTCTTGAGGGTCTCCACGTGATTCTGCGGTTTACCTTGCCTGCCACTCCCATATAAATGCCCTGGAATTTTCTTGAGGGTCTCCGGGTGATCTCGCGGTTTATCTTGTCTGCCACTCCCATATAAATATCCTGGTGTTTTCTTGAGGGTCTCTGGTTGATTTCGGGATCCATCTCCTCCGCTACACCCAGAAAATTGCCTTGGCGTTGTTTCGAAAGTCTCTGTGTGGTTCCAGGATCTATCTCGTCCGCCACTTCCAAATAACTACCCTGGCGTTGTCTTGGTTTTATTCTCCGTTTGATTTCGTGGTTCATCTCATCTGCTACTCCAAGATCAATGCCATAGTATTGTCTGGTCTCCGGATGATTTTGTGGACAATCTCGTCTGGTATTCCCAGAGAATTGCTCTGACGTTGTCTTCAGGTTCTCCAGGTGGTACCATTGTCCACCACGTCCGGTATTTTCAAAGATTTCCTCTGGTATTGTCGGGAGGGTCTCTGGGTGAATTCATGGTCCATTTCGTCTGCTACTCCCAGACAATCGTCCTGGCTTTGTCTGAAGGACCTCCGGCTGATTCCTGGGTCCATTTCGACTGCTACTCCTAGATAAATGCCCTGATGTTATCTGGAGTGTCTCCAGGTAATACGGCGGTCCACCACGTCCGGTTTCCACGAAGAATTGCCCTTGCATTATCTGGAGGGTCTCCGGGTGATTCCATTGTTCATCTCGTCTGCTTTTCCTAGAAAATTGTCCTGGTGTTGTCTTGTGGGTCTCCGGATAGTTCCGGGATCCATTACGTCTGCTACTCTCAGAAAATTTCCCTGGCGTTGTCTTCAGGGTTTCTTTGTGATTAATGGGTCCATCTCGTCGGCTACAACTGGATAGATGTCCTGGCGTTGTCTTGGGGGTCTCTGTATGTTTCCGTGATTCATCTTGTCTGCCACTGTGATATACCCCTGACAAACGAAAAATAATGCATGCAATTAATATGCTTGGAGATAATGGAAATGAATTAAAAAGTAAGAGTAGGAAATCAATAGTAGAAAAGCAAATCAAAACTTGTCAGAAATAGATATCGTCAAAAGGGCTAGGTATCCCATTATGTGTGGGACTAAATCCTGCGTAGCTTTCTACCAACCCACCAAGTAACAACCTCCACCAACCCACCAAGGATCAATACAACAGCAATTACGTTTTTCCAACGAAATGCAAGACCTTTTGCCTTTGACTTTTAAGCAACATGTAATATCTTTTGCGAGACACAACTTTCCATCATCCTTTATCAACCCAACAAGCAACAAACCAATTGCACTAATAATTTTTCCATTACACGCAACCGTTCAAAATTCACAATTTAAAATCGATTATTTGACTTCTGAATTTTGACCTTTAAGTGGCTTGTCCCATTTTATACGGGACATAATCCTACATCAACTCCCCCCAACCCATTTAGCACCAACCCAATTTCAAAATTACGGTTTTTCCAGGAAGCTCGGCACAGATCTATATTATTTTAAATCAATTATTTGACCTCTGACCTTGAAGTTACACAACCCACCTTGTGCATGACATACGTCTAAATTACCTCACACCATCCCACCAGTTTTCAACTTAGTAGCATATCCGGTTTTCTCAGGAAATGTGACACAAAGTTTTATTCACGCACATGCACACACACACACACACAAACCTTCCCACACACATACACGACCACACAAAAGTGAGTACAATACCTTATCGCCATGTATGATACGTGCTACGAGAAGGTAATTACAGCAGAAAACTCTTTGAAGGAGTAAATGAACCTACAACCAGTCATGAGGGTCACTAGACGTTTCCGTGGTTTATCTCATCCGCTATCTCCAGAAAATCGTCCTATAGACCCCCCCCCAAAAAAAAAAGTAATAATCATATCTCCTTGGAAAATATTGTTACAAACCGGACCGAAAATCTGCTCCTTCCAAATAAGCTATTAAATTGCATATTGTGGAATAAGTAAAGAGAGTTTGATAGCTAGCAATCTGTCATCCATGTTTTTCATGATCCTGTCGCCTGAAATCCCAGAACCTGCCTTGCTGAGATTGAATATAAACCTGTACACTTCAAGACAGTGCCAACATTATTTTTAAGAAGGGTGGAGGGAGAGAGAAGGGTGGAAGGGGAGGGGGAGGGGAGGGGTGAACAGTGCCATTGATGGGGCATCAGAAGATTCGTATGGTATTCCGTTGGTGCAAATATTAAAATGACAAGACGTGTTTTTAGGACATCATCTTGACTGGGGGAATTTATCCTCTTGCCCCCGTTTCTTACGCCTATAGGCTAAAAAGCCAACGTAAGTATGATGATTGGGGAAAATACAAATTTCGAGAAAAGGCTTGGCAATTACCCTATCATCCATGACAGGTTCAGGAATCACTAGATTTTTACTGAAAAAGAAGGTCCTTGTTCGACTCATATGTTATTCCATGAAAATTATCTCATGATAAAACTTGGTTTCTTTCAAATGCCATCAAAATAAAGCTGCAGCATGTGTTTGACTGGCCATTGTGCCCTTGTGCCATTGTGCTAATGGCACAAGAGCCCCATTCTCGAAGCACCCCAAAGGCCGCCAGGAAGGAACTCAGGGCAGGGCCGAAATCCAGTGAGGGCACTTTTCTTAACTGAAGATGTCAACGGTCTGGCGGTGGCGGAAGATTATTGAATCTGGGAGGCACAGGATGTAAGGGGCAGTTTTTTTTCGAATGGTATATTTTGAAAGCTATACCGCGTATGGCAGCCCTATAACTTTAGGGGCATTAGCCTCCTCCCCCCTTCCCCTCCAACTTCACTGAAAAATTACTGGCGAACTGTTTTTTTTTCTTATTCAATTAACAGTCACAAAAGTTTGAGAAATTGAGATGAAGATAATTAGGACCAAATTTTGGGGAAATTTTATACCTAGAACTACAACAATTACAACAATGGGGAAATGTATATATCACGAGTCTCGAAATTTAAATATTTACATCACGATTAAAATCAGTTGTATTGATCATGATTTTGGAATATTCAATGTGTCAAACAATGTGAAAAACAAATAGAGGGAGAATGGTTTAGGAGGTTTTTCATTATTTTTCATAAAATTAAAATTGAACTTGGTATATCAGGATATATGAGGCAAGATTCAAAATAAGCCTTCAGAATCCAAATTCCCTCTCAGTCTTCAGCGAAGTATGTCAAAGCCCCCATTATATTGAATTTTTCCCCCAGACAATTTACATTTTATGGCGCCCTACTGTTGACATTCGGGTAGCTTCCACGGAACAAATTTTTGTGGTACTTTCTTCAATCTGTCAGTCTGTCAACAAAAAATATCAATTATAATAAGGAGACTTGTTTTGAATATTTGAAAGAACACTCAGTCTTATCTCTGTAAACGGGCACTTTTGAACTTTGCAAAGAAGGTGGAGGATGGCACGTCATTCTATGACAAAGGGCTGGGTATACATCGTAACTTTGCCTTGGGCTCATTTCAAAGATGCCCCACTAATTAAATTTTGGGTGGCTTGCACATTCTAGCAGCCTAGCACGGACCTATTTAACGAGTTTTTACAAAGCGGGGAAAATATAAGTTGGTACACGTAAATGCTTTGCTTTTTTCAATGTAGGATTGTTTGGTCGCAACGTAACTTTTGAGAAATGTGTGGTGGAACCTCCCCCTCCCCCACTCTCCCCTCGGTTTCCTCAGAAGTTCTGGTTCCAGTAAAATGTTAAATGCCTGCAAGGATACTTTTCAACTATACACAATTTGTTTGAGGTTTCTATCATAACTTTTAAAAGGGCACCTCTTGGCCCTCCCGCCTCTCACTCAAGGGCAAGGGGTGGTGGCTTCCTTTCCTCCCATGTCAGACTCCTCCTCCTCCTCTGCTTAGTAATCTCACACTCTTAGGGTATAGTCCAAAATACAGATTGTAACAAGATATAGGTCTGGTACGTCTAATTTATATTTCACAATCACCTTTATCATTTTGTACTTAGGCCTATAATACATATGTGAGGTATCCAACACCCAGGTTCCGAACCTAAGTGGGTCCATCCCCTCTCTCCTGATACTATAGCATCCGTGGGCCCTCTTCAGTTATTTTGCTGGCACGGTCCCCACAGTATCCCAGTCTGACTCTGAGCTGTAGCAATTTAGCACATTTGCATTTTAGTGCAGGAGTTTAAATATGTCACACCTTTTGAGGGAACTTTCTTTCACGCTAACGCCCTTATCATTCGTTTATTCTGCCTACCTCCCTGTCGCAAGAAAATATTTCAAATAATATGGATTGTATCGTGGAAATCACTCACCAGCCGTTTTGTTTTCGGAAATTGTTTCTTCGAACTCAGTGATGAAACTAGGAAAAGTGGGCAGAGACCTATATTTCATCCTGCAGCAACGCCGTATTACGGATAATATGCATCCACTTCTTACATCATCATCATCATCAGATGAAATGCTTTCGCCCTCTGCTAGTCTGGGAAAATCATAGTAATTCTCCATATCTTGATTTTTTTTTTAGCTCAAAAGTGTAATAATAAACGTGTTCAACGATTACTAATTTAGGTATGATCAAAGTTTCGTCATTTGTTTGCCATGTATTGTTACTTGCCAACGAGATATCAGTGCGTGTAATGAATCTATGGAAAACGCGCGCGGTTTCTAACTTGTTATCACAAAAAGGAATTGCGTAGATGTCTTAAGCGCTGTGAGACGTCAATAGTAATAAGTTTATAATTAATCATCAATGAGGAATTGTGACAGAATAAAGAACAATGTGACGTGACACAATACGCGTATGCAGATCGCACACTTGCAACAAACAAAAAAAGTATATGTACCACGCACGGTATGGGTAAAATCATCCAATCACCAGTCAAGAAATGGTACACATATCGAGCGCATTGAAAATACGCGCTTGGTTTTGCCTCCACGTGCGAGTATCAAAAATAAGCATTGCGAAATCATTAATTGCTCGTTTATTGAGCTTGAAAATTCCACTATGGGCCTTTCTCTGGCTGGGCACACACGCAATGTAACAGAAAATGGCTCCAGTGGACACCTGTCACATATTATAGCCACCTGACATTAACCGTACACACAACGCGCGCCCACTTATGTAAAAGCTCCGCCCTGTTTTTACATATTATGGGATACGGCCTTTGTTAGATTCCAATTGTTTCAACAACATGGTTAGTTGACCCCAAACATCACTTCCGTTTCATATTTGCTCATACTTTGAATGGCTTTTTCCTCGTTTTGTGCGTAAATTGTAGAGCTGTTGAATTTGGTTGGAATAGAGATGAAAACAGCAGTTTGTTACTTTTAGAGCATTTGTGGAAAACCTATTTCATTCAATCAAGTCAAAAACTGAAGGAGCACAAAACACTCAGTATACAATACCAAGCGTTTGAATCACCGTTGTGGGCGAAACACTCTGTATACAATACCAAGCGTTTGAATCACCGTTGTGGGCAAAACACTCGGTATACGATACCAAGCGTTTGATTCACCGTTGTGGGCGAAACACTCGGTATACAATACCGAGCGTTTTAATTACCGTTGTGGGCAAAACACTCGTTATACAATACCAAGTATTTAACATAGCATAACTAAGAAGTCCAAACTAACACCAAAACCATCACACACACACACACACACACAACAAAATCCAAAGACGCCCAGAGTTAGTAAAATAACTTATCAATGTTGACTTTGTAATTATGAACAGAATTGGAGCTAACTACCTACTCAGCCAAACTATTTCACTGATTAACAACTCTTTGCGAAAAGCTAAAACGCCTAATATATATACGTGATTACTCTTTGGTCAACTTCAAACTCTTACCACGTGTGACATGAGGATCAGCTGAAACATGCAAGAAATAACAGGAAGTCAAAGCACCACTACCAGATAGGGAAATAAAAACATGAATCATATCGCCACGTACTCTTCTCAACTCAAGCGTGGTCAAACCAAGAATTCGCACCTTAAATTCATAAGAGAGATTCCTTACTTCGGGAATAAGTCTAGTGGCTCTTCGCTGAACCTGCTCCAAAAGGAACTTATCCTTCTTGTAATAAGGACTCCATGCCTGAATAGCATTTTCAAGGTGGGGCCTGACTAACTGCCTATACAAATTAAGAACAACCTCTCTACCAATTCTTTTTTTCTTTTAATCAAACCAAGCATCCTGTTTGTCCTTGCAGCTGCTAAAGCATACTGTTTAGAAGGCTTCAGATTGCTAGTAATGACAACAGCTAGATCCTTTTCTTGATCAAGACAACCAAAATTTAAACCATTCATGCAGAAATTGTAATCGCCGTTGTGAGCGAAACACTCGGTATACAATACCAAGTGTTTGAATCACCGTTGTGGGCGAAACACTCGGTATACAATGCCAAGTGTTTGAATCACCGTTGTGGGCGAAACACTCGGTATACAATGCCAAGTGTTTGAATCACCGTTGTCAGGTTGTGGGCGAAACACTCGGTATACAATACCAAGTGTTTGAATCACCGTTGTGGGCGTAACACTCGGTATACAATGCCAAGTGTTTGAATCACCGTTGTGGGCGTAACACTCGGTATACAATGCCAAGTGTTTGAATCACCGTTGTCAGGCTGTGGGCGAAACACTCTGTATACAATACCAAGTGTTTGAATCACCGTTGTGGGCGTAACACTCGGTATACAATGCCAAGTGTTTGAATCACCGTTGTGGGCGTAACACTCGGTATACAATGCCAAGTGTTTGAATCACCGTTGTCAGGTTGTGGGCGAAACACTCTGTATACAATACCAAGTGTTTGAATCACCGTTGTGGGCGTAACACTCGGTATACAATGCCAAGTGTTTGAATCACCGTTGTCAGATTGTGGGCGAAACACTCGGTATACAATACCAAGTGTTTGAATCACCGTTGTGGGCGAAACACTCGGTATACAATGCCAAGTGTTTGAATCACCGTTGTCAGGTTGTGGGCAAAACACTCTGTATACAATACCAAGTGTTTGAATCACCGTTGTGGGCGTAACACTCGGTATACAATGCCAAGTGTTTGAATCACCGTTGTGGGCGTAACACTCGGTATACAATGCCAAGTGTTTGAATCACCGTTGTCAGGTTGTGGGCGAAACACTCTGTATACAATACCAAGTGTTTGAATCACCAATGTGGGCGAAACACTCTGTATACAATACCAAGTGTTCGAATCAGCGTTGTGGGCAAAATACTCGGTATACAATACCAAGTGTTTGAATCACTGTTGTGCGCGAAACACTCAGTATATAATACCATTTCAATCAAAACGGACATGTAATGGACACTCAGTGTAATGACAAGTGTTTTAATCCAAAAGGATATGAAATGAAGCACTAGGGTTTAATGATAAGTGTTCCCATAGGCGGGATTTGGGGGGTAGTCCCCCTCCACTTTTTTTCCCGAATTTGTATCTTTTCTATAGTGATTTTTGACTTTGCCTGCCCCCACCTCCCCTTCCCTCAGAACACACACTTTCGGTCGGCAAATCTCGCCCATGAGTGTTCCAATAGGGGGCATGGAATGAAAGACTTGGTCTAATGATCATGGGACATGGTATGAAACAATGAGTCTGAAGACGAGTGTTTCATTCAATAGAGACATGGAACGAAATGACCCAGTCGAATGGCAATGTTGCAAGTTTCAAAAGATATAACAATATTTTTAAAAGCCGTCTAATGGCATTACTTCCAGATTAATGTTGAGGCGGAGTGCTTATATGTGTATTTAATACACAGGGCAAAGGTTTTTGTCTCTAAGTAGAATGACACTACTTTAGGAGGGTTATTTGTGAGTACCAAAACCCTTTGAACCGTGCATATAAACAACCGAACCGAAGCATGCATATAAACACGATGCCAGAGCATTAATGGTTGGGTTGGTTTGTTGATGTTTAACGGCACCAGAGCATTAATCTTTTCATAAAATTTCTGTGAATATCTAATTCCATGCTTTCTTGCATGATTTCCTAATGATAAGACAGCGGTTTAAGATAATGACACCCCTGATGTGAAGATACCAATAAAGGACTAAAAGGCAGAAATTTAGAGTTTTAACCTTTTATTAAACGACAAAAACAGCCTCTGCAACGAGACTATATATCAGTCATCATTGAAATATCATAATACATAATAATGAGTTGCAAATATTATATCCAAACTTGGAGGCATCGGGTGAACACATGAATCTAATTTATTAAACATCTTTCTTTCCAACAGCATAAGGATGAACATAAACATTTCATAGCATATATGATAAAACTTCACTTTTCAAAATATGTGAAATTCATGAAATGCTCAAAATAACCTTTCTTCATCGTTCACATAGAATGTTTCCAGCTGCTTGAATGAATCCTTTTTACAAAAGGTTTACATGAACATTTTGAAGATAAAATGTAATTACAATATTGGGCTTTTTAACAACGTAAAGATTTTAAAAGGTTAGTAATTATGACAAAGGTTTTTAAAGATTTCAAACAGTAAAATAAAGGTAAATAAAGGTCAACTAATATAAGTTAATTCATAACATATTTCAATTTCCTGACTTCAATTTCAATGTTTTCTGGGTTCCAGTGGATACTCCTCCAAATTAGATCCCCAAAAAAAAAAAAAAAAACTTTGATGCACTGCCATTTTCAAGGAAACCGCAACATGACTCCTTCTAGCATCCAGCTTCCTGCAGAGCGTAATGGAAGACATACAAGACAAAACATAGGCACGTACCCATATAATAACTTCTCCATCTTTCAACAATTTTTGCTCTTTATAACCCCAGATCAATCAGAGAATGGAACATACATCTGTCACACAACTACGCAATAACTGACATTAAAATAACAAGTCTAGCAGACATAAATCTCCAGAAATTAGTTGGAAAGGCACTCTTTAGAGTTTAAATGCATGGCGCTGCACTTCCACTCTGACATATGTGTGATAACCATCGAAGGTGTTGCAGTTTCAACCAGAACCAGAATCGGCATTTGTGAGTGTTTAAGGGCAGTTGCCAGCTACCACCAATCAGTCAGAAGCTCATAATGCCAATAATTTCTGATCCCCTGCCAATGCATTTAAAATCCTCTTAAATCAGGTTTAGAAACACCGAGGTTCACGCTTGTATACTAGATACTATTACTGTGTGACTTTAATGGCACGGTCCTTGATTTTGTTAAAAATGACTAGTTTCCACAGTCCACACAATTTCACAAATGACCTCAGCCCCACCAAGATGCAGCTGAGGTTTAAAGAGTTTATAATTTTTGACCCTCCAGATGCTAAGTAATGTACTTCCAGGTTTTGAATTGAGACAATCAACATGTTTAAAAAATAGCATACCACAACTGTAAATTTATCGAAGCAGTGTAATATTGTTCAAGATGTCATATAAACATGAACTTAAATTTCATCAATACCTAGATTGACTAAATGATGGATGATAGAACACATTTTTCACTACTCCCTATTTTGGAGACCAGTGTCTATGTAAAAAAAGGCCTTTTGCTCCCTGGACCCCCAAGTTTCCACATATTGATTGTTGAAAATTACCTTGAATATTCAGAAAAGGGGATCTCATTACAAGTGTTCATTCAATGTAAAAATACATCACGAAGCATATGTGATCATTGATTGAAAAAGCAGCAGTTTTTGCCACTGAAAAATCAAGGGGGTAGGGGTAAAGACCCTAATTTGTAATTAGCTTAAATTCTTACATGGTGCACCTAATTTTTGTTGCACCGTCAGCATTAACGGGAAAGAAATGAAACCTACTACCAGTTTGGTTCGTACCGCCGATCGGGGGACTCAATAAGTACCCCGATCGGGAGACTTAAGCATGCGCACTGAGTTTACAGTGATATATGGAAGCCGCCATTGTTATTGTGAAGTTTCAGTCATAGACGCTTATCAGTCGTTTCATTGAAGGTTTGTAACAAAGTTTGCTTTGTTCATGTTCAATTTCGCGAAAGTAAAACAACTACGTTACTATCACGCAGTTATTGCTAAATAATTTTCACAAATCCCCAAGTTATTTGACATAATTTCAGAAAACCTTGTTAAAGCTCAACTGCCTAACGGTAACACATAAGAATTCAACACTTTTCTTCAAATTTCTCAAAACCGCATGGTGAAATTTAAAACGCACGTTGAAAAGATAATTTATATGCTATTATTTAAAATCGTGAAGAAAAATTGGAACCCTTCACAGTGGTTGAGGCTAAGCTTTCTACATCTTAGCAGAAATGGAGGTTCGTTGCCTTCAACATGTAGGTTGGTGATTGTGGAGGTCATGTAGACACCCAGACAAAGCCTGAGGGCTTCATTTTGGATGGTGTTGATGTGGTTGAGGTAAGAGTTGTGAGCGACACAGTAGACAATATTGTCGTAGTCAAGCTTGGCACGAATGGTGAGCCTGACGAGTTTGAGGAGAGCATGGCGGTTCGCACCCAAGTAGTGTTGGAGAGGAGGCGTAGAAAGTTGAGGGAGCTGTTGCATTTCTGTTTCAGGCTGGTGATGTGTTGCTTGTAGGAGAGCTTGGGGTCTAGAGTTAAACCCATGAACTTAGTGTGGTCAACTTAAGCCTGTGATTGCCATTGAGCACGAGGTTTGGGTTGGGGTGGAGGTTATTGAAATGACAAAAGTGGAGAATTTAAAACCGTTATTGTTGCACCAGTCTTGCAGCAGGTTAAGTTGGAGTCTATTTTCAACAAGAGGAAAGCTAGGGGAGGAGTAGAAGATGTTGAAGTCGTCCACATAGAGGGCATGTTTGATGTTGGGGCCAAGGTTGTCAGCGATGTCGTTAATGCTCAGCTTGAAAAAAGTGGGGAGAGGATGATGCCCTGGGGGACGTCCTCTTCTTGGGAGTAGGGGCTGGAGAGGGTGTGGCCAATACAAACTTGGAACTGCCTGGGTGAGAGGAAGTTTTGAATAAAGATGGGGAGGCGGCCTCTAAGACCGATGGTGTAGAGTTTGCGGATAATGCCGTAATTCCAAGTAGTGTCGAAAGCTTTCTTAAGGTCAAAAAAGATGGCAATGAAGTGTTCCTTTTTTTGCAAAGGATTCCTAGATAGCGGTATCGAGCGTAATTAACTGGTCTACGGTATTGCGACGTTTCCGGAAGCCGTTTTGGTGAAGGGAGAGAATTATCTTCTGTTGGAAAGTCGAGAAGGCCGACTGGCACCTTTTCGAAACCCTCTGTGACTCGCACCTGATATTGGCTGCAAAAATGACAATATTGAAGAAGACAGCTAAGCAGTTTTGTGTCATTTGCTTTTATCGGGGATTGTAGCTGCCACTGTTAACAGCTTTTCCTTAGATCGATTTAATGAGGATAATCTTAAGTTAATTGACAAGCACCACTGTTGAGGATGTAACAGGGCAATGACATCAAATTGCATCATTCTTTAAATATTTCTTCCGAACTCCTAATACCACCAGTCAAGATTGTGGGCGAGTGATCTAATCACTTAGCTGCGATTCGAACAGCCCGGGTTCGAATACCTGGCGCGCGAGGTTTGTCCGTACTCTTCGACTATGAGTGCTAGGGGAGCTCATGCTGCAAGGCTGGGCATGGGTAGACCGCATGGAAATTTGGCAGATCTTCTATGGACTGGGGTGTCATGGTCTACGCCTCCCCTTATGGTCTACGCCTCCCCGTATACCCTAGGTACTAGTTGAGGGGGAAAGGAGGATTGAAGGCGCTCGCCAAGGCAGAAATTGTGAATCTGCCCTGTACTTGATATAGGTGTTCAGTACTAGCATGAAAGCCTGTCGCATGTAGTCTGAAATTTTGTGAATTTTCGAATAAATATTTCATTTTTAGATTGCTTCATTTTTCTTGATATAGGAGGTGTTCAGTATTAGCATGAAAGCCTGTCGCATGTAGTCTGAAATTTTGTGAATTTTCGAATAAATATTTTATTTTTAGATTGCTTTATTTTTAGAGTGTTTTTAGCAACTGGAACCAGTAAAAATTTGATATTCATCAGAAGATAAAACCTTAAAAATCAAAGAACAAATAATTCTTGCAAATTATTTAAACATGTTGTTACAACATAAAGTTCGAACATAAGTTCGTAAGTTCGAACACAACAAAACAACACAACATCGTTAAACTTGTAAAGTATGAATGAAAATACACTGTAGCTCCAATTCAAAAAAAAATTCAAAAATTTGTCAGTTTGTGTTGATTTTCAGATATTTTATCATGTTTGGGGCATCAAAAACAAGAAATATTCAGAGCTTTGGGAGTTTCAACCCCTGGACCCCGTCAAGGGGGCCCTCCTGGATCCCTACCCTTGCTAAGCCCAAAGACACATGATTTTTCATCTACATTTTGGAATTTTGTGTTGATTATAAGCCATTTTGGGGCATCAAGAACAAGAAATCTTCAGACCAAGGATTCTCCCATGAACGCCTGCACAATTTTCCCCGATTTTTCGCAATTGTCAGACAAAATTTCTCATCTGCCTGTTTATAAGTGATAACCTACAATAGGTATTAACATGAGAATTTGAATTAAATTTTTCTTCTTTTCATTTCTTAAATGTTGTCAGTTTGTGTTAATTTTTAGTCATTCTGGTGGAGCAAAAACAATGAATTTGTTGTTGTTTCAATTTTCCCTGCAGCTGATTGGTTGGTTAGTAAAAAGGAAAATTCCCCGCCATTTTATTGGTTAAAGTACCCTGACGTTTCACTTTCGGCTAAACTCGGTTTGAAAAAGTTTGAAAAAGTCAACGTGCGTATAGCATTAAATCGAGCACTGTGCGCATTTGTTGACAAACATTTTCAAAATAGCAGTTGCCAGCGCACTCAGGTGATACGCGCACTAATTGTGTACGCGTTTTCAAAAGTGAGAGATTTGCGAAGTAATTGAAATGTCATTTCTTCCGTAATTTAGATGTCTTTTTTACGAACAAAATGTTCATCATTTCATTCGCAACTTAGTTGGAAAGATACTTTAAAGTTTCAAGACGCGAATGAAATATAAAATCAAAATCATAGCTCGCAAGTACTTTTGTCAGTTTTAAGAAGGGTTTTCATTTCATGAGTATGTTATTTGTTGTTGTCTGAGTGTTTTTCAACGTTACGAGAGAATTATGCGTTGTCTCATTCAGTATGCAAATATTGCCAAGCGCCTACTGAGTGAGGTGTTTATCTCACCACGGTGTACTGAGCTCATTTCATGCGAACTGCTTGTCATCGCTTAAGTTTACAAGCGTATATAGAGTGTGACGTCATACGCACATCAAGACATACCCTTTGTGTACGAACTACGCTTATTGACAGTGTGGAAGGTTATAGGACAACTGAAGTAATCTGGTAATCAAAACAAAATAAAAAACATGACAAATTTTCAAGCTCAATAAACAAGCAATCAATGATTTCGCAATGCTCATTTTTGATACCCGCTTTGCCAAGACGTGTAGGCATAACCAAGCGCGTATTTTGCAATTCACTCTATATGTGTATATCGAGTGACTGGTGATTGGATGATTATACCTATTTCGTGCGTGGTGTATATACTCTTTTCGCAACTGTGCGCTCTGCATACGTGTATGCGTCATTAAATGCTCTTTATTCTGTCACTACTCCTCATTGATGATTGGTTAAAACCTTACTAATATTGACGTCACACTGCGCTTATGGCATCTATGCAAGTGTTCTTTGTGATAGCAAATTAGAAACTGCGCGCGTTTTCCATAGTTTCATGCGTTACACGCACTGGTAATCCATTGGCAAGTAACAACACATGATAAACAAACGACGAAATTTTGATCATACCAAAATTAGTAATCGCTGAAGACGCTTATAATTATACTTTTGAGCTAAACAAATCAAGAAATGGAGAATTACTATGATTGTCCCAGACTAAGAGGGAGAGAGTATTTTATCTGATAATGATAATGATGATGTAGGAAGCAGATGTATTTTATCCGTAATACGGCGTTGCTGCACCAAGAAGTCTAGGTCTTTGCCCACTTTTCCTAGTTTCATCACTGAGTCCGAAGAAAGAAATCCCGCAAACAAAACGGCTGGTGAGTGATTTACACGATACAGTTCCATTTATTTGAAATATTTTCTCCCGATAGTGAGGTAGGCAGAATAAACCAACGATAGAGGCGTTAGCATGAAATTGCTATAGCTCAGAGTTGTACTGGGATGCTATGGGGACTGTACCATCAAATGACATGAGAGGGCCCACGCATGTTAAAGTATTTTAAAGAGCCAACTAATTAGAACAGTATGTTATCGCTTTTTACGGTTAAGAAAGCGCTTAAAGAACATAAAATACAACGTAGCAATGAAAGTCGGGAACGTTTTTGTGATATAAAGAAAAGCTACAATAAATTCATTACATACAAGAAAACTTAATTCATGAAGAAGAAAAGAAGCAAAGGAGCTCCTTACTTAAACAAAGCAAAAAGACAATAAGAAGTTTTGGGTTTTATTTAAAGCTCCCACACACAAGAATACAAATAATCTTACATCTATTGAATTCTTTGAGTACTTTTAATCTGTTTTTGAAGTTAACAAATCTACAGTATACTTTGATATTTCTTATTCCTCATTGGAAGTTTCTAATGAAATTTTGGATGTCGACATTACAATTGATGAAGCTGAGAATGCAATCAATTCACAAAAACAACAAGGCAAAGCTTGTGGTATCGATGGTGTTCAAATTGAAATCATCAAATATTCACCTAAAGCGCTGAGGCGTACTATACATACATTGTTTGACAGAATCCTTTATATTCAGTCTGGTAAAATTCCCAGTGCTTGGTAAGTTTGATTAATTAGTCCCGTATTCAAGAAAGGGGATAAAGACTTAACAAGTAGTTATTGGCCTATTACACTGTTGTATGCTTTAGGCAAAGTATTTACAAAACCTTTATGTAGTAGACTATGATTGGCTCTCGGATCATAATATCCTTTCTCTTGTCCAGGCAGGTTTTCGAGCAGAGATCTCTACGATTGATAATTCCTTTGTGCTTCACAATGTCATTTCTAAAGCATTGAGTAAACCACGCGATAAACTTTACGCCACTTGTTTTTAAACCGCATTTGATAACATCAATCGCAGTACTTTATTCAAGAAACTTTATAATATGGGAATAAGGATGAATTCTACGAGATACCTATATCAATGTTGAGTCATGTGTGAAGACAAAGGACGGTCTTATCCCAAAATTTAATTGTTAGAGAGGTTTGAGACAAGGTTGTAATCTATCCCCGTACTTATTTTTACTTTATATTGAAGAGCGATTGAAGTTCACAAACACCCGCGGAATTCCTATAAATAACAACAATATATGTTCATTCTTTATGCAGATGACCTCGTTATCTTTTCAGAAAATGGTTATTCCTTACAAATTTTACTGAATGTTTTCCAAGACTATTGTGAAGAGAATGATTTGACTGTAAAATCAGATAATACGAAGGTAATGGTTTTTAGAAAGGAAAGGGGCGGGGGGGGGGGTTAGAAAGGAAAGGGGCGGGGGAGACATTGTTAGAAGTGAACGCTTTTATTTCAAGGGCAAAATTATTAAGGCTGTAAATAACTATAATTACTTAGGATGAAATTTTACGCCAAAAGGAGTATGGTCAAAATCCCAAGTTTAACAAAGTTCACAGTCTAAGGTTGCTTTGTTCAATTATAAGAACATTTTGTATAGAACTATTGATTTACCTGTAAGTAATATCCTCCAAATTTTTAATCATAATATAATGCCTATTTTAACATACGGTTCTGAGTTGAGGGTATCACTCCCAATGAAAGTACAATAAGAGTTTACAATTTGTTTCATGTATTAGGTTTACCACCAAATACCATAAATATTCTAGCTCTGGAAGAGCTGGGTCGCTTTCCTTTAAAAGTCGAACAATACTTTAAAGCAAACAAGTTATTGGTCAAGACTACTTATTCTTGATAAAGACGGGTATTAGACTCATTGTTATGTAGAACAAAGAGTATTTTGAAACAAAAACAAAGGAGTGCTATCATGGTGACTGTGTGTTAAAAATATTTTGTATGAAACTGGGTTTGGTAATGCTTCGGAAGGGCAGAGAGAATCGCTACACATTTTTATGAAAATGTTAAGCAGCGAGTTTGTGACATAGATAGAAAGATCTGGTTAAGTAATATTAATTCGAGAAGTTCTTTGCGTTGTTATGTACAATTTAAAACATAAAATTATGCAGAGCCGTACCTATTATAAAATAATAATGTTTGTAAACTTTAAAAGTTGGTCTCCAAAATTACATGTGCTTGCCTTGAAATTGAAGTCAAGGAAGGCCGTTATTATAATATAACTTATAGATAAAGGGTTTGCAATTTAAAAGAAGTTGTATTGAATAATATTTTCTCTTCAACTTAATTTGTTTATTTCTTTCTGAATTTCGCTGTAAATTTATTCCAAAATATTTCTCCATTCTTTCAACCCGCAACTAAATCAAAATGTGATATTTTATTATCTGCTAGTTCTAAACACTTATTTTTGCAATTATCACACTTTATTTTACACGCAATGGAAGCAAGACGTTTGTTTCTTTCTCTTTGATTATTGTTTATTGTAAGAACCTCAATCATGTACCATTTAATTTATCGTTTATGTTTGTGACAAAGACTAGAGCACTGTAATAAATTGTGTTGTATTGTATTGTTATTCGTTTTTACAATTACACTATTATCTTGCCTTTCCTATTCTAGTTTTGACTCAGCATGTCAAAATGCGCCCTTACATCAGTGATGTTCGGAAAATCCACATGTTAGAAAATCGAACATCTCAGAATGCGTGGAATGTCACCGGTTAATTGTTTTTGTTGTTAGCGTTACTGACGAGGCCCAACATCCTGTTTGTATTATCGAGGCTAATTAACGTTAGAACTTTGCCGTCCGGCCGAGTGATTTTGCACCCGACACCAGTAACATTATTTTTTTTCAAAGAGGGCGCTTCAATGTTTTCCAAGTAAAGTGTCGTTGGATGTAAGGGCGGAAATTGGCGTGATATAATCTGTTCTACCTCAACAAATTACAGTACTTTTGTATAAAACAATGTAAATAAAATGGTACGGTATTAATCGATAGATACTGAATTCAAGTTCTATATAACGTTTGAAATGCAAAATATTGAAAGATTCACTAGTTAGGGCATTTGTAATGCAACATTTGTACCAATTTCAACCGTATTGACGAATGTGTATAATAACTAGAATAACCCAGCCATTCATATGAATCTAAATAAACTGCACTTAAAAAGCAACAAAATTATTATGTTCTGCTGGATACCAAACCACTATAGGTAATCAATGCAATGAGATAGAGGGGAAGTGGGGAAGCTGATACTGCTGCCAAAAAAAGCGTTAGAACAAAATTCATTACATTTCACCTTGCCATACACATAATATAGCATGAATATAAACAACCAAATAAACAACACCTGGCAAGAGCATTGGAACTCTTAAACGACAATTTCTTTCTCTATTAACCTCAAAGTTGGCCACAACAAAATCTCCAACGATTTCCCACTGAAAGAAGCAGTCACCATTACTCGACTAAAAGATAGGCTACCCCCACCTTACCCATTCCTACCTTTTAAAGGCAATCCACAACCTATCATCCCTTTTTGTCATGATTCGCTCACAGTTTATCAAATTCTTTTCAATCTTCTCCACTATCTGGCACCTATACTACTCCTATATTTTTCTCTAGGTGTGTTTGTCTTAATCCCTTGCCCATAATTTACTTTAACCTCATAGTACTGCCACAAGAATAACACATATATTTGCACTAAGGCCAATCACCACAAAATTGTTCTAACATCGTACGAAATCCACAAATATACAAGATATCTACCGTAGGAGGTTATTCAACAGTTCAATGGAGAAGTAAAGCTACATTCATGAATGTATGTTGGTGCACTCAATCACATCAGTTTGCACATACGCCAAAATTAAAGCAATAAGAGCAAAGAACAAAGATAGAACGCTCATACATACAAACGCGATGTCATATGATCCGGTTAGGTCATAAATCCCTCCTGTTATAAAAAGAAATACAGAAAAAGATTAGATGAAATATCAAGACTTGATGGACTAGAGAATGTATAAGTTAATATGGCTCAAAATCATAATTTGTAACATTTTAGAAACAGATAGTATCAAACGTATGATGACAACACGTTGAAGCTAGGGAAAGGACATCAATCTGCTTGTTTAATTTTCTAGGACGTGTAGAGGTAATTGTTAACATGACCTATATTGCTAGAAAATGTATACAATTTTGAAAGATTTTTGACGCCAAACAACGATAGCTTCATTTAAGAACAGTCCGGTCCACGCTCCCGATTGGGAGATCTCCTGATTGGGAGATCTCCTGATTGGGAGATCTCCTGATTGGGAGATCTCCTGATTGGGAGATCTCCTGATTGGGAGATCGAGACATGCGTAGTGATCATAATTTAATTTGGTCTAAATTTTAGCTGTTAATTTTTTGTTTCTTTTTTGCTTTTCAAATTCTGTTATTCTAAGCTTGTATACATTGAAAATAATTCTGACATTTTTATTTCTGGAACTGTTTTTGTATATTTTGAGCTTTTATTGATGACTAAAGTTTTAAATCCTACTCTTTAAGTATTATTGAAATGAAGTTTCAAATTTTCCTGGTGAAAGTCAAATTTGCGCTGATGAAAATGGAGAAATTAATTTCATCGTTCTATTAAATTGCACCAATGAAATTTGAATATTTTTCATGCATTTTTCTTACCTTTGGCTTAATCCTATTTTATCGTTATAAGAAATTTAAATTCGGACATATGCATTCTGGGTTATAATGACAAGAAATCTCCCAAATGGGAGCTCTCCCGATCGGGAGCGTGGACCGAAATGATGAACATAATAGATATAAGTTTATGTAGGCTAATCTATTTCATTAATGAAAATTTGTAAATGTTTGAATCACTTACCACAATAACTTAAATAAGATTGACCAAGTAATTGGGAAAATTAATTACTCGAATCAGTACTGTCTGACTTTGCACCCAATTCTTGTCTAGCCGGGGCTCTGGGAGAAAAATAATCTTATACTAACTGATATGATGGCAGAAATTTGATAATATATGTCAAATATGTTTAGCTGTATTTTAAATCTTGTATAATAAATCTTGCATTAAGAATTTCTGTCGGCTATAATCCCTACTTTAAAAGCAATCCTGCTTAGCAAGGTAACATACTTTTTATTTATTATTATTTGAAATGGTCCACATTAACCAACCTGTAAAGAGTAATTGGATAAAACATACACTCGAAAAATGGTCAAATTTGACTACAATATGGTCAACAATGTACCGATCTAACCGCAGAACTATTGTCAAATCTAAAACACAAGTTTGACCAAAACTATGATCAAATTTGTTATAGTTCGATTGGTGCAATACAAATCCGACGATATCACGATCGTCGTGAGAAGTTCCTTGGATCCAGACTAAAAGCAATTCGAAGGTGAGTTACCTTTGCATTCCCTGGCATGCGCCTAAAACTAAACAAACTAGTTGAACATGTTATATGGTAAAATTTTACCCTCCCTTTTAGAATGTATCTAGGAAAAGTTAAGATAAACCAAAGAGCTTCCACAAAAATTTACCAGTAACCACAGCAAATATGAAAACAAAGACTCCCATGAACGCTCGAACAGTCAGTATTGCCTGGCGGAAGTGTAGGTGGCACACATAGTACTGGAAACAACCATCTAACTGAGCCATAGCCATAGCAATGAGCATACCACTCACAAAGGAGAAGATCCAAAGCGACACTTCGTCATTCCAGAACAAACTTAACGAAAAAGTAACGCACGTGAGAACTCCTGGCAATACAAAGGCCATAGCACCTCTGTTCAATCTCAAGTAAAACAACGCTATTGTGATTAACTTTCCAATAACTCCCCCAATTCCTCCTATTGTTGATAACAGCACAGCATTCTGAAGATCCATCCCTTTTGTTTGCGCAAATGGCACTAAGTAAAGTACCCATGTGTGACTTATGACAGTCACAACGGTAAACAGAATAATATACAAAATGAAGTTCGGGTGCGCAGATATCATGTTTCGGAACGTTGCTCGTTTGGGGTGATTTTCGTCTTCCCTGGAGACATTTTTACTTTCTAAAAGTTTGGTATCCTCAGAAACAGAAGGCAGTGTAGTACTGTTACAGTTTTCCATTACGTTTATCTTATTACGGTTAGTGTCTTTGTTATCATTTGATATATTACAAGCTGGTTGCAAGAGAACCCCAACTACCACATAGTTGGACATTATTGCACCAAAGATAATAATTCCTGATTCGCGTCCATACATTCGGATGAGAAGCTCCATAACTGGTGAGAGGGCTGAAATTCCAAGAAACATGAATGGCAAGGTCAACGATTGTATTCGATCGAAGTCGGTAGGAAAGTGTTCATTTAGACACGACACGGACGATAATCCGCACAATACTTCACCACAACCTGTAGGAATATAATATGTTATACTGAACATGTTAGGGAAACCTGTAGGAATATAATATGTTATACTGAACAAGTTAGGGAAACCATGTAGGAATATAATATGTTATACTGAACAAGTTAGGGAAGCCTGTAGGAAAATAATATGTTATACTGAACAAGTTTGGAAAACCTGTAGGAATATAATATGTTATACTGAACAAGTTAGGGAAACCTGTAGGAATATAATATGTTATACTGAACAAGTTAGGGAAACCTGTAGGCATATAATATGTTATACTGAACAAGTTCGAGAAACCTGTAGGAATATAATATGTTATACTGAACAATTTAGGGAAACCTGTAGGAATATAATATATTATACTGAACAAGTTAGGGAAACCTGTAGGCATATAATATGTTATACTGAACAAGTTCGAGAAACCTGTAGGAATATAATATGTTATACTGAACAAGTTAGGGAAACCTGTGGGAATATAATATGTTATACTGACCAAGTTAGGGAAACCGTTAGGAATATGATATGTTTTACTGAACAAGTTAGGAAATATACGTATGCTTTTTAAGACGTTACGGGTGGGGTACAACGAGCTGATGAGTTACCACAGCCTTGGTCAAACAAATATTTCATAGTCCACCATTTAATTTCGACATTTAATACCGACAGTATATGCGGCCGCGCCCATTTTGAATCCGCCCCACACTGCCTTGATCATGGATGAGTAAGCATGAATGGCATATTACATAGTTATAGAGGTTATATCTAAAAACGACACAATTGTCATATGTCTAACCACAGAATGAGTAACCTTCATATGTAGAATTATATTGTCATATGTTGATTTAATTCTACATATGTCAATTCATTTGGGACTAATGTCACTCTAGACGCAACTTTTCAACAGTTTCTACACGATGATATCCTTCTTTGAATGGCTTTATTGCATTTTGGGTAGGGTAATAATCTACTGGCGAGATAGTATTTCCCTTCATATCATATACGTTTTTCTTACCGAAATAATACCTCTTTATAAAACCACAATTATCAACGAATGTTACAAATATTTAACAAATATCGATTTCGATGTAAATGAACAAATACCAGCTTGATTGTATACATACCAATAATGCCACATGCTATGAGTAAAAAGATAAGACCATCTCCCGATTTAGAAAGCACTATGTATCCTACGAAAACAATGATCCCGCTAGTACAAGCCAACTTCTGAAAACCAAATTTATTTAACAGCAAGTCGAAGAATGGAACTGAAATGAAAATTGAGGGCTAATGAGTAAGTGGTCAACCCTTTAAAGCATGACCTAGCCGCTAGACTGGTCAGACCATGAACCTTATCTCTGGAGTCACAAGCTGGCCCTTATACTACTCATTAACCTAACGCTATACGTGTCTCTCTTGTACTAACTGAAACACCTAAAAGTATGCCGTAACCTCATTGCACCACCACTATGCTAACACATCTATTTGGGCTCAGACCAAACACCAATCAAAAAACTGTTCATAAATAGACTCTTTTGACAGACCGGATAAAGCCCTCGGGTGAGGGTTTCCCCTATAAATTAAGAAGCTTTCAAAACCTTGTATTATATTTAACTTTGGTAACATAATAGACTACTTTTCATGTAAAATTGATAACAAATTTGAAGAAACTATCCATTAAATGAATTGAAATAGTATTTCACTTTTATGATACTATTTCTTGCCAAATTCAACCAACACAATATGTACAAATTAGACTGGTAAATTATTTTATTTTTTTGTATGTTTTACTCTCAAGGGCCACGATGATAAGTGATTTAAGCAGGTTCCGTGGACAACAAACATCTATACTTTTTCACATTTAAGAATTTAGTTTCACATAGATTAACAATCTAAATTGGGCTCGTGTTGTATCACGGGAAATGTTCCTTAATGGCGGTCTCGTATCTAGCAAAAATCCTTGCTCCCGGGTTTATATTGAACCTCGTGCGTGGGCATCTCCCGGACTGTTTATCACATAAGACTTTAAGTGTTAAAGTGCCGTTAAATCAAACAAAAAAGTGACAGTTTGTATTTTATGTAAATTCGTCGAAGCATCTTGTTATACATATTATTATGATTATATTGATTATTTAAAGTTCGATATTAAAGTTCGAAAGCATTACTCACTTTACTCTACGACTACTCTACTCTACGCTTGGGAATCTTGAGGCATTTCACAGGATATGGAAAATAACATTAATTTCTTTGCCACATCTCTTTCTTGGCTTTGCTTCGCGAACGAAGATTCAGAAAGGAATTCACGATCACTACAAGCACGCTGGTGGCTGATGAGACCTATCCTAGGCAGGCAAACTCTGCCACAGCGGCTGCAGGTAAAGGTTGGGTTGTTGGTGGGAGCTGAAGGGTGATTTATATCGTTTCTCCTCGAGCTGGATCTCCTTTCTATCTCAAAAGCGGAGAATGCTGACTTGAATGCCCGCCTCCAGGCATTGCGGTCTGTAGTCTACATTTCTGATTGGCGATGGTCTAGCTTACATGTTGTGAGGGTCTTCTTCTGCATATTCCTCTGTGTGGGCAATAAGGGCGGCGTCATCTCACGTCATCTCCGTAATGTTGGTATGAGCCTTCAAGCGTCTGAAGTTGCAGAGGCTGCCGTCTGTACGGAGCGGATGTAGACATCCTCGTCGAGGTCTTTGGTGGCGTGCTGAAGCATCATGCTGAAGAATATGGCGAACAGTGTGGGTGCAAAAACACATCCTTGTTGCACACCGTTCTTAATTTGGAAGGGTGTGGAGAGGTCGCTTCCATATCTGACCTGACCGACCTCGTTTATGTGTAGCTGGATAACCATAGTGAGGAAGTTTGGTGGGCAGTCACACACTGTTATAGAATAATGCAGAACTTCAGAAGTTTGGACCTTGTTCTTAACACACTAATTTATACCTTAATTAACACCATACCCTACCTCGGGTCAGATATCGCCAACTGAACATATTGGTTCACATACTTAGGATGCCGTCAATGGACATCATAATTGACAATTCTTCAACACTTGTTAGGACACCAGAATGATTTTCTCATGCCAAATAATATTAAAGAGCTTGTACAAGATCGTGGTAATTGGAAGAAATTTGAAGTCACCTGCACAGCAGCCGATCGATGATGGTGAGGATTAATCATTGGAGTTTTCTATATTTATAACACACTAATTTATACCCTAATTAGCACTGTACCCTATTTTGGGCCAACTGAGAATATTGGACCTCATACTTAGGATGCTAGAAGATGAGTAAGTGCAAAAAACGCCCTATATGCTCTATCTCATGGAAAATGTAAAGAAAACAGAATGTATGGTGCAATTGCCAAAGAAATATTTACAAAAATGAATCCAATTCTGAAGAATATGAATATTAGAATGGACACGAAAGTTCGTGTCTTGAAGGGATATTCATGGTCTATTCTTCTCTATGGCTATGAATGCTGGACAATTACCAGTGATATCAAGAAAAGATTAGAAGCTACGGAAATGTGATTCATTAGGCGAATGTTGAAAATATCTTAGACAGAGAGGAAAACAAATGATGATATCCTAATAGCTTCACGCATGGACAAGTCGCTACTCAATGCCATCAGAAGGAAACAGATGACATTTTTTGGGGCATGTTTATCATGGGTTGAAACAGCTTGCAGTATGTGAGAGAGAGAGAGAAAGAGAGAGAGAGAGAGGGGGGGAGAGAGAGAGTGGAGAGAGAGAGAGAGGGGGGGGGAGAGAGGAAGGGAGGGAGGGAGAGAGATCTGTAGCATTTCACTAAACTACATCGTGAAAGATGAAGAGACTCTTATGATCTTTGTAGAGTTTTGGATTTGTAAGTGTCTGTGTGTCTTTCCAGAGTTTCGACTCCATGATCTGGACTTTGCCGATGATATGACACTTTTGTCAACATCAATTACCTCAGCCGAAACATTACTGCAGAGTATAGAGGATGCCTCAAATTGTATTGGTCTACATCTACATGCAGAAAAAACCGTGGATATTCCTTCAAATTAAAATGTCCAAACTCGAAATGGTATTAAACTGGTAAATTTATTAGATGCAAATACCTTGGTTCATCAATACCTGGCTCATTCCATCATTTCAAATGCAGGAGACCCAAGCATGGTCAACCTGTAACAAACTAGAACAGATTTAGAAGTCTAATTTTGACAGTACTGCAAAACTCGAGTTATTCAGGGCCTGTTTAAACATACTACTATATAGAGCTATGACATGGACAATAACCAAATAGTTTGAGAACAGTATTAATGGTAGTTACACCCAACTTTTACGCAGAATACTGAACATTAGTTGACGGGATCATATTACAAATCAGGAAGTACACGGCAACATTCCTACGCTATCAAAGACCGTAAAACGGCGACGCCTACAATTTGCCGTACCCTGCGTTCGCACACAAGATCAACCGATCTCTTATTTGAGCTTCTAAGAACCATCTGGTGAACACCGAAATTGTAGTAGAAGGAAAATGTATTAACCTGATATCATTATGAAAGAAATAGGACTCAATTTAAATGAAATCCAGCACGCTCATGATGGATTAACTACTTGCTACCACTTTGTGAAAGCTGCTTCTACTATGACGACGACGACAACGACGACGACGAAGACGAAGGCGAAGACGATGACGATGATGACGATGATAATGATGATGATGATGATGATGACGACGACGACGACGACTAAGACGACAATGACGACGATGATGATAATCATTTTATAGCAACATTTGAGACAAGATCTAAAGCTACTTACATACAACCACAAACCATAACCTGGCAACGGTAAATGCACCACCAACAGTTGAATGCATGTAGCCTCCAGCCTTTGCCGTGGATTCTACTAGAACGCCGAAGGATTTCATAGAGCCCGAATATAGGAAATGAAACAGGCATCGGGAACAAAATGATTGCCATCTTGTAGAAAAGCATGGCCTGTGCGCCATTCTTTCTGATCACGACCTTAAATGAGAATGGTTGAGAATGGTATTAGTACCTGTCTGTTCTTTTCGTAGTTTTGACGCAGAAGACGTTTTGACATTGAGAACTAACATTTTCTCGTTAAATTGACTTTTCATATATATGATAGCCTAGCACTTTAAAAGGACCAAAGTGAAAAAAACACACACATATTTATAACTTATTCCATTTTTGAAGTTGAGGAACAGTGTGTCGAAAATTGACTTTGTGGTTGGTTGTGATGTCGTAATTGCAGATCCAAAATAATTCATTACAAATCTCTTTAAAATGAACAGTTAATAATTATTTCGTTCAGAGAGTAAGCTACATGGACAGATGGACAAATCATATTATTGTATAGTGCATGTTATACCCCAACTCAATAATTTAAAAAAATTGTTTCTAATAATTCTGAAGGAGGCAATTATTTTCAAAGAAGCAAGTTGGATCTGTGATTTCTAGGTCAATATTCAACATTACAGTTTGCACTGCAAGGTCGATTTTGAACAATCTGAATGAAATTCAATAACTATTAATCAGAATAAGATTGTTTGTAGAGACTTTTTGGCTGTAAAATATTTTATTTGGCTTAATTTTGGCCTATTCGCAAAAAGAATTTGATGGAGAATAGCAAAAACGTAATTTTCGGGTTAAGTTTAGAACACGGGATATTTTGCATGTTGCAGAAGTTACATAATAACAGTGTTTGGCTTTTCAGTACATTTTAGCACTCACAGCAGAGCCCCAGGATCGAAACCAAACTGGTGGTTTCGTGCGGACTGAAACCTGCCTATTATAAAAACAACAGCAAGAGCCTTTCCCTACATTCGTCCCAGATTCAAAATAAAATATGCTACGTCTATTCAAAACTTGGTGATTTTGAAGAACAATGCACTGGAATTGACCACAGATCTAGAGACAAGACGGGCCTTTTTGTCTTAACTATACAACAAGTTAAAAGTCGTGTGTTTTGGTGGTTACACCAGAATATACATAACTGCATAAATACTGGTCGTTAAGTCATTAGACCAATTGAAATTTCTGGTAACTTACTATTAAATAATAAAATATGGAAATTAACAGTGAAAAATATCTCTGATGTACGAACCGCTATTCATGTGATCAAAAATGTAAAGATTGGTGAGGAGAGTATTGCCATGTCTAACTTGAGGTTTGGGTCTATTTATTATGATTGCTTGCAGCTACATGTGGTAGCTTTATTCAATTGCATTTAATCACCCACGTTACATTTTATACCCGTGCTTAATGAATACATATTGATGTTACAACAAATATAACGATATTTTTTGATTAAAAATGTGACACAACTTTTGTCGCTCTACCAGGAATCCCAGTCAGCCAATAGCCATTGTTGCATGATAATTGTGATATTGGTAAAAACAAGCGCTCTTTCTAAACTTTATTTAAGGCAGCAAATACATATCCCATTTTTTGAAACTGTCGTAAGTGGGCAATGTACATCTCGATGACCTGATTTTTGTTTACATTTTACACATCACT
>JAIGNY010004337.1:1552500-1585000 GCA_020152595.1 Chiridota heheva
TAAGTCGAAATAAATCAATAATACATGATGATGATTATGTCTTATTTTGCAAATACTATGCATTAAACAGTCAACACTCACTTTAATATATTATCCTCAAACATTTAAAGAAACCGTAGGCCCTATTAATAAAAAATATTTGCTGTTGTTTATCTTACCAAATTTCCGTTCCAGTATTTTAATAATCATACTTCATTCTTGATTTCCTGCGACGTCATGGATGAAACGCGATGGAAGCTGCCTCTTGATGAGTATAGTGAAATGTGTAGGCCTTTATGAATTTACGTTTGAATTGATTGTAGCTCAGGGAATATCAGAAATACATAATGATGAAAACATGCTCATTTGCTAAAACATCTCTTACTGCGTTACTATTTTAGAGCCGTGTATGCAATATCGTGCGGACAAAATTAACCTTTCTGGGTTTAATGATTGACAGCTTGTTTCAACCAATCACCGCACGAATTTGCCTAGCAACAAAATCTGCGTAACTAACTTGAGGCAAACATTCTACGCGGTACTGATGCAGTACAGCTAGCTAGCGGCGCGCGCTCATGTAGTCAATGCAACTTACTGTAAAAAACAAATTCCTGCACACCCAGACTGCGTGACGGCAAAATGGTGAACAAAAATTGCGCTTACGGGCCCGCTGTGGGCTTTATAAATCTGATTGCTATTACTCAGAAGTTACCAAACTGAATTGTGTTTATCCTATTTGCTAGAAACTCTAAACATCCAGGAAAGTGCCATAAGTGAATCAAAGCTTGCGGCAGGACTCGTGAACATCTAAATGTCAACGCAGTGGTAATGCACGATTGTGGATTTGAGGTTTGTTTGCCCCACATAGTTACCGCGTTGCTATGGTGGGTGTGGCCTATTTGGAAACCTGGAAAGTTTAATCATAGTTCAATTTGTATTGAAATTGTACTACTAATCCTGTACAACACACACACATATGATGCACAACACCCCACTGTTCTGCAAATCAATTACCAAAGAATCGTGAATGACCAATTAAACGCACCCACCCCGGCTCTCAATAATTGAGATTTATTTAGTACATCTGGAACAATCAAACATTTGAAACCTATGGACAAAATCGATCAAATAACTCATTTATTGCATCTGCTGTTCATTTTATTTAGCATTCACAGGGTAATCTCATGAATTAGCGATAATAGTGTTCTCACCTCTAGTTTTATTAGCTGGTAGGTAATCCTGTACATAATGTTTTGTTCATTTGCCATTCAAAAGCTAGGTTTGAATATTATTACTTTGTCTCAGACAAGTACCGTAATTCCGTAATACAAACCTTGGGTCACTATTTCGCTCAGCCATTATTCATTAATATGAATTATTATCTAAAGGTAGTTGATATTTCTTTATGGAAAATTGTTTTGTTCACAATTAACTGATAAGTATTAGACTGAGAATGTGTCGTCATTGGCCTACGTGGAATGTGTTCTGTATAGGAAGGATTTCATTTGATTTGATAACGAAACTTTGATATAACTTACTTTTTTACTCACCAGTATTGGTAATGAATAATGATCGATTGATTAATTAATCAGTTATTTTGGTAATTAATTTAATTTACTGGTAGTAATATTATTGATTGGTTACATTTCAAAAGGTTGGGTTACTTTTAAGAGGGTGGGTAACTATTTCGGTCCGACAATTTTAGGGTGGGTTATATTTGGAGGGGAAGTAACTAATCGATTGTCAGATGGTGGTATTAGAGGAATACGAATACGGTATCTAATATCAATCCACTCAATCTGTTTCCCCTAGCATCTAATTGCAGTATTTGCATCCAAGGGTATATCGTACACTTTAAAGCGATTCAATTCTTTATAAAATTCGTTAATACACCTAGCAGCCCAGAAGCTAGCAATGACATGGTTAAAATCAATTAAAAGTTCATCCCTTTCAATACTTATATTCTGGAGGTACCGAATATATTGCAGATAACGCAGTTATACAGCAACATCTAAGACGAAACTGATAAAGCAACAATTCTTTTCAACAAACAATGATACCATTTTCAAAGTCCAAGGCAAAGTTTTAGAAACTGTGTATACGGTTCTGGTCTTTTTTTTTGTAAATCTTTGTCACTGATTTTGTTTGCTTTTACAACCTGGCTTGCTCATAAAGAAAATGGTTCAATGATAAGATCAGAACTATCAAGCTTCGACTGAGAAGAGGGCTCTATTCTATATTAAAAAAAGGAGAAAAAAAAACCCATTTGTTTACATGAACCCCTCATCAGCCCCTATCAGCCACTTCTTCTCTATTGATTTCAACATAAGGCTTCCAATAATCTTGAGTTATTGTCGAGCTCATCTGTTCTTAATCAATTTTAGATTTAAAAAGATAGCTTAGATAGCGTCATCATTTTTCTGTACGGGCTGTCGAGATGTTGATCATATGGAGCTCTTGCGATAAACAAAGTAAATATTTAAGAAATGATATCAAGGTCGATAGGTTCAGTTAATGTATTAAAAACGTTTTCTCTTTTTATTTGATTACTGGAAAGTAGCGACATATTCAGTAAACATTTTACGCATGCTTATCTTTCTTTCTAGGAACGTCCAACAAACTTCAATCGATGTTACGCTTAATTATCATTACGCATGAGCCTCTCACATCAAAAAATACCTTTATTATCAATTGGTACCTACACGAAAAAGTTTAGACAATCGTATTGCACCAGAAACATTTTAACCATGCAAGAAAATGAAAGAGAAAAGAAAAAAAAGGGCCTATAAATTGATACCATTAATGGGCGACGCTCAAAAATCTATGTAACCACCTCCCTTTGTGATCATGGATCGCTACAGTTTTTGGATACTAAAGATCGTGAACTGAATTTTGATCAATGAAATTTGTGTCTGCAGCATAACCCAATATTTTACCCAATCGCTGATATTTATAGAATTTTTAAAACCTAATAAAATTTACTTTGACAGTTGGACTGGAACATGGACTTGAAGTTTCTGAACACTGAATGGACTTACCTGGACTGGAGTGGACTCTACTAGACTTTTTCAACGTGACCATTACTGTCTTATAGGAGCTTAACTTTGATTTGATTTGATATGTTTGCGCCTGAACATATACTCGGTATTAAATCTGTATTGCTGGATCTTACTATATAGTCAGAGTAGATCCTTGTTAAATCTAAAAATTATCCTTTGCGTTTTCTTTGTGCAGTATAGTTCTTCACAGTAAGGGTATTTACCCCATATCTTCATCGTTATGTTTATGCATAGATGTAGTTTTCTTTCATGGTTTATTTGACGAAAGTACCAAATGGTTCATCAGAGATTAGGCAGGCCTATACCATATTCGTTGGTTCATGTTATCAATCATTAAATATGTAATGGGAAGTTATTGATAAATAAAGATACGTTCTTTTTATAGTATTGTATTTTGACACTGCATAAATAGGATAAGATAACTTATGTTATCAACAAGGAACATCTTGAATGTACCAACGCAAGGAAAAAATTCCCATACCATGGAAAGTTCCAAAGAAGTAACAAGTACACATGATAATCAAAGGTAATTTGAATAATGACGCCTCCTTGATGTTTTTGTCCCTTACATATTAGATATGTTTTGTTTTTGTCTACTTAAACTCGGGAGGACTCCTTCCTGTATAGAATATGACGCCAAGCTGTATCAGATACTGTTTACACCAACTGCCAGTCTCGTGTGTCAAATGCAAAGGTTTTAGGTATTTGATATTGGGATTGCAGATGAGAGCCCCTGACTTCTAGCAGTCTAGTAAATCCCCCAGACATGCCAGGTGAAAAGGGGTTCAGCGAATCTAGAGAAAACAATAGGAATCATAGTTCATGGCATCAAAATGGTCAGGATTAACACATATGTATGGAATTTGTTTGAAAAGTGGCCGAACGTCACCATCCCTATGCGTTGATCCATATTTGAACTGGCGGTATGCTGATGGTAGGCCTACGTAATTGTGTTCGACGTATAAAGTATACCATGCAAAGTAGGTGCTGTAGCTTCATATAGCTTGAATCATGGCATATGCATGTATAATCAGCAGAAAATTTGTCATTATAACCCACAATGCATCTTTTCAAAACTCAAATCTCTCTATAAAAAACATGCGAAATATTTTCATTTTGTTGGTGCAAAGAGCTGTGGAAGCTCTTTGGTTGGTGCATCAAAAACATGAAATCATTTTCTCCATTTTCACCAGTTGACTTTCACCAGAGAATTTGAAAACAATCTTTAAAAATTCATTTGAATAGTCCCTGAGGAGCAAATTTAAACATTTTTGTCGACAGCAAAAGCTCAGATTATACCTAAAAAAGAACTTTAAGTTCCAGAAATATTATTTTCAATATCATTTTAAAGCCGCCATTTTATTCAAACTACGTTTTTAGAATAAAATAATTTGAAAAGTTCAAAAATGTTTTAACGGTTGAATTTATCAGCAACATTGAAATTATCACCACTGCACGTGTATTGATTTCCCAATCAGGAGATCTTCTTGTCGGGAGCGTGGATCAGATTGCTACATCAAAAATCCTATATATATATTGATTAATTTGTAGTGATTTTTTTCTGTGAGCCACGCTGAATAAGATTGTCATAATGCCGCTAACATGATTTGTCCTTCTCCTTAAAAATTTGTTTCAGCAAATCATGACGATTAACAAACTTACTGTAGCAAATAGTCAGACAACTTTATCTTAATTAAGATAACCGTCACTTTCGTAATCGGTTATCCATTTCTAATATGATACGAAACGCACCAATACAATCCAAGAACAAGGTTTACGACAGAATAGAAAATAAAATCGAAAATCTGTCCACGGACCTGGTTATAATCAGGTCGGGTATGACTGTTTGAAACTTTAAGGAGCAAAACAACTAATGAAATTTTCCATAGCTTATTTTCCCTCAAATACCCGTGATATGCTATTCATGACGATTAATTTCAAAATCCCTGTGGTACTGCAATTTACCAGCTCAAATCAAAGTAGCAAACGATGCATTTTAAAGGAATATTCCCATGGATTTTTATATTTTCATCTATTGTAGAGAACATTTTTAGGAACAAAAAGGTTAAAAAATTATCTTATTCTGTTTAGAAGTTAGTACGAAATTTTTAAGTATTTATTGATTTGGACAAAAGTGACTAATTGGCAACATCTGTGATGTCATAGAGACAAGTTCAACAAAATGTCTTTTGTATTTCTTTAAAAAGGATTTTGATTTTTTTCTCATTGAAAATGTTATGTACACCAAGAAAAAACACAAAATGCTTTCTTGTAAATGATATATTTCACCCTATCTCTATAATGAACCAAAAATGCTGTTCGATAATGTAAAAAACGTGTGATTAAATTGATAAGAAATACATCAGAACTGTGCTGGATTTGCCTTGATGACATCACCAAACTGAAGGACATATACTGTACAAGGTGTTTTTAAGAATATTTTTCTACTCTTTAATTGTTATTTAATCAACTTCTAAACGGAATAAGATACTAACATAGTTTTTCACCACTTTGTTTCTATAAATGTTCTCTATCATATATGAAAAAATGAAAATCCATGGGAATAATCCTTTAAGATATATAAAGGAACTGTACATAAAATCATTAAAGGTTAGAAGGGCTGTAAACTATCCCATTGTTCGAGGCAATGCTTGTATGTTTCATATTACAGCTGAGCCAGAAGAAATTATCACTTAATTAGTGAGCCATGTAATTTCTAACCACTTTGGAATTTTGTCATGTAGGGCTTAGTTTTATTGATTGAACATAATCTTATTTGGAATAAATACATGTTAAGAATGCTTAAACTCTTATTTATTTCTAGTGTAAAAGTAAATTTTTCCCCTTCCCTTCTCCCAGTAAATTTTGACCCCGGCCCCTATTTCCTAGGAAATTTGGGCCCTTCAGACAGTAATGCCATAGCCATCTAGTAAATTTGGTCCCCCTCATAGTAAAAACGGTCCACTAGGAAATTTGGGACCACGGCCCTTCTTTCCTAGGGAATTTGGAGACAACAACTTGTCTCCCTTTTGCAAGAAAAAAACATTTCTTCACCCTTCACGGTAAATCTTACTGCAGTTTTGCATAAAGCACGCTTTTTTTTAGTTTAAAGCACGCTTTTCTTTTTCTTAAGTGTATCCCGATGGGTACTGCCCAGTTTGAAAAAAAAAAGAAGGTTATAGTTCTTTTTCACCAAAGAGCTTATATTTTCTGTTCGTGGACAAATTCTAAGAGTATAACGGCGTTGTATTCCGTACATAAATATTACAAACTTCGGTTTTAGCTTATCACTTTAACACACAAAATTAAATGAAGGAGCCGTACAGACACACTAGTAAATTACCTAGTAAAATAAGTCCGAGAGGGAGAGGGGGAGGGGGGGGGAATCAAATTCACTAGACATTCTTTGGTAAATAAGAACCGGCGGCCAAAATTTACGGGGTGGGGGAGGTAAGAGGGGTGGGTTACTATCACGCCAGTGGCTTATCGGTAACTGTTATAATTATTTCAAATGTCTTCCACTGTGATAAGCAAAGCAAATATTTGATTGAGTGCCTTACCTTTAGTAGTAATAGTTCCTTTGCATTCTGCTGTCTCTGATCATACGTCATGCCATTTTGTTTGCTACTAATAAATTGCTTCTGAACTGCTTTTAAATCTTTGTAAATTCAAAATTCGTACTTTACAATTAATGTGCTTCAAATATATTTTGACATAGGCTACTATTGTTTAAATTGTGTAAAATGAGAATTTAGGTAGCAGGTTTTTTTTTTTTGCTTGTTTTAATTTTAATTTGATTGAAACAGCAATAAAACACCTTTTATAAGCTTTTATAAGAAAAAGGCATCAAACCAGTTTCTGAAATGCTTGTTGGGATATGTGTGAAGAAATGTCAGCTTGCTGCTTGTATACATACCAACGATGCAACATGATATGATAATAAGATAGGACCATCTTCCGGTTTACAAAGCATTATGTATCCTACGAAAACATTGTCCCCACCAGTGCATGTCACCGTCCGAAAATCAAAATCTTTGAACAGTAAGTCGAAGAATGGAAGTTTATTTAAGGCACTCGAATCCCATGTTTTCAAACTGTAATACGTAAGAAAGGTACACCTCGATCACCGGTAAAATATGGTATTACTAATTTCCAAGGGTCGGTAGGACCATAACAGGATCAATTTCTTTTAACGATATATGGACATTAAGCAGTTAAGCACAGACATGAGCTGCAATCGTTGAAAATGTACTACAAGAATTAATGGAAACACCCAACATTTCCATCAAATTCAAAATCAAATTTGTAGCTTAGATACGTAATAAATGTTTGCAATATTTTCTGACCTCAGAAAGGTAGAAAATTAATCTTATTGTTTTTCGATCCTTCCCCAAATTATTTTGAAAGTAAAAAATTGGCTACAATTAAGAAGAATTGGATATTATTGTATACAGCTTTGACCCAAGTTAGGTAGTAGAACACAATTTGAGAACATTTAAAAATTGGAAAAGAAATATAAAGAATTGAATTACAAAATTTTAGGTGTATTCCCGTTTACACACCGTTGCTATTAATTTGTCATAGCTTAAACACTATAAGCTCTTTTGTGACAATTTTGAGACTCTTTTTCTTACAATTTAATCATCTTTTAAAGTTTGTATACATGTATACTTTTAAATTATACACATCCCACTCGCTTACTTCATTAGACATTACTACATACTTTTTTTTTTTTTAAATCTATATCGGCAATGTCTGAAAACTAATTTAAATAATATTATATGGCCGAGATTCACTTTTCCCTTATGCACCAATCGTGTGTTTGGGCAACCTTATCATCCACTCAAATACTGGGAAATCTTGGTCTTCTGAATTCTTTTCACACACGTATCATGCGCACGTTATACATGAAAACGAGGTCTGTTTTTACTTTTTAATTGATGAAGGCTACGAATGTTAAAAAAACTATCTTAAAATATTAGCCTTCTATGTATTCATTTCAAACTTAATAGAAGCAGTGTTAATATCTTTTGAATTATTTAAACTGATAGAACATTAACGCGAGTTTTGCAATGATACTTGGTTACAAATTCCAAGATAATAGACCTAAAGCTGCGGGATGTAAAAACGTTATAACAAATAACATTGAAGCAGTATGCGTTACTACCTATTTATCAAAACCTTATTAAAATATTTTATGTGCACATATTCCACAGCCTGACAATGAGGCTATTGTTGTCACACAAGTTGAGACTGATAGGCATGTCTCATTAAACCGGTGTTACCATGACAATCCTATTAAAATTGGTATGGTTTGCTCAGCGTGAGGGTATGGTCGCTATGTCCTATGGCTGCTATATCCTACAAGAGGAGCATTTTCACTACACTTTTTCTATATTCATCTCTTTTATATATTTAGAAACTACAAACAAAAAATGTGAATGTAAAAAACTTTATGTCAACAAATGACACAAGTAAAAACCAGATCTGCGATGGCCATGCACGGTACATAATTTATAGGTATGTATTTTTGTTTAACTTAAGAAATATATGTAAAAAGTATATGTTATAAAAGTTACCCATGTAAGGTAATTTATACACAATGAATCAGTAAAAGTACTCCACGTAAAATTGTCTCTGCAGTCAGAAGACTGTCCTCCAAATACGACCGTTATCGTGTTATCGCGATTTTTTTTAACATTGGAGCTTGACCGGAAGTCTATTTCCACTTTAACACGGTGTAGATAGTCATTAAATTGTTCGCCGATAAAGAAACACATTTACGAAAAGTTAAATTTGCATATGTCATTCAAATTTATATGATTTTTGTCGAAATGATTGGAGAAAAGAAGCTTTAAAAAAACATATTTTCTAAATCGGACTTAAATATTAAGATGCTAATTAATATGCATTCATTAGCTTGGCACTAAATGTCAAGAAAGATTATTTGACATTTGACCTGTAACTCACTTTTCATATAATCCGTCATATTGTTTATGAGAAATCAGAAGAAATTTATTTTTCTTTATTATGCAAATTAGCTAATTAGTAAGCACAAACAATCCCCCAATCATGCCCATTTTTAAGATACTTTTGACCCCTAATTCCTGTGACAAGTTTCATAAATGTACATTATTCCTATTTCAATCAATGAGCCTAGGTTAAACATTTTCATTTCCAATTCATTGTAATACAAATCACCTAATTGATATGCATTTATCACCTCGGCACTAAAAGTCAATAAAGAGCATTTAACATTTGACCACTAACTCACTTTTCATAATTATCCATCATATATATTGTTTATGAGAAATCAGAAGAAAAAAATCTTTATAAAGCAAATTAGCTAATGAGTATGCACACACAACCCCAATCATGTCCATTTTTAAGATACTTTAGACCTTAGCTACTGTACATCATTCCTATCTCAATCAATAAGCTCAGGTTAAACATTTTCATTAAAATCTATTGATATGCAAATCACCTGATTAATATGCATTCATCAGCCCGGCACTAAAAGTCAAGAAAGAGCATTTAACATTTGACCATTAACTCATTTTTCGTGATTATCCATCATAATGTATATGAGAAATCAGACAAAAAAATCTTTATTATGTAAATTAGCTAATGAGTATGCACACACCCCCCCTTCTTCCTCCCTAATTATACCCGTTTTGAAGATACTTTAGACCTGAACTATACTGTGACAATGATTGTACATTATTCCTATCTCAATCTCAATCAATGAGCTCAGGTAAAACATTTGTATTTAAATCTATTGTTGTGCAATCACCTGATTAGAATGCATTCATCAGCTCAGCACAAAGCATCTAGAAGAAACATTTGACCACTTATTCACTTTTCATAAAAAATCAGAAAAAATGTATTTTTCTTTATTATGCTAATTAGTATGAACAAACAACCCCGTCATCATGCTTATTTTGAAGATACATTTAAACCTTAACTCCTATGCGAAGGTTCATTAATGTAATATCATTCCTATATCTCGATCAATGAGCTCAGGTTAACAGTATCATTCAAATATATTGTTATGCAAATAACCAATTAATATGCATTCATCAGTTCAGCACTAAAAGTCAAGAAGAGCATTCAACATTTGACCAATAAATTACTTTTCATGGTCATCCATCACATTGTTTATGAGAAATTAGGAGAAATTTATTTTTCGTTATTATGCAAATTAGCTAAATAGTATGCACACACACAATCCCCAAACTACGTTTATATGCCTAGTGCCTGGAAACTTGCCAAAGTTGTTCCTTTACTCAAAAGAGGTGAAATGAATGAGTTGGGAAATTATCGCCCAATTTCTGTCTTGCCAATTGTTTCAACATGAAAACTTTAGAAAGAGCTGTCCACATCCAGATTTATTGTTACCAATCTAAAATCAATTTATTTTACAAGTGTCAAGATCTGGTTATATACCAAATCACACATGAGAAACAATGCTTTTAGATCTTGATATTAAGACTTGCATAACCTTTTTCTTCTTCGTATTTTATTAGAAGAGCACAAAGCGTTGTTAAAAAGGGTTTACATCTACACCACGTGAAGTCAATGTAGGTGTTCCCAAGGCGCCATCTTGGGTCCCCTATTTGTCTATGATATGCCAAATCTGATAAGCGAAGGTTCCTTAGCTTTATGCAGATGATACCACCTTTACTGTCACAGGAAGTAGCATATCCGAGATAAATGAAAAGTTAAATAAGTGTCATGTTATAAATAAATGGATAAAAAACAACAATCGGGCATTAATTGTTGATAAAACCGTGAGATCATGACGATTTCAAGACGGCAATGTAGGGCAAGGAGTCTTGATGATTTGTTGGTCTTTAATGATAGGTACATGTTGGAAACGTTGAAACGTTGTGTTGGAGTTCACATAGATAAACATCTAACTTACCATGATCATGTTGATCAAATTAGTCGTAAGGTTTCCAAAATGTTAGGACTTTTATGTAAAAATAAACAGTTTGTATTACTTGAACAGCTTAAGAAAGTATGCAGGAGCTAAATTATACCACATTTCTTATACGTATCTACAGTATAGTTGGAACAATCTTTATTTGATATGCAGAAATTATGCAAATTACATTAAAGATATGCACGTATAATTACTAATTCACCATTTGATATTCACACTAAAGGTTTATTACATGCATTAAAATGGGACTTAACTGATTTTATACAAAAGACAAAAATGCCTTATAATGTACAAATAAATGGTCTCACACCTGAGTATATAAGCGATAACATGAAAATAATGTACACCATCCGCACAACACCAGGTATTCTCAACATTCCATTGCTGTCCCATTATGCATTATGGATCTTTTAAATAGTCTTTTGTTTTCGATGGTCCAAGAAATTAAAACTTAACGTCCTTGACTTTAAAAGTCCAAAAGCCTTGTCATTTTTAAAACAAAATTGAAATTGTTTGATGAATTTGAGATGTTTACTTTGTATACAAGTTTCTTATATTTTGATTTTTCTAATGCTATCTTAATTGGTTTTATATATTTTTCTGAATTAAATTGGGTTTCAAGCTTAAAAAGTTACTTTTAGTTTTTTTATTTAACTTTTGATTATATATTAGTTTTTGTTACTATTAACTCATCTTATCTTACATTCTAATCGTATTTCATATATATATTCTATTAAATCATTTGTAATATATATTCATTTCTTTATTTTAATGTAAACAAAGCCTCATTGTAAACCAGCTTTTAGCTGTATAAGCCACTCTGTATGAATGAATAAATAAAAATGAAGCATGCTGCTCTAGCCTATGTAATCAATCGTTGTCAGAATAAATACAGTATAGTAAATACACCCAATTCTTGGCTATCCCCAATTTCGTGTACCCCATTACTTACCTACTTCAAAAAACAAAAAAAACTAAAATCAAACATTTTAAAAGAAAAGTTGTCAAAATCTTTCTTTCCATTTTGCGCTTTATAACTAGTATTTTTTCCAAATTTTGTTGGGAATTGAGCGTTTTTACTGGTACACTTGGTGCGCTTGTACACATTTACAATTAAAGGTTAGGGTTCACTTGCAACCACGATTGAGCGAGTGAAACTTATTTCCCGGATGATAAAATTGCCAGAATTCAAAAACTTATTATTTATAAAAAAGAAGAATTTCTCTTTTCCATGTGCACTTTTTTTAATTTATTTTTTATTTTGCCACACTTCTTTCTATAACAGTATCCCTGCTTAAACCAAGCAAAACAGTTCTTAACAGCTCAAAATTGGGTATTACCATCCTACTAGCTGACTAGTGTACAGATTATGTGCTTCTTAACATTCTAGGCTTATAGTAAATGATTTAATAGTCTAGCTTTAATGGATTGTGTTCAATGTGGCTCATAGATGTAAGCTTTTAGTAAAACTAGAAGGTACTTTGACATGGCCCAAGGTCTGTCATGATAGGTAAGGCTACCTAAAGGCTCAGGTCTTACTGCAATATGCTTTATACAAAAATAAACTTGAGTTATAGGCCCAACTATGTTTAGCTTGCCACAGAATATGAAGAAAAAGATGTGCATAGGGGCCTAGCGAATAAAATTTCTTAAAATATTTTTTTAATTTTTTTAAACTTACCATCCAAATTATCATTCACCTCTTGATCCACGATGCAGAACTGCAATTTGACTCTTAAACATGTATTCAGTTATGATTTCACACCCAGTACAGCTTCCTGGTGCATTTCTACACGTAAGTCCCAGCCACACACTTTCTTTCTGATACACCAGAAAATGTAAGACCAAGCCACGAAAAAGAGTAGAAGTAAAGCCTTTCTAATTTTACAAAAGTCTTCAAACTTTCTTAAAGTAAAGGGCACTATAGTTGAATTACATTAAGTATTTGCATGGTATGTGTAGGTGTAACAGCCGTTGCCATACACCTTTCTGGTTTAAGGGTATCAGCGAAGCCGAGTTCAATTTTATAGTAGTTAGACTCAAATTGATTAAAGGGATCAAAATTTGCCTTCCGAAAATGAGTCGGTGTGTGCAGGGCCTCACTTTGCAAAAAGGACCCACTTCTATAGTAGATATCTGCTCTCAGGCTTCACTTCTATTGGAATACCTGTGGACCCAGCCACTTACCCACCCACCCACTCACCCACCTACGTACCCGTCTTGTCTATAATTTATAAGAACACTTTCAAATTGGTCCTTTGTTACTTTTTGTCTACTCCCAAATTATTTACAACGTGAATTATCAATAATTATTTTTACCACGCATGTGCGTTATTTTGGTGGTCTTGTTTTACAGTTTTGTTACGTATGTCACTTGGATTTGGAAAACAAGTGCACAAGATAATTTCCTGTAAATAAACATAGAGTGCATGCACATAGAATGGTATTACCATGAAAAATGTAAATCGCCTACAGAAACTCCAAAATAAAGCTGCTAAGCTTATCTTCAGGAAACGTCGTCGTGATCATGCCTCACCCTTGCTCAACAAATTGCATTGGCTCCTGTGTCACAGCGAATTTTATACAAAACATGTGTTTGTCTACAAATCCCTGATACATCAATCACCTGAATACATATCCAACAGTCTGAAACTTTATACACCAGCACGATCCCTTCGCTCCTCTTCTGAAAACTTCCTGACTGAACCCAGAACTAACACCAAAGCTGGTTATAGGGCTTTTTCAGCTGCAGCACCCCATGTTTGGAACTCTTTGCCTTCACACATTCGCCATGCCAGTTCACTTGGACAGTTCAAAACACGTCTTAAGACTTTTCTTTTTTAATCATGTATTACTTACTGAACTTTGGGGCAGCATTCTGGGCGCTTTGTATCCTATGGAAAAGGCGCCTACTACAAATGAACATGGATGGATGGATGGATGGATGAACATAAAGTGCATAAATATAGAGGGCAGCACATAGAGTACATGCACATAGAGTACATGAACGTAGAGTACATGCACATAGGGTGCATGCAAATAGAGTGCATGAACATAGAGTATATGTACATATAGTGAATGAAGGTAGAGTGCATGAACAAAGAGGGCATACAAACAGAGTGCATGACCATAGAGTACATGAACATAGAGTACATGCACATAGAATGCATGAAAATAGAGTGCATGAACATAGAGTTCATGAACATAGAGTGCATGAAAATAGAGTGCATGAACATAGAGTGTATGAACATAGAGTACATGCACATAGAGTGCATGAACATAGAGTGCATGAATATAAAGTGCATGAACGTAGAGTGCATGTACATTTAGTGCATTTACATAGAGTGCATGAACATAGAGTGCATGAACATAGTGTGCATGAACATAGAGTGCATGAACATAAAGTGTATGAACATAAAGTGCATGAACATAGAGTGCATGAACATAAAGTGCATGAACATAGAGTGCATGCACATAGAGTGCATGAGAATAGAGTGCATGAACATAAAGTACATGAACATAGAGTGCATGAATATAGAGTACATGAATATAAAGTGCATGTACGTAAAGTGCATGTACATTTAGTGTATGTGCATAGAGTGCATGAGCTTAGAGTGCATAAACATAAAGTGCATGCACATAGAGTGCTTGAGCATAGAGTGCATGAGCATAGAGTGCATGAGCATAGAGTGCATGAACATAGATTACATGAACATAGAGTGCATGAACATAGAGTGCATGGATATAGAGTGCATGAACGTAGAGTGCATGAGCATAGAGTGCATGATCATAGAGTGCATGCACATAGAGTACATGAACATAGAGTGCATGAGCATAGAGTGCATAAACATAGAGTACATGAACATAGAGTGCATGGACATAGAGTGCATGAACATAGAGTGCATACATATAGAGTGCATGAACGTAGAGTGCGTGCACATTGAGTGCATTTACATAGAGTGCATGAACATAGAGTGCATGAACATAGGGTTAGAACATGCATGAACATAGAGTGCATGGACACGTGCATGAACTGATCAGATACTGATTGCTAAGCAAATAAAAAATACAAAGTCGAACAGAAAGTCGTGCATAGAGTATAGAGTGCATGAACATAGAGTACATGAACATAGAGTGCATGTATACAGAGTGCATGAACATAGAGTGCATGAGCATAGAGTGCATGAACATAGAGTGCGTGAACATAGCGTGCATGGATATAGAGTGCATGAACGTAGAGTGCATGATCATAGAGTGCATGAACATAGAGTGCATGCACATAGAGTACATGAGCATAGAGTGCATGAACATAGAGTGCATAAACATAGAGTGCATGAACATAGAGTGCATTAACATAGAGTGCATAAGTATAGAGTGCATGAACGTAGAGTGCGTGCACATAGAGTGCATTTACATAGAGTGTATGAACATAGAGTGCATGAACATAGGGTTAGAACATGCATGAACATAGAGTGCATGGACATAGAGTGCATGGACACGTGCATGAACTGATCAGATACTGATTGCTAAGCAAATAAAAATACAAAGTCGAACAGAAAGTCGTGTTTTTTACTCACTCCGACTGCCTTCAATATTTCAATATTTGATCTTCCCTTTATGACTTTGCGTTATCCAAATAAGGGGTCATCAAACTTTGAGTAGCCGGCATACGTATTTGGTTTGTCGTTTTGAACTATAACCGGACCCTGGGTTTATAACGTTTACCCAGGTAATCTCAGATAAAATCTTTTTCGCATAAGAGTCAGTGGATACGGTACACTTCGTCTGTTTGAGAGAGCTGACACTATACGTTGATAATTCTAAATCGTAAGTATTATATATCTTCAGTCTTCATATATGCATTTCCACTAATTTAGAACTAATTGTTAAACCAAGATATAAGGGTATATTAATCCAAGAACTTTTCCAAAAAGCATCCTGGTTCGGCTAAACAGCCCTGATGCCATGGGGCGGGGTCTCTACGTTGTCAATTTAGCATTTTACCTGCTAGCCTTTTGAATTGGGGTAGTGAGTGTCGCAGAACAAACAAAATTGCTGATGGCGTTTTATTAATTTCCATTTTTTTTAAAACACAAATAGCGGTCTTTAAAACACAATGATCATACAATTATTAACACTTCACACATCTGTGTTACCCTAAATAGCCAGTTTCAAGTATCTTTACCACTAAGAGCATATACCTCTGCCCCTACTTTTCCCGAGTCCCATACTCCCTTTATCAAGAATCATTTTGTCTCTGACGGTGGTATCATTAAATTATCAAACTCTATACAAGATGATAAGTCCCTGGTACCGACGGTCTCTCTGCAACTATCCATAAATGCTTTTCTCTTCCTTTACTCCTATCCTCACCCATATGTTTCGTCAGTCTCTTAATTCTGTATCCCTCCACCTTGATTGCTGCTCAGCCAACATAACCCCCATCTTTAAAAAAGTAACAAGACTGACCCTGCTAATTTCAGTCCCATTTCCTTTACTTGTGTTTCTTGTAAAATCTTTGAACACATTGTCTACAAACATATATGGTATACCTTACTACCCATAATATCCTATCCAAACCTTAACCTGTTTTAGATCAAAAACACTCCGCCGAAGCACAACACCTGTTCACCACCACGACTTATGCTCCTCCATTGACAGTATATCCCAAACTGACTTACTTGCTTCATATTTTTCTAAATTGACACCGTCCTCATAAACGGCTAGTAGTAGGCACAAGGCGTGGGCCCTAAAGGGGCACACACTCTATGTATGGTTGTCGAGGTGAGTGGAGATTTGTCCCAACTACTTTTGGCCACGATTGTATAAGTATAGGAGAGGGCAAAAGAATATCATGTCATGTAAAGAAGTCTTTTAAACTTGCTATATGGCTATTGACCATATAGCAGCTTTTGAACTTGCTCATTACAGAACTCGCCCCTTGAACAGAACTCCATCCTGATTTTCTGTGCCTGTGGCATTTCATGTGGCGGTTTGCATTTCTTGTTTATTTCCAAATAATTCCACTTCGCGTTTTAACAAAATTTGCCCTCTAAAGGTGTAAAATTTGTTTTATTTGGACAAATTGTTAGAAGATTCAACCTTTGAACATCGAAATTGACGCTATGTTTCGTAATTCCACGTAAATTTATTTCAAAGTTTAAGAAATATCAAGAACAGCATTCCAACAATAAAAGTTCTTCTCCGTATAAGGGCAAAAGGATTTTTATTTGAATAACATCAATATGTGTTATGTCTGTGGAATTTTAGGCATAAAGAAACTTGTAAAGTGTATTTTTTGTATATTCATAAGTAACCAATATATAATTTCACTGAGTCATATTCAAAGAAGCATGAGATTATGTGTATGATTATCTCGTAATTGCTATTGCCTACAATTCTTTTTGGAAAATACTTTTTGCACTGCACGTGTTTGCCCAAAGTAAGTATGCCCAGGGAGCAGCTCCCTGGTATGCTAGATGGTGCATAACTCCTGACCTCTAGTCTAGACAGAAAAAGTCCTGATGCGTTAATTACACTGATGAATGGAAATGGCGTTAACAGCATGATTGTTTATAGAAATAAGTGTCAATGAGAGGAGGTCACGCTAATGGGTCGGAAAGATTTTGAAAGTCACTAAGTGCTATTTTTACGTTTTTTGCACCAAATGAAATAATTAAACCAGTTTTCAGAGTATAATGATCCAAGTAAGAACTCGTTGATGTTTAAATATTCAGTTTTTATAAAATTACAACATTTTTTGTTGAGTTGTCTCAACTACCTGCGTGGCCGAATAATTGCGTAATACCTTTTCAACTCGTTGAGAGAGTGTCCTTCGAACGGGATGAAAATGACACTGGCAGTTCCATCTCGTCCATGTTTCAAGGGGCGTTTTCTTCAAATGTTTGCCACACTCCTCCTTTATTCGCTTTATTGAAAGCTCTTATTATCTTTGACATTAACAAACTTCAGATTGCCACTTTCATATTCAAACATAACACAAAAAAACTCTTCCAAAATGTTTTGACGATTTCTTTACTATAACTATTAGGAAAAGCATTCATTCTGTAAGTACAAGGTTTAAGAACAATCTCAATACACCTCCTTTATAGACTCACCTTATCTCATCATACTGGTGCTTTACTGTGGAAATCTCTAGATAACTCATTACAAATTTCAGTGTCTCCCATTTTTTTCAAAAAACGTCTTTACACAAGTTTAATAGCTACTTATAGACAGTAACCTTAAACCCATTATCACACCCATTTTAGAATTCTTCTTGGGGTGGGAGTTTAGAGGGTAGGTAGAAACTTGAGTTGGGGTAGGAGCTGGAGCTGGGGTTGAATTAGAGGCTGGGGTAGAGGTTGGGGTATGTGCTGGGGCTGGGTTGGATAGTGGCAGAATTTCGGGTATTGTCGGTTGTTTGAATAGGTTTTTTTTTTTCTCTTTTTTTCATATGTATAATTTTTGATGTAATTTTTTTTGTTATTTTATATAAATATATATAAATATATAAATATATATAGTTATATGTTTGTAAAATTGTTATGTTATGTCTCAGAGACTTACGTTTAACAAGTTTTCTAAACTTTCTGTAAAGTCTCCTCAAACTTTTCTTGTGAAAAGAAACTTTAATTTGATAAGTAAATACTATCTTCATCTTTCTCAAAGAATATAATTAACTTCATGATATTTTTCAATAAACCAACGGTTTGCACTATATATGTTTTGAAGCTTAATCTATATGTTACTATAGATCAATTATTTTCCGATAACCGTGAGATGCGTCCTTTTTGCATATGCACATGCCGTAAACCGTTAAAAGTGTGTCCACTTTGCATAGCATAGCCCTTGTGAATTCGTGCGTTTTTATGTGCAAATGGTTTTAAATTATCACGTAATGCATTCTTTTATGATGGTACATTCATTCTAATTTCTCATTCCAAATGTGCGGCAAAGTTACAGAAATATGCAAATATACTAAAAAATGATCCAAAAATCATTCACGTAATCGAAATTAAAGCAAGTTGATTGTGAAACACGCGGTTAGTTTTTAGGTCAAAAAGGCAACATCAACGGTAGACATTCGTCTCCCGAGCTGTCTATCTGCCATTTGATATTCAAGTTGATATACAAAATGCTTTCACTTGGGCTGTTACATTATGCCCCCCCCCCAAAAAAAAGCACGTGCATAGATTAGCATATTTCCCTATACAAAACTGCCTGTTTCGGCACATTATTTTATTTAAATGCTGATTGACTCCTTATCACGTCCTACCCTTCATTTTCACCTACCCCGCACACCCCTCCCCACTCAGATGAATTATCTGAAACACGGGGTTTTTGATATACACAAAATAAAATGTCATGTTTTCGGATATCTTTTTGTATAATATCCTTTTTAGATACAAAGTTCAGACTAATTTTCTAGAACTCATGTTGTGCAGTCCCATCGCTGGCCCCAGCTCAATTTTGCACATCCCCCAACATGCTACATGTACCCTATTGACTTTTAAATTGTGCTATTATTTTCCGTATCCTAATGTTATCCTCATTACTCCCATATACTTTGTATAAGCTCTCAGACAATCGTGGCCAAAAGTGTTGGGACAAAATCGCTTAACAATATTAAACGGCATTCCCCCTCCCCCCTCCTTGCTTCCTCCATCGATCCTTTCAATGTTGTGCACTTTGAAAAAAACATGGTAAAGTGTGACTTTCAACATTGATCGAGGGGAGTGAAGATTTGTCCCAACTACTTTTGGCCACGATTATAGAAGTGTAGGAGAGGGCAAAAGAATATCATATCATGTAAATGAGTCTTTTGAAGTTTCTATACGGTAGCAGCATTTCCAACAGACGTTGTGTTTCAGGCTCTTACGTATTGATCATGGGTGAATACCTTTTGGGGTTGATATTATGTTTTCTCTAGTTGTCTAGGTGCAAGTGTGGGAGGGAGTTGAATAGGGAATTATTTCAACAATATTGTGATTAATATTATATTCCGTAATTAATTAAGAATTCTGTAGGGCTTGAAGGTTGAGTGAAGTAGATCGATGATAGATTGTCCCCAGTCATAATTTTTGCAGCTGAAATGAGTGAATCTCTTATAAGCGTTTTTTATTAGACAATCTGTAAGGGTCCCAGAAAGAAAAGAATATTCTCAAGTAAGGGGCGAACACGGGAGATGTATGTTGCCAATTTCAAATAGGAGTGGGATCAGTAAAGGTTCCTAGGAATCATGTTGAGAGTGTTTGTGCTTTGGTGACCACATTATAATGTGAGAGCAGGGCGTAACTTATGGTAGTATGGGAGAGGAGTATGGAGGTGGGGTGTGTTGGGTGCAACACTCCTCTAGAAAAGAAAGAAAAACATCGCAGGACAATTCCAATTTCAACTATTCGACCGACAAAAAATAGCCGAGTATTGAAAACAATTGTAGGAAAATTATTCTGATAGTTATACCTTTATGCTTTTATTTGTTCGCAAAAAGACAAAACTACTTTGAAAGTGATGTTCTAGACAATATCATAATTGTTTTCTTATTTTCATGAATGAACGAGCACCACCTTCCCCCTAATGTTGCTAATAGCCATATCATTTGAAGAAAGCGCCCCTTGAAACATGGACTGTATGAAACTGCCAGTGTCATTTTCGTCCCGTGCAAAGGACACTCTCTCAATTAGTTATAAAGGTATTACGCAATTTTTCGACCACACCGCTCCTTGACACCATTTCGATAAACAATCCTGCGTTAACGCCATTTCCATTTTCACCAGTGCAATATACGCGTAAGGACTCTTTATGTCTAGAGGTCAGAAGTTATGCACCATCGACCATACTTACGTAAAGCAAACACGTGCAGTGCGAAAAGTTGTTTTGAAAGATAATTGTAGGCAATAGCAATTACGAGATAAGTCTACACATAAACTCATGCTTCTTTAAATATGACTCAATGCAATAATACATTGGTTACTTATAAATATACAAAAAATACACTTTACAAGTCTCTTTATGCCTAAAATCCAAAGATATAATACATATTGATGTTACTCAAATAAAAACTTTTCTCGTTTGCCGTTATATGGGGAGGAAGTTTTATTGTTGGAATGCTGCTCTTGATATTTCTTAACCTTGAAATGAATTTACGTGGAAATACGAAATGCAACGTCAACTTCGATGTTCAAGGTTGAATCTTCTAACAATTTGTCCAAATAAAACAAATTTTTACATATTTCACATATTTTACAAATTTTGTAAAGACGCGAAGTGGAATAATTTGGAAATAAAGAGGAAATTGCCAAATCGGTTACTGAAATGCCACAGGCACAGAAAATCAGGATGGACTTCTGTTTAAGGGACAAATTCTGTATAAAGACGATAATTGTTAAAACCAAGGTTAAAAGTTTTTTTTGAGGAAGGGAAATTGTTTGCTTAAGCAATGTTACAATAAGAAAGAAACGGGAGTATAATGGCATTAAACATTTTAAGAAGGACTTTCTCGGGAAGTTGATAATTTAAGCGCCCAAAAACACCAACTCTCTTGGAAACTTTTTTTACAATAAAATCAATGTGAGTTTGCCATGTGAGTTTGGAAACTTTTTTTACAATAAAATCAATATGAGTTTGCCATGTTAGACGGTTATTAATGTAAACACCTAAAAATTTAGCAGACGGAGAGAAAGTTATACGTTCATTACTTAAATGAATTTTTCAGAGATCATTTGCAAGAATTTTATTGGGCGGGGTGAACATAACGGAACATGTCTTTTTAATGTTTAAGGATAATTTATTCACTTGGAAGCAATGGGCAATTTTTTTTAATGGACTACAGTACATATCTTAGCTAGGTCTTTCCCCAAATAGAAAAAGGTTGGTATTATCTGCATATAAAATCGTTGAGAATTCAGTGGACGATCTATGGAGGTCGTGTAAATTATAAAAAGAAGTGGGCCTAAAATTGATCCCTGGGGTACCCTTCAGTTGATTTCCAGTTTATCTGAATTGTGATCATAAATATTAACAATTTAATCGGTTACTTAAGTAGTCTTTAAACCATTTATGGAGATACCTCTTACCCCATAATTATTAGGTTTCGCTCAAAGAATATCATAATCTAACGTGTCAAAGGCTTTAGATAAGTCTAAAAATGTACCATTAACAAAATATTTATTTCAAAAGCATCAGAAAGCTTATCAGTAAGATAGAGTAAGGTTTGAAAAGTTGACTTGCCCGGTAAAAAAACAAATTGACCATCAAATTCAAAATCGTCATTATTTAGAAAATTCATAAGTTTATCGAAAACGAGTTTCTCAAGAATTAAAAAGAAATACATTGCAAAACGGATATTGGTCGGTATTTAGAAAGGATACTGGGATCACCGTCTTTAAAAATTAGAGATACACGGGCTATTTTCAATCTCTCTGGGACCTTACCTTGTAAAAAACATAAATCAAATATATAAGATAAGAGTCTACTTATTGAAGATGAAAGAGCTTTAACAACTCTGAGTGAAATTATGTAATAATCAGAGAAACAAGCTTTAAGGGAAGCAATTTTCTCAAAAACTTCAGTTTCTGAAAAAGGATTTAAATACAACGAATTGCAGGTTGATGAGGGAAGAAAAACATTTTAAAAAGTACCAAAAACATTATCAGCAAAAGATATAGCACGGTGCAAATTTGAACCTATGGAGGTAAAATAGTTAAAGTTTTTGTAATTTGATCAGGATTAGTAATTTTCACACCATCTACATGTATCTCATTCACTTTGGAGTTGTTTGTATTGTTTTTCAAGATATCACTTATCTGCTCATAAGCACTAACTGTATCATTAATACAAAATACACTCTCCCATGATTTATGTTTTAAATAAAACTTAAAGATATCTATGTTCACCTGTTTTAAAGATCGACGAGGAATACTATTTTACCAATGTTTGGTATGCAGTTTGTCCTTATGAAACTAAACACAAGGAAGTGATCCGAAATATAATGAATTAGAATACCTCCTAAAATCAAATGATTTGAACTATTTGTTAAGATATTATCAAGCAATGATATTGACGAGCTCGTAATTCTGGTTAGATAACTATGCAGAGGATAAAATGAGAAAGAAGAAATGGGGCTACAGAATTCCTTAATATGAGAATTGCTATCTATATTCAAGAGGTTACAATTAACATCATCCATAACAAAACACTGTGTAACCAATCCACAAAGATTCTCAAGGACATTACACAACAAATCAGTGGTTACACGATTACTTACACCTTTTGGACAATAAATTACACCAATAATAAACTTAAATCCTGAGTTATTGTTACCATTTATTTCTACAAAAAGACTTTCGAATAGACCATCTTCAAGTAACTTATGTCTGTAATAATAATATAAGTAAAGGTATCCTTAATATAAAGAGCTACCCCTCCCCCTGTTTGGACTCTCCTAGAGTTGTGAATAAAATTATAGCCTAGAAGGTTAAAAATTCCGAGATCAAAATCAGTATCAAGCCAAGTTTTGGAATTCCTATTGCTGAGAAATTAGTATGTAGCATATTAAGCTGGGTGCGTAAGTTATCAAAATTAGCAGAAAGGCTTCTTGAATTTAAAGAAAGACAATTTATCGAAGTTTAGAAAAATTACTATTAAAAGAATCGTCAGTATGGTAATGAAACTTACTTTTGAAGGTAGTAAGATGTATTTTAGGATCGGAATTAGATAATAAGTTAATAGTTTCATTACCTATAAGATTATCATTAAGCTCTGGAGAAGGAGAGCAGTTATAACAAATAACATTGGTATGTAGATTATCATAAAGGCAGACATCTTGATATGAGACGGTTTTACTACATGCAGAACAGTTACTTGTGTAATAATATCTACACCTCTTAGGCAAACAATACATATGTGGGAAAAGTCAAGAAAATTTATAATCAGTCTCCATAAATATAAATGTATAAGGCAAAAAAAACAAGTATAAATACACCAGTCCTACACTAATCACGATAATCAGGAAATAACAGTTGGACACTTACAATATAGCTTCATGGAGCAGGTCAAAAAGAAAGACGGAAAAATTCAAATTAGCTCCAAGGTGAATTGTCACTTTGGAAAAACCTATTGCCCATTGGCGTTATTGCGCAATTTTGCAGTAATTGATCAAATCGTAGGTTGTGGGGCCTTTTTTGTCGTCCCCAATTTATCTATATTACTGCGGCTCTACTTAAACTTTCCCACTATGGCTTACAGGGAGACACACTTAGGTGGATTTCTTCCTTTCTCTGGTTCATTAATGATATTTCCCACAACATTATCAACACCATTCGCCTGTACGCTGATGATTGCATCCTCTACCGCACTGCGTCCTCCCCCATCTGACTGTCCATTCCTTCAAAAGGACATATACATTCTTCTTAATTGGTCTTACACTTGACAAATAACCTTCAACCCCAATAAATGTGTAGTCATCGGTATTACCCACAAAAACTCCCCGTGTTCATCAATATTTTCTTGGCAACCATCTCCTTCAATGAACAAACTCTTTAAAATACCTTGGTGTAACCACAACCCCTGACTTTATAATCTAAAATGGAACACTCACATTGCTAACACAATCAACAATGTCACTGAAACTCTTAATATGGTTTGTATAAACCTTTTTAGGGCTCACTTCTCTTAAGATTGACTGTCTTACACCTCTCTTGTACACCCTTACTTAGCCCCCACTGTCTGGGACCCGTACATCAGCTCCACCAACATAAACTTCCTAGAAAATGTCCAAAACAGAGCCTCCGGATACATATCTCCACGTCTCTGCCTTTGGGTGAATCACAAATTGTTCAGCTTCTGGGGGCCACGTAGACTCCCATAAACATCACGTGATAGGTTCGGTGGGCCCATGACTTATCCTGAATTGAGGTGGGTTTTCATTTCTCTAATTGGATTGCTTTATGTTGCCCATATAAATTGGTGAGGATCATCTTCTCGCGCAGCTTTCCCAGACACCATCCACCCTTTCCCCACTAGAAGAGGGGCGTCGCTATCACTTAGCACTCCTTCTAACATTCTAAACAATTGCTTTTACCTTTTTAAAGCTGTAATTCTCGTTTTATATTTTGTATCTGCAAGGTGTACTATGTGCATGCAACCCAAACATCGTGCGTGGCTGTATACTCCAGCGGAGGTTTCTCCGTTTCTGCACACTGAAGGAAGATGATAAATTTATACTGATAATCCCCGCTTTTCTTCACCAGAAAAAAAATCGTCTTTTTTATTTCTTGTCTTTCCAAAACATTAATCATAAAGTTAATTCTTGATACATTTCAATTCTACTAAACTTTCCAAATCCAAATTTCAGATAGGCTAATTCAACAAGATGGAGATACCAGAAGACCTAGTCTTAGTAGATGGGTTGCCTATATACTTCAAGTACAAAGGTTTCAATGGTCTCCCATGTCAACTATGAAAAGCATTGATGCCTTGGAGTCCTTTGAAGTGAGAGATGACGACGTTTTCGTCGTTACGTATCCAAAGAGTGGTGAGACTTTTATGTTTATGTTTCGACCTGATTTCCCCCTCAAATAGGAACTTCGCATATTGCTTGCCTGCATCTTATTTGTGGCGGTGGGCTGTGCAAGATTTAGGGAGAGGAGGGGGGAAGGGGAGGGAATTCTTGCCTTTTTTTCCGGTATCTAATTCTTTTGATGATGATTTTTCTATCCTCTGTTGAAAGGTAAAATTGGGAAATTAGTTACATGAAATTAGTCAAAGTATTGAAAATTCAGTCTGTTGGTTAAACTATTGAAATTTATGGTAAAACTTTTGCAAATTTTGTAAAAGTATTAGAACATTTGGGCTTATCCCTCTAAAAAATGTTGTAGCCCCCATTTTTTTTCAAAGCCAAGCCATGAACAAAATTAAGTGAAATATCAAATAATCCATATGACAATTTTGTTCTAAAAAGTTTACAAGACAGGTCAGATCAGATCAAGGAGCTAATAGTAACATAATCAAATCAAATGGCTGAATTGTCTAAAACTGTTGATTAAACTCCTTTCTTATAAAAGTTATTCATCGTGCCTGAATACGCAAAGCATTTGCATCCATAATTACTTTTTGGTATCAGTTACAGTTCAGCACTGATCTAGTCTCACCAGGGAGCTGTTATTTTGTCAAAGTAAGAGCTCCCTGGTTTTGTCAAGTTTTTTTTATTTACTTAGCACTGAAAATAGTGTTAGATAAAGGAATGAGTTTTGAAAGAAGACTAATACAAATCATTAAATATCTATTGCTCTAAAACCATTAATCAATTGATAATTCATGACAATTAATTTCCTTTTGTTTCTATTTATTAAAACAAATTTTATGTTAAATATCGATGACAGATTGAAATATTTTCTATCATTTAAAACAACTCTTTGAAATTATTTATGCTATAATTATTGTTCACGTAATTTTAAAAGCAATGATTTTATGACTTTCTCTTAAATTCTTCATGTGTTCTTTTTGGCCTTTTTCATGATTAATATCTTATTGTATTAATTCTCAAGTATTTTCTTTTTAGCACGTTAGACAGCGATGTCACTAAAGGCCCTTATTGCCAGAGTTAATTGCCCTAGCTAGGGCCTACTCCAAAGTTTTGTCTGAAAATGTACTCCCCATGTCAGAAAAGTTTATTCAAGGAATATATTTGGCCTAAGTTAGTTTTTGCCGCCCCTGCCCCCAACCCACCCACCAAAATATTCAAAGTTACTTGATTTTCGACAAAATCTTTAATTTCTTCCTCAATACATCCAACCTTTTCCTCGAAATTTCCAATTTTTTTTCTCAAAATATCTGACCTGTTCCTCAAAATGTCTAAAGGATTTTTCAAAATATTCGACTTATCTTCAAAATGTCTTAATTATTTGTACAATATATATCCGAATTTTACTTTAAAATTTCCAAGGTTTTTCCTTCAAGATCTGAAGAATTTTTCAAAATATCAAACTTATCATCAAAATCTGTTAATATTTTGCTCAATATATATCTGACTTTTACTTTAAAATTTCCAAGATTTTTCCTCGAAATATCTGGATTTTTCCTCAAAAAGGCAGAAGCTTTTCCTTATTCACGATATAGTCAATGGTATGACAGCATAAAAATTCCTGGTTCCAGGCCAGTAGGAAAGGGGTATGACGGGATAATAAACCTCCACTTTCTGTGAGCCCATGTTAAAAAAAGATCAAAATCTGTACAAGTTTGTATTTAGAAATAATTTTGACACTAGCAAAATGGATTCAGATATTTGTATAATTTTTAGAAAGTCAAAATTTATTTTAGTGCAAATTTTTACACATTTGATATAGAGATATGTGTGAATGATAATTGTAGGCTATAGCGGCAAAATTCTACCTCTAAATAAGGGGTGGATGGTTGGGTTGAGTTGGGTTCCAAAATTCTGAAGGAATTTCCGAATGAAAATATCAACTACTGAAATAAACATATTACTTTGGAAGTCATCTGAATTATGTTTCTAATTATATGACTAATTATTATTATCATTTCAAAGTCAGTTTGGGCCATCAAAAGCATGCAATCTTCAGCGCTTCCAGGCTAGTACACTTCTAACTATAGAGCCATGCAAGGCTATCTGCAATACGTTTTTTGTTATTTTCATTGAAAAGTTTTCCATTGCCATTGCGAGCCATCAAAAACATGGAATTTTTAGCTACTGGGTCCCTAACAGGATATGCCTCTTTACCCCACTAAAGCCTATTACGAAGGTCCTTGGATCACACTATTCTTATGCCCTAGTTTCCCCCCTCCTCCTTCCTCCGACCTTAAAACTTCAGCGACTAATATTTCAGATACCTCCCCATATATAATTAATTTTAAATCGGGAAATTTTGAGCCCCCCTCTCGTGCCGGGAGCCCTGCCGCATTTTCTACTTCAGTATCTTTACATAGCGAAAAATGCTTAGTTTCCAAAAAATGCACCACTCCCCCTCCCCTTCCTCCTCCTCCTCTACCCCCTTTCAATCCTTCTCCCTAACGGAAATTTTTCCAGTTCTATAAATAAATAAAAATATCACAAAATGTATCATTTGTAAACAACTAGTGGAACAAATTCTATGTCAATTTTGGCGTTCTGGCAAGTACATAAATTAGTTATCACTTAAACGTAACTGACGATGCAAAAAAAATCTAACGTTGTCTTTGTCCTAAGAATTTGTAGATATCAAATTTCTCTCAAGCTGTCATATGTAGAAGGGTAGTCCACATATTCTTAATGGTCATTTAACAATCAAGACCCTCAAATAAAGGTGTAATCTTATCTAAAAAACTTAAGATAAATAATAGAGTAAGACACACACACCAAATCAACTGACAACTGAGGCCTAAGCTGTCGCCACACTATTTCAAAGCAAAAATCAGCCTAACGAGTAGAGTACAATTTCTCCAGAATCGGAAAAAGGTCTATACCCCTAAAACCTTGACTAAGTAAGCAAAAAAAAAAAACCTAAGGTCCCTATCTAAATTCCACTTAAAAATTCCAAAGGTCATCCGATGTTCACTCGTCCGTAAATTAAAAGTAAACATGTATGCTGTGGTACACTGTACAATGCACAGTGCATGTAGTCACTGTACTGGTTTCCCAATGTTAACAAACTAAAATGGTGCTTTAACTACGGAGACGTGCAAACACGGACAGTAAATAACCACAAAATTTGTTTTCGTCGGCATTCACAGATAGCCGTATCAGGTGTTGAAGTTTTGTCTGTTATCTAACGAAAGAACTTTTTGTGCTTGAGTAAACATGAGGCTGCGCCCTCAACAGGTGCCCTCAGCGGGTGCCCTCAGCGGGTGCCCTCAGCGGGTGCCCTCAGCGGGTGCCCTCAGCGGGTGCCCTCAGCGGGTGCCCTCAGCGGGTGTGCCCTCAGCGGTGCCCTCAGCGGGTGCCCTCAGCGGATGCCCCCAGCGGGTGCCCGCAGCGGGTGCCCTCAGCGGGTGCCCTCAGCGGGTGCCCTCAGCAGCTGCCCTCAGCGGGTGCCCTCAGCGAGTGCCCTCAGCGGGTGCCCTCAGCGGGTACCCTCAGCGGTTGCCCTCAGCGGGTACCCTCAGCGGGGGTGCCCTCAGCGGCTGCCCCCTCAGCGGCTGCCCTCAGCGGGCTGCCCTCAGCGGCTGCCCTCAGCGGCTGCCCTCAGCAGGCTGCCCTCAGCGGCTGCCCTCAGTAGGTGCCCTCAGCGGGTGCCCTCAGCGGCTGCCCCCCAGCGGCTGCTTCCAGCGGCTGCCCTCAGCGGACTGCCCTCAGCGGACTGCCCTCAACAGGCTGCCCTCAACTGGCTGCCCTCAGTAGGTGCCCTGCGGGTGCCCTCCGCGGGCTGCCCTCAGCGGGCTGCCCTCAACAGGCTGCCCTCAACAGGCTGCCCTCAACAGGCTGCCCTCAACAGGCTGCCCTCAACAGGCTGCCCTCAACAGGCTGCCCTTAACAGGCTGCCCTCAGCAGGTTGCCCTCAACAGGCTGCCCTTAACAGGCTGCCCTCAACAGGCTGCCCTCAACGGGCTGCCCTCAACAGGCTTGCCCTCAACAGGCTGCATGTCCGTAACAGGCTGCATGTCCTCAACAGGCTGCATGCCCTTAACAGGCCGCATGCCCTCAACAGGCTGCACGCCCTCAACCAGCTGCATGTCCTTAACAGGCTGCATCATGCCCTCAACAGGCTGCATGCCCTCAACAGGCTGCATGCCCTCAACAGGCTGCATGCTCTCAATACTGCATGCCCTCAACAGGCAGTGCATGCCCTCAACAGGCTGCATGCCCTCAACAGGCTGCACGCTCTCAACAGGCTGCATGTCCTCAACAGGCTGCATGCCCTCAACAGGCTGCATGCCCTCAACAGGCTGCATGCCCTCAACAGGCTGCACGCCCTCAACAGGCTGCACGCTCTTAACAGGCTGCACGCCCGCAAACGGGCTGCATGCCCTCAACAGGCTGCATGCCCTCAACAGGCTGCATGCCCTCAACAGGCTACATGTCCTCAACAGGCTGCATGCCCTCAACAGGCTGCCCTAACCCGATATCGGGTTGGATTTTGTGCAAACTTTTTAATGTAAAAGTTAAAGCATGTACAAAACAGACGTTGGCTTTTTTATTCGTTTGACTGAACTATCGTTAATTTTGGACCAAACCTTAAATTTTTGCCCAAAATTCTTTCAATTTTAGATAAAATTTCTTTATTAATTCTTAGTATTGGACCAAAGAGTTTACGCTTGGACCAAAATTTACTACATTTTGTACATAGAGCCCAAATCTTCAGATTGGAATCAAATGTCATAATATGCCTGCCCCCTTCCCCCCGCTCTCTTCCCCCCGCTCTCTTCCTCCTGCATCCTGCACTACGCAATAATTTTCAAATAGGATTTTACCCTTTCGCCCGATGGGCATTGCCAACATTTGCCTTGGTAAAGGGTACAGGAGGGGTTACCTCTCAGGGGAACAAGAACTCAAACATTTTTCATATGGAAATTGCGCTCGTTAATTTACATAAAATGTTGCTGCTAATTCGCAAATCTCCTTAAGTTTTCGTAAATTCTTTTTGAATTTTCGGGAATTCTTCTTAAATTTCGGGAATTCTTTTTAAATATTGAGGAAATCTTAAAATTTTCGTGAATCTTCTTGAATTTTCGGAAAATTTTCTTTAATTTCCAAGAAATTTTTTTAATTTCCGAGAAATAATTCACTTTAGGAAATTTTCAAAGAATGTTGCCAAAATTTCCAACAATTTGACGCATTTTCTATTAATTTTATGTTATTAACTTCCCAATTTCCCTCCTAATTGGGAGAAATAAAGCAACCAGAATATATCAATCCTTTATCCTTTCCGATAGGGATACGAAGAAGGAAGCATGGGAAAGAGGGGAAGGGGGGGAGGGGAATAAATATGTGTTTCGCAGTTGTGGGCTTAAGCTCCTCAAAAAAGAAGAGCTAGATACACCCCTAGACGTAGACTTCAGACTGAAGAAGCCCTATGATAAGACAAGAATAAAGGCTCAATCTGTCACTTGCAAATACATCAATTCCATTGCCATTTTGCGATGATACGAATTTGGTTCGGCCATATAGCTAAAGTATTTCGGCAGTAGAAAAACAAATACACAGTGTCCCTATACTTCACACATTTAATCCAGGAATGGAATGCAATATTTAAAACATTCAAGTATGTCAGTCCAGGATGTTCACAGTTCTAATATTACAATGCAAATAAAACATACTTCCGTAGCATCTACATTTGGGTAATTGTATTCAGCTCACTGGTCAAAATATTCTTTCTTCTGACACATTTTATTCACCTGTTCCTATAATGGTAGTGCCCAACAAATTTTGTAAATTGGACTTTAAATGGAATTTGTTTTATACTTTCAACTTTTTCATTTCTTTGTGATTTCTACTCAAGTTTTAAATCATAGTGTATTAAATTTAACATTTTTCAAAATAGGCTATATCAAAATCAGTATTTTGATTTACCAACGTTTGTAATTATTCTCAAATGTGCAAGTTAGTATAACAAAGATGGCGGATTTTTAGCATGTACTCAGCAATACTAGACCTGCCGTGTCCTGAAGGGGAGGGGGAGGGGGGCGGTGGTCACGACAGAAAAAAATACTTATCTGCTGTTCTTTTTCAACAGGAACACATTGGATGAAAGAGATTGTGAATTTATTGCTTCATGATGGTCGACCAGAAACATTCAAGCGGAAGCCTTTCAAGTGCCATATTGAGTTAATAGTCGCTGACAATATTGAACAGCTAATGAAACCTGATGACTGCATTATATCTGCAGAGAATCTTGGAAGTGCGCCCTCACCTCGAGTTATTATTACACACATTTTGCCCAGACTTCTTCCAAAACAAGTATGGGAAAAGAAGGTACCAGTAAGTATACCCATTGAATTTCGTCCGAAACAAATATGGGAAAAAAGGGCCAGTAAGTAAACCCATTTAATTTCTTCCGAAACAAGTAGGGGAAAAGAAGGTACCAGTAAGTATACCCATTTAATTTCTTTCCAAACAAGTATGGGAAAAGAAGGTACCAGTAAGTATACCCATTCAATTTCTTCCAAAACAAGTATGGGAAAAGAAGGTACCAGTAAGTATACCCATTTAATTTCTTTCCAAACAAGTATGGGAAAAGAAGGTACCAGTAAGTATACCCATTCAATTTCTTTCCAAACACGTATGGGAAAAGAAGGTACAAGTAAGTATACCCATTCAATTTCTTCCCAAACAAGTATGGGAAAAGAAGGTACCAGTAAGTATACCCATTTAATTTCTTTCCAAACAAGTATGGGAAAAGAAGGTACCAGTAAGTATACCCATTCAATTTCTTTCCAAACAAGTATGGGAAAAGAAGGTACCAGTAAGTATACCCATTTAATTTCTTTCCAAACAAGTATGGGAAAAGAAGGTACCAGTAAGTATACCCATTCAATTTCTTCCAAAACAAGTATGGGAAAAGAAGGTTCCAGTAAGTATACC
>JAIGNY010004337.1:1590000-1631743 GCA_020152595.1 Chiridota heheva
GTAAGACCATTAATAAGTACACGACATACTTTACTCATTACTGGTAGTAATGCTACTTCTCTACAGTTACTGCAGTCTGTGAGGTTACCCTTATTTGGAATCTTTGCAATTAACTCCTTGTTCAGTCTTCTTGGTGTAATCTCTTCTGACCATATGCAACAAAGAGATTTGTCATTCTCCCTACCCTTGCATCCATGTCTGGCTTTGGCATTTCTGCTGTCATTTAGTCTGTGCCTGAATGGGATTTTTCCCATTCTTGGTCTGTCTCAATACATTTTGCACTTCATGCTTAGTTATCTCTCCTACCTCAAGTTCAACTTCTTCTTTAATCCTCTTGTCTGTCCCATGCACACAGTTTGTTCGTTCATCTCTGTTTAAGATTGAGCTGAAGTGATCTTTTCATCTTTGCTGCCTTTGCTGTCTTTCCTGTTTGTCCTTTATAATATCTCCATGTGTGTCCTTTACAAGAACTAAGTTAATTTTCCATTTGCCTGTCACCTGTTGTGCTATTGTATGAACATCTTTCATTCGTCCATCCTCTGCTGCTCTCTGAGAATCGTGTGCCAATCTGCCCAAGCCTTTTCTTTGTGTACTTCTTGCGCATCTTTTCACCTCTCTGTTCTTTATTTTCTAGTTTTCTTTACCTATCTTTGACTTTGTGCAATCAATCTTTTTTAGTTTTTTCTCCTTCACCTGCTTTTTTCCATGTTTTGCAGTTACCTAAACTTTTCTTGGTCTCTTTTTGTACCATACCATCCTCTCAGCTGCTCCCACATGCTTTCTTGCTTTCTCAATCCCTCACACCAGTTTTCTAGTGGCTCTACTTGCAGGGCATCATATCTGTTCCTGACTTCCACATTGCATCTCTCTCTCTCATCTGCATATCCTTGAGTTTCTCGACATCTAACTTTGGCTTCCTTTGATCTATTCACATATCTATACTCAGTTTTAATTTGAACTTGATTCGTATCAGATAATGGTCAATGTTTGCATCTGCTCCTCTCTGTACCCATGTATCCAGTACTGATGTCTTTATATTCCTTTTTCTAGTACATGATCAATTTGATCCTTCACTCTGCCATTTGATGCTATTCACGTTGTTTTGTGTATGTTTTTGTGTTTGAAAACTTTCCCTGTAATCACATAACCGTTAACCTAACAGAGCTGACATAACCTCTAGCCATCATCCTCTCTTTTACCAACTCCTTCCTTGCCCATGATGTCATCCATCTCTTCATTGTCGCTTCCTACTTTTGCGTCGAAATCTTCAATGCACACCCTGTTGTGTCTGTAAGCTAATAACACTTATCAACTGTGTCTTATAGCTGCCCATCAAACCTGTCTTTTTCTTTTTTTGGCAACCTTTCTTGGGTCATAAACTTGAAAGATTGTGAATTTCTTGTGTCTATACCAAAGAACCTTACTATTATCAGTCTACTACTAACTGGGGTCCACTCCATGAGGGACTTTGCTGCCTGTCACCACGATACCCACTCCTTGCTCATGACCCTCATCGTTTTCTACGTACAGCAATATTTCACTAATCGTTAACCTTACCTTGCCTACACATGTCCACCTTCCCTGTTCCTATCCACCTTCCAAGTACATGTTCAACCTACCTCGCTGAGGCCTAAAATGTTCATTTCATATCTCTCTTCCAGAACCTTTCACATACTTTCTCCTCTTACTAGCCTACGGACCTGTACCAACCTATTTACAAATGCACCTGTAAATGACACTGTGGTAAGACATAACTGTATATTGAAGTTCCATAGCACAGACTCATACATTATATGTATTTGTAATTGCAGGGGGTATTATCAACTTGGGTACTGTCCCCTTTGCCTATAAACACAAATTAGGATTGAGGTAAACTCTTTCTGTGTTTGTATTATACAGAACTTCCGAGGAGTGATTGATAAATTGATTGCTCATCTTAAAATCAATGTATCGGAAGAAGCGATCCAACGAACAATACAAAAATCAACAATAAAAGACATGAAAGAATCATATAAGAAGTCGGAAGCTGAAGAGAACTGTGAACTTTCGACATTCTTCGGACAACTGTCGGTCATCCAGCATGGTAGGTTAAACTCAATTAGGGCATGGCAGTATGGAAGACTCATGAATGCTTCGTCAGAATTGGTTGCGCTCATACAAAGATACATGATAGATAAAATAAATTGATATGAATAATGTCAATGGACAATTTAAGAGATATAGACAGGGGGCAAGTATAAGCATAAAAGGTTTTAAATATCCCAAACACCATTCAAACAGCAAAATTCCCTTTAAAAACCGCTTAGAAACTGTCCATTCTGCCATTGACCACATTTGAAAACTTAGATACCTGGCTGCCTTGTTAGCATAAACATAACGATGAACAAGCCGCATTAAAATTGTGTCCTAAACACCTGATAATTGATATAAAACTGGTCGGGTTATCAAATTACATACCCCACGCTTTCAATTTGCATTGCTTGCTTACTAGTCCATTGGATTATAGGATATAGTTTCCGAGCTCCGCGACGTGATTCATGCAAGATTGATTCAACTCAACTTGAATGGTTTTTATGCAGTGTCTGCAAATTATCCGGCTATGCTTAAAAGGCGATAATTACTTTTGTGGTTTCCCAATTAGTGAAGGTGGGATGCTGCATGCATCATTAGACAGATATACCTCCAGTTTAAACAACTTTTCAATGCGGCGGCTTAATCATCTTGATTGCGCAATATTTTGTGACCTCAGAATGGGACAACTAGAAAATTTCCCATGTTTACTTCTTGTTTCTCGGTCCTTCCCTCTATCTTTTTTTTGATGAAAGAAGTTGACTATAGTGAACAGAAAATTGGATTTAAACCTGAACCAGATTTAGCAGTAGAATTCAAATTGACCGTTTAATATTTAAAAATGGGAGAGAATTACATTAAAGGAGCACCAGATCGAAAAGTGAGGGCGCTTGTTTTGCAAATTTAACAGATATATTGTCCACAACAAATCGATAAAATGGATGCTTCCATAGCCCGACGTGAGAGCAAAGGTCACTTGAATATTCATATAACCAAAAAAATGTTTTATCGTTGCGTGCTAGATAAGCATTTTAATTTTTGGGACCCCTAAAAATACGCCCTCACTTTTCGGTCTAAGTGCTCCTTTGGGGAATTTCAGCTGTATTCCTTATATCTGTTTATACACCATGCATCATTTTTGCACATGCTGGAATATTTTACAATTGTTTTTACAAGATGTGTCATAACTATAGGCCTAAGTGCTCTTGTGACAATTTAAATGATTAGTTTAGTGGTCTAGCAAGTTTATCTGACATGAAAGAGACATTAAAAAAGAAAAAAATGGTCAATAAAGCATTCTAAAATGTTATTTTGTTAGGGAGATATTAAGTTTAAAACTCTGTCTTATCTTTGTAGAAGTGACTGGTGTACTAATAAGGATGGCGCCCTCCAACCTCGCATTCTTACTAATTTTTATGTATTTTAAAGAAAATTTGTTCAACTTTTTCCTCTTTTGTATGAGATGGACCTGCTTGACCCCTGAACTATTTCTTAAAAAATTTAAAACCTCGACATAAACCTTTAAATACGATATATTTTCAAATCAAGGTTAACCGATTTTAAAGAAATTGTTGCTAACTTTAATGTTTTTAAACAATTTAGCTATAATGTTGCCTCTTTGTATAATTGTTCTGTTTTACTTTAGTTTATTGTATACGTTCCAACAACTGCTATGAATGATTTATGAGAAATAGAAGTTCCAGAAATATATGCGCGGGCGGCTGTAAGAGATTTGATTTGGCGGGGTAAAATATAATTGGGGCAGAATACGAAGATATTTCTAATGATACATATAAAACAAACACTGATTAGCAAATCTGCGGAGGACAAGTACACCCCTTGCCCCTATGGCGAGCTGTACATCAATATTTTTTGTTGTGAACGTTATTGACATGTTATATAAAATTCGAAAAGTAAGACACATATATCTTTAAAACTACAATAAAAACTACATTTAAAAACGACCTAACGACACAATCCTTATCATTTTATTCCTGTCATTTATTTTTTGTTTTATACAGGTAAGCAAGACCGATGGAAACAACACTTTACTGTTGCTCTGAGTGAGAAAGTGGACAGAATTTATGAAGAAAATCTTAAAGATTGCCCTGAGCTTGCCGCAAAATTGTCATGAAATATTAATTGATTAATCTCTTACTTATACAAATTCGTATCGGGTAAAGGAGACATAAAGTCGGATATGATAAAGGATACAAATCTTAACCAACCTCCCAAACAGCAAGTTCAAATCTTATTCCTATTTAAAGTTATTCATGTTTAAAGTCGACACATGGAGGCTGCTACTTTGTTAATTTCGGTATTGAAACACTTTGTATGATGACATAATTTCCCCAACATCATAAATATAATGTTTAAAATGTATTTATTCATAAATGTGATTAACGCTTTTATTCCAAAACGATTTGACACAAAGTTTAAACAGCATGTTTTGATATTTTTCATGTGTACACAATTGACCCTTACAAAAAAAAAACATTTATTTATCAGCTAGAAAACTTGAGGTAGATTATAAAGAAATACAAAGCATTCCAACATCCTATTGGGCCGATAACATCATAATCTGCATGGTTTGAAATAAAAATAGCCGCTCCCATGGTACTATTTAGTAGTAGCATTAAAGTTTCTAATAATTACAATGAATGTCTTGGATTCGGGAGGTATGAAACTTGGTCAGAAGATTTGTTATTCTTAATTCTATCATAGGAAATAAGGATTGTGTCAGACTTTATGTCTCCTTTAACGGGTATACTGGTATAGCACAAATTTGCAAATTTTCGGCACACTGTGGGCCTATACAGATATATCTTTATTTCATTTTAGGATAATGCATTATCTAAGGATATAGTCTGGACTCGAAATTTTGAAGTATGCAATGTAAATCCTAGGGATCTAATAAATAATTGACTAATTCAGTGGCACAGGGACCGCGGAACAATTTTGGAAGTGTGTGTGTGTGAGGGGGGAAGGGGGGTGGGGGGTGGCTGAAGAAGTAAAAATGTCAAAAATAAAAGGCGGCATCACATTTTATATTCAACCCTGTAATAACTCCTAATCATATTGGTACATATAGTGTTAAGCGGAGGCATAGGAAGGGTTACCTCCGTGGGTGGAGGGTGGATGTAAGTTCTTTGGGTACTTCTTGGGTACTTTTCTAACAATTTCGGGGAATTGTTTGACAATTTTTGGGAAATTTCGTTCAATTTTTGGCAATTTTGGGGAAATTTCATTCATTTTTAGGCACTTTACTTAAAATTTGGATGAGTTGTTTGACAATTGTAGGGAAATTTTCGTTTTCTAGGGAATTTTCTTTAATTTTGAGGAACTTCTGTCAATTTTCAAAAATTAGATCAATTTTTGAGAAATTTGACCAGAATTTCAAATAATTTTACCAGTTTTTTCTTGAAATTTATCTTTATTTTCAGGAATTTTGTTATCCGAATTTTTTTTTACATTTATAGACTTAAAAAAAAATTGTAATTTTTTTTGTAAATTTTCGGGAAATTTGTTGACAAATTTTCAAATAATTTTACCAGTTTCCTTCAATTTGACCAATTGTTTTACTTATATGTTTATAATTTCCCAATTATACCTGCCAACCGAAAAAACCAGAATGGTGAAATCCTCTTAGGCCATATCATTCTGTTTTCCACAGCTAAAAAGTGGGGAGCTAAAGTTAACCTCTCCCCCTTCCTACCCTCTTCCATTCCCCTCGTCTCTGCGGTCCCTGGTTTAGTAAGATACACAATCTTGCTAGCGTACCAAATTTTTGAACGTCATGCATATATACAGTAATATTTGGGATCTGTCTGCTTTTACATTTTCAATTTTAGATCGAAAATATCATATCTTTAGTCGAAAATATCATATTTTGGACACAAATCTTATTTTTCACTAAGAGTATGGTACTCAACTTCCTATAACTGATTTTTTTAATTCCAATCCGTACCGAATTCCAGCGTCGGATGGAGTAGGGAAAACTTTAAACTGATTTTGGTTTGGGGGCACCCCCTACAATTTGTGCACCTCTGCTCTCATAAGCTATGCACTTTTTTATACGTAATACACTTCTAAGTGAATTTAGATACTTTTTCTGCATAAACATAAGAACATATTCTGACACTAAAATCTGTCGCCTGTAGCTAAATTGTATGACTTAAATGATTGACTTAAATGTATGTATGCATGTATATGTATGTTGTGCCATTCATGTTCCAGTTAGATCGACGTAATTTGTTTCCAGTTAGATCTTTCTGCTCCCCTGTTTATCCACATTTTTGAATCGATTTTCTTCAGTTTGCAATGTACGGTAAAACTTCATTATAGGCCTCAAAATTGATCTATTCTCTGCGAGAAGCTATTTTCTTATTATTTGAGAATTTTGCACGAATTACTTTTCTGTAGATTGTAGCTAACAAAGGCGGAATGTCAGACGTATTCATGAAATAAAAAAAGTTATATATTGTGAAGTTGTTTTTTCACGGGACATTTTCTTTTGTGTTCTCTTCAAACCCTGAACGTTACTTCCGAGGACATTAGCATTTAATCATGAATTTCAGATATCTAAACTTGAATTTTAGATAAATGAAAATAAATACAACAGATGTCTGATATTCTATTTCAGATATCTAAAATTCTCCATAATTTCAGATGACAGATTCGTAAATTTTGGATATCCGAAATTCATTTTAAGATATTTATAATTGAAATTGAAGTATTACCATCATTGATTTTCAGCTAAATCTGAAAATAAATCATTTTAGAACAGAGGCGTAGCCAGTGGCGTAGCTAAATGAAGGGGGCCGGGGTGAGGGAGGAAGGGAGAGGGGGGGGGGAGGGGGTAGAGGGGTAAAATTCCCCTGGCCGGAAATTTCCAAAAATCGGGAAGTTTGCACAACAGAAAGTTCAGTTCAATGTTGGATTGTTTTAGCAATCCTAACAGGTTGAAAAAAGATTTCTCTTGAAAAAGGTTTGTGAAAAGGGTCGAAAAAATTCCAAAAAAAGTTCAAGAGCAAAAACATTCCTATGCTATATCTATTTTTATTTTCATGTTTCACAAGATATTTATTCTTATTCATTTTGGCCCATAGGTCGAGGGTATTTCACAAATTTCAATTTCACAAAATGTATCCAAATTTCAAAAGATTTACCTTTTTCATCAAAATTTCTTTATTTATTTCCTGCAAATATCCGAATTTTTCTTTGTTCTTTTTCTTAAATATATTTCCAGGTTTTTCTACAAATTTTTGAACTATTTGCTCAAAATATCTGACTTTTTGCTGAAAACTGTCTCAAAATATCCGGCTGTTCTCTAAATTGGAGGTTAGTTTGGATTCGGAATTGTTGTGTTTTTTCCCCCACTCCCCCTCGCCCCGCGCAAAAAAGTATAGCTACCCACTGGTGGACTTTCAGACTTTTTACTGTTTAATTGAATAGATATTCGTATTATTTTTCCACATGATCTGGAGCAATGTATACGCAATGATTTAGGACATATTCGACTGGGACACAAAGTGCATATACATTACTTTAAAACATGCGGCATATAGCCAGCATCCAGACGTGAGTGTGTGTGTGTGTGTCAGGGGTGCGCACACAGAAGGGGGAGGGGTCTATTCGCGACTTAAAGTTGATGTCAAAATCTGTTTAAATGATATTAGTCAGTATACATCAATCTTCAATGGTTTCAAGGAAATTTTCCTCCAAATTTCAATGACTTTTCTCTCTGCGTATAATTACAACCATACCGCAATGCATAACAAAAAGTGTATGATTTTTCAGCATTGTGTTATGTAAGTTGTCCTAAACATAGAATAATGTACCACGGTTTATAGTAATAAGAGAGGCCTATACGGTTGTAGACCAATCAAGAGCCAGTATTCCTATTGGCATGAATATTCATGATAAATTATCATATGTCAATTGAGTACTTTTTCTTCTTTGAAGACTTTGCTAACCGTTTCCTTCATCCTCCTTTCCAGCTCTTTGAAAATGTCTTTTGCGAGTGGATCTGTAATCAGCGGGTGTCGAATCTCTTTCACTTTGCCTCGCCTTTCTTTGACCTTCTTGATCAGGACGTTGACCATTGTGATTGTTCCAATTGGGCTTTCAGCAAGTCGTGTGCTATCTCTGTCATCGCTTTCAGGAATTTTGGCCAGTTCTTTTTCTCTTAAAACAAGAGAACGTCTTCTTCTGTCGGCTTGACGGTCGATGCCGTTTCGATCTGCTGAGAGTTTGCATGATCCTCCTCTACACCCATCTGTTTCTTGGCCTCCTTCAACAAATGTTCCAGTACTTCTCCTTCTTCATCCATGCCACATCCTATAGGGTTTATAAGCGCGTCAAGACAACCTAAAGCGTTGTAGAACGGTGATGTGAAGTCTCCTCCGTCAGTAAGTTCTCTGTATATGTCAGGGTCGCAAGAGTCATCGCGCACCATACGTCTGATCTCTGTCCTGGTGATTTCTGAAGGGGCCTTTGCTACTAAGATAAAGGTTTCATTACGTGGTTTCTTTAAATACGCCGGCGCTGCTTTACGTTTTTGCCCTGCACACGTACTGTTGGGTGTAGTTTCCATGCTGCTGTCTGATAAAAGAATGAATTGAACTTCGACAATGCTTCCCTTTTTATGTTCTCTTGGACCAATCAGGAGCAAAGCAAAAATGACATCGGTGCGAGGTCTACGGCTTGAAGATCTATTTTCAATGATCGTATATTCAATACGGACTTTTACACCGTTTCTTTCCAACCAGGCATGAAAAGGTTTTGGCATGAAGGCGTACATTTCTTCCTCTCTGTGCAATCTACAACTGAAGTTTCGCAAAATCTTTAGCATTGCCTCTTCCTTGTAATAAAACAAGCAAAATACACTGGATCCAAGTGCTTTTTTCTATATCCTGTTTCAGCACTCGAATAGTAAAATTTCCGTACTCTGTGATATTTTGACATAGACTTTTTGCAAGCATAGGCCACCATAAGCGATCCCACACAAATGTCTTTTCCTCGTTTAGAATACCCATGAATGAATTAATCAACTCAACTGTCATCTACCTCTTTTATGTTCTTTTTTACCAATCAGATGACGTTGGTGGTGGCGCTCTTTCAATAACTGTGCAGGAGGGTCGTAAGATCTGTTTGGATGATACGTTTGTCGTAGACCAGTCTGTAATCCTTTGTAATGGATCTGGTGAGAACTCTGCCCGGACCTTCTCTTTTAATGCTGTGTGGATAATGGACAGGAATGATAAGTTCTTCGTCGTCTTCCCAGGCTCGGCTTGTTCCAGGATTCACATGATTTACCATGTTGATCATAGCCTCCTCCTCCTCCTCCTCCTCCTCCTCCTCCTCCTCCTCCTCCTCCTCCTCCTCCTCCTCCTCCTCCTCCTCCTCCTCCTCCTCCTCCTCCTCCTCCTCCTCCTCCTCCTCCTCCTCCTCCTCCTCCTCCTCCTCCTCCTCCTCCTCCTCCTCCTCCTCCTCCTCCTCCTCCTCCTCCTCCTCCTCCTCCTCCTCCTCCTCCTCCTCCTCCTACTCCTCCTCCATCTCCTCCTTTGATCGTTTGCATGTAACACAGATGATTGTACGGTTGGTGACTCTCACAGTTTCTGCAGTATTTTTGACCGCATTTGTGTTGGCCTTTGACGGATACCCCGCAAGTAGTACAACGACGGATGCGTTGACAGATCGAGTGTAGTGCTGTTTTGGTTTTGGGTTTAATCGTTATTTTGCTTCTTTTCGGCATCCTCTTGTGATTTGCAAAACATGTCGGACTCTTGAAGAATCGGTCGCAATCTTCACAATGTATCCATTCGGTTAACGGACATTCTTCTTTTGTTGCATTGAAACAACATTCGCAAACCTTATGGCAACGATAATGGTCAAAGACTTCATACCATTTATCACAAATTTTACAGAAGTAATGGGTATTCTGCAGTCCTGAAAGTGAAGTGACCACATCGAAATGATTGTCATGGTAGAAAAGATGACGTTTTTTTGCACGAGGACGTCCTCTGAATAGAAACAAATCGTGTGGTTTTTTTGTAACGACATTCACTTGATAATCACTTGAGGAAAGGCATCGCCGGCTCGTTCTTGTAACTCTTTGGCGAGTCTTGTTTGCTCACATAAACCTCAACGAATGTTTTGCCAGTTGACGGAGTTATCGTTCTCTTTGTCGATTCAAGCTAAGTTGGCGGTCACGAGAGCTCGAGATAAACAAAGGTGGTCTTTGTTGGTGATACGGATGATAGAGCGTTTTTCAGGGTCCAGTATTTTATGTTGGTACGTCCACTTCCTTGAGGCATCTCGCTGAGAATCACTCTGATTTTAATGTTTCCGTCGAGCACGAAAGCAGTATTTGATTGTAAAACTCGAAAATGGCGGTTAGAAGACGCTGCACGCTCACTTGATCTCTACGCATGAGTTGAACACATATCGGATACTCTAGACTGGGTGCATGAATTTCGAAACACACACACAATCTTGAGCAGCAAAACCTTGTACCAGTCGTTCTATGAGACTTTCAAAAAGAGCACGCCATACGTTGTTGACGTCCTCCTCTTGATTTGCCAGTCGACTTATTCTTTCCCCGTCGAACCGCACAACGTGCTTATTTGTCTCCGAGTTGTACCTGGGCCTGAGAATATGGCATCTTCTGGTCTCCACGATACAAAAGCAACTCTCGACGATAACTTTTCATCGTTAAATCATGTCGGTTTCTTCGTCGTCGTGTTGAGCAGCAAATCGTCGACATCCATAGCCTTGGCAGCTTCATGTGGTTCAACATCCATAGCCTCGGCTCCCCCAACTTAATTGAGCCTGAGCCTTTCTATTTCATCAAGAAGCGGTAAAAACTCACGAACGACAGGTAATTGTAATAATTGTTCATCTGGAATGTTTTTCGCATAATTTACAAACAGCTCTTTGGGTAGACCTCCTCTAATCTCCTCCAGTTGCTGTGAGTTGATATCCTATTCCTCTGTGTCGATTTGTGCATCCCAATCCTCGATATCCCATTCCTCCGTATCAATTTGTGCTTCCCAATCCATTAAGTCTTCCCTGTTTTGTGATTCAACCTTCTCCTCCTCAAACCCATCTGGCAATTCTTAACGTTTTTCACCCGTCGAGTGATTGAAAAAGTAACTTCGTCCATGAGTGTTGCTTGTTTCTAACGTCCAGTTTTGATCAAACAAATTCACCATACGTTGGGCCATGAATGACAAGTAAAAGACAGACGATGTTAATTTGTCGAGATCGAGAAATAGAATGACGTAATTCCAAGAAATTCGCGCCAATTTGAAACATTTAGTGACTTGGTACGATGCCAAGATACCCGCGCATACATTATAAACTTCTTCCCGAAAGTGGCTTTAAAAGTACAAGGTGACTTTCACATTTGGCTTAAACTAGACTGCTAGAGGCTGAAGTTGACTTTGACAATCTATTTAATTACAATTTCTTTCTGTAGGTCACTTTGAGGGCGAATAAAATACGATTTTCAAAGTGAAAGTGACTTTCACAATCTAATTACAAGGTGACGTTCACAATCTTTTTAATTACAATTTCTTTCTGTAGGTTACTTTGACGGCGAATAAAATACGATTTTGAAACTGAATCTATTTACACAATCTATTAAACTAGGGACGGATTGTTCAAACTACTCAAATCTTTTAAAATATAGATAGAACATTATCATTATTTTTTCTGAGAAGATAATATAAGGAACGACGTCAGTTTAATCGTAACATTCAAGAAATGGAGACGCTGGATGGGACATTACATCATCCTATCACTTGTATCGTCTCAGGACCGACAATGTGCGGAAAGACCCGGTGAGTGAGAACGCTGTTGGAACGTCGCGAGCAATTAATCGATCCACTTCCTGAACCCGTGTATTGGTTTTACGCCGAATACCAACCAATTACGGGACATTGAAACAAGCTTTATCTCATGTCGAATTCATCGAAGGATTACCCGGTGAAGAAGAAGTAGGAAGCTGCTTGTCATCGACGATTTGATGAGCAAGCTGAACCCCGTTGTGACTGTCTTGTTCACGAAAGGCAGTCATCTCCGTTACCTATCTGCAGTGCTTCTCGTACAAAACGTTTTTTTTTTTTTTTAGAGGCGGACGTACCCTTAGTCTCAAAACTCATTATCTCAATGAGCAATTAATAAACTAACTTTTAGCTGAATGAGCTTGTGAGGTACCCTGTATTATAAAATATTAGAAACAAATAAATGATCTTTACAAACTTAGACCTGTTTTGACCGAGATAAAGAGGTCAGCAGCAACGACTTGATACTAATCACAATATAACCTGATAACCCATGCTGCGTAATTTAGCAAACTCTTACAAGATCAAATCTGGATTTTTATGGTATGACAATACTGACACAACTCTCATATAACTTACTGTTGTTTTTCTCACCTCGAGCAAATGTAGTCAATTCAAAATGACGCTTTGAAAATCTGTTTTTGTTTGTTTTCAAAACACCGCATCAACGTCGGTCATCAAAGTTGTAGCCTATAAAATTGCATCATTTATTGATGAGAGCAGACTGTTTTTTTATGATGGAGGACCAAATTTACTGGATAGCTACGGCTTTATGGTCTGGGGAATCAAATTTCCTAGGAAAGAAAGACCGGGGGATCAGATTTCCTAGCGATTTTTTTAACTATGATGGGGGAGAAAATTTACTGGGTGGCTACGTCTTAATTGTCTGGGGGGCCAAATTTCCTAGGAAATAAGGGCCGAGGACCAAAATCTACTGGGGGGCAAAATTTACTTTTACATGGGCCATGGCCATTTTTGGAAAAGAGGCCCTGTCAACTACAGGACTAGTGACATGAGCAACAGTTGAAGCTGGTAGATAATTTAGACCGTCTTAAGCAACTCCACCCTAGGGCTATGTTTGTATTACCTTCTCCTTCATCACCACTATCTGACTATAGAAAGATCTGGATTGGTAAGAAAATTGGTGGTGACGTTTTTAGCAGTCTCGAAAATTTGACAATTTTGAGTCAAGATATTCGGTATAGTCAGACTGTCAGATAGTAACGCAACTTTTCAGACCATGGTCTACAAAAGTAAAAAAACATAAATTTTCGGATTATGATTCTGAAAATCGGAAAGTGGTAGATCATGATGAATTAGTTATACATGATGATCAGATAATATAATATTTAATGTCTTTCACGTTTCACACCAGCAATGTCCTATATTATGCCCTGTATTATATAACGGCATACACAATGTCTCTGGTTTCACATTTTACACCATATGCCCTATATTATAGCTGTATAGGATGCAAATAAGAACATACTTAATGTCTTTGGTTTCACATTTTACACCTTACATGCCCTATATTATGGCAAGCAGTATATAAGAGCATACTGAATGTCCTTGGTTTCACATTGTACACCTTACATGCCCAATAGTATGGCATGCAATATACAAGACTGATACATTGGCTCCAACTGATGCGAAAATACAAATAAGTAGTTCTCAAAATAATATAAAAGGAAATTTTCTTACATAAAATCGATTTAGGAAAATTTCACGAAAATGAAGGAAATATTCCGAAAAGTGAAGGAGATTTCCCGTAAATTGACAAAGATTTCCTGAAAATTATAATTGAACATTATAAACAGATCAATCTTTCAACTTTTTAATTTGTCACGTTGGTTGTCTTTCCTGGACCCCGAATGATGCCTCGGTATTTGGGGTAGCTCGCACATAAAAATGGTTGAAGGTATTTCAGTGTTTCTTCAAATTGTATTTATCGGGAATAATATGGGCAGACAGAGGTAATGGCTCCAAACAGTCTGGGAGTACATAGTAGGTCTACAAATCCAGTTCAGTGCAGGGCACAGCAGGACTCCATTTGGACCCCTGCGTTTAAAGGTGAGAATAAGAAAATAAAAAAAGATAGTGTATGCGCGTAAAACAGATCATGATTTACCCTCAGTAATTTTTTAATGTAGGTCTGATGAATTGATTTTAAAGAATAAAATTCCCGTAATATCTTTTTTTTTCATCCCTTTTCTTATTCCAAAGGAACAATTTTTGAAAAATGTTCTTTACTTTCGCACATTAAAATTTCAAAAAAAATTCCTTCATTTTTGAAATCTTTTTTACAATTTTCTAGATATTTTGCCAATTTTCCAATATTTTCTTCTTTCCACCCCTCGTTAACAAATAGTTTTTGAACATAAAAACTCGTATACATTTTTAAAGGTTTGCTTGGGCAAAAATCAAATATGGCCACCCAACTTCTCAATGTGAAAGATTTTCCTACTCCGCTGTTAAATTTAAGGTGATGTATGCAATGCCACCTGAAGCGGTGACCCCCTCCTCCCTCACCCCTGATTTGCAGACCTGTAATTAAAACTAAGGGATTTGCCTTTCGTCATTGCCAAAAGTATAGAATAAAACTGCTCAGTCCCGGCGACCCACATGACCCACCAGGAATTGCTTAGTTCCTAAGCCAAACAGTGGCGTAGCTTGGCACTGGAACTTTTGTGGGGAATTAGGCAAGAGTGGGGCAGGGTTACATTTTGCGGAGCGAGATTAGTGATGCAATGAACAATTACACTCTATTCTGTCAAATCATTTGGGGCAAACAGGGGCAGGGCCTCTGAAAGGGGAGCGCGTTTCCCCTGTCTCCCCTCTGGCTACGCCCCTGAAACCAACAATTACATAATCATTAAAGGCTTCAGATCAGGACATTGAGCCCATTGTTTTTACCGAGACATTAATCACAATGCTTTTATAGTATATCGGCTATGTTGGCCAGTTAAGTTGTGAAACATTTCGAGAAATGTTTTGCATGCACGTTGTGCTGTCCATGGCTAGTAGCGTAGCCAGCATTAAACAAGTGAGGGGGTTCTAGAAGGTCCTATAGACGCCCTTCAAAGCGAAGTGATCAATTTAGCCTACTTTTGTGGGAAATTTTGTTTAGATTTTTAAAAGCAAACAATATATATAAAAAGCCAAATATTTAAAAACTTTTCGAAAAAATGTGTGTCTGGGGGAGACCCCATTACCCCATGGCTACGCCACTGTCCATTGGTAGGACGTTACCATGGGGGTAGGGTGCAGCACCCACAACAATTATTTGCTGTCGGAAAATGATGCCGTTTGTCGGAAAAAATTATCACACTTCTCAGGAAATTCAATGATATCTGATCACAATGATCTACCAACTTGAAGGTTGTCACCTGTCGGGTAGATTCTTGTTCGCCCGGTTTGTCGGGAAAAATCAGCAGTATCGTACGTTTAATCAGAACTGATTTTCCGAAAAGTTTGTCGGAAAATGTTTTAAATTTTAATGGTTACTCACGGCTGGATTAATCTTATTCTTTCGTTATATTTGTTTCAATCGTAATCTTTTGTCGGAATGATTTTCTATAACGGAGTGATCTTTTTCCGTCATATTTACAAATTGTTGTGCAGTCATAACATGTGTAAGGACAAGAACAGTGGCGTTATTGATGATGATAATAATAATAATAATAATAATAAATTAACATTTATATAGCGCCAAAATTATAAACTTGTAAAACATACTTAAACTCAGTGGCGCTGTACATGAAAGAATACGTAAGACAAAAAAATACAAATTACAAACTTTAGCACTTATGAAAAAGAAAGGACTTTAAACCTTTTTTTAAATGATTCTTACCCTTCAACGCATCTCAGGTCTGTAGGAAGAGCGTTCCATAGAACTGAAGCAGAACATTTGAAGGCTCGTGGCGCAATAGTTTTTATGCGAAAACAGGGTACTTTATATACATTTGTGTTAGAGGATCTCATAATTCTTGTAGGTACGTAATCAATTAATAGATCTTTCAGATACTGAGGAGCAAGTCCATGCCTGGCTTTAAAGGTGAGTAATATGATTTTATATTCAATTCTTTGCTCAATGTTCAGCCAGTGTAGGTCCTTAAGTACTTGTGTAATGTGCTCAAATGATGCTTGTTTCTGACCAGCCTGGCAACAGCGTTTCGAATATTCTGCAATTTATTAATTTGATGTTTTGGTATACCATATAAAACACTATTGCAATAATCCAAATTTGAAGTGATAAAGGCATGTACATCATACATGTATTACTAACATATTGTCTAATTTGTCTAAGTTTGAATAATTGACCAAATGCTTTAGAGGAGATTTGTTTTACATGCAAGTTTATTGAAAGATTACTGTCAAAAATAACCCCTAGGCTTTTCACGTTTAAAACAGGTTTTATCTCAGAGTTACGAACAGTTATACAATTATTGTTAACCTTTAATAACATTTGATTGGTACCTATTAGCATGAACTCGGTTTTTGAATCATTTACTTTTAATTTATAAGTTAACATCCAGATTCTGATGTCGTTAATACATGTCTTCATAGTCTGAACAGTTGATTGATCATTTACATTCTTTTCCAGGCTTAAAAGACAAATAAAGTTGGTGGTCATCGGCATATCCACCTACAGACGGTAGATGTCTATCAATAACATCATAAAGCGAGTTGAGATAGCCTAAGAATAGCACAAGGCCTACACAACTGCCCTGGGGAACACCATAATGCAGTGCAAAATGCTCAGACAATTCGTTATTTATTTGTACTCTTCTGAAGTTTACGATTGAAGAGATAGTTTTGGAACTATCTCAATACCTCATTTCCTAGAACAAATTTGTTTCTGAAAATATTACTTAAAATACACAAATCTACAGTATCAAAAGCGGTGCAAGTCCAGCATTATTAAAAGTACAACGTGTTGTCTGTCCATTTCCATGAGAATGTGTAAATGGACTTTTGTAATAACTGTTTCGGTACTATACCCTTCTAGTAGGCTGAATTCTCAGGCGAAGTGAGGGCATACCTCGCAAGGTGATTGTTAAATTGCTCTATTAAACTGTTGAAGCTGACTCAATCAATTTAGATACAAAACATAAATTGCTGATGGGTCTGTAGTTCTTAAGCTCCAAATGTAAGCCAGATTTCTTGAGAAGTGGTGTAGCAACAGCCTTCTTCCACGCTGTAGGAAATGTTTCTTGTTGCAAAGATAAATTGATAATTTTGGTTAATATAGGCAGCATGTCATCAATTACTCTTTTTAAGTAAGATGTAGGTATTGGATCCAGGCAGCAAGTTTTACAAACTGATCAATTTGCGAACATCGTTTTTGCTGAGTAGTGAAAAATGTGACCAGGATATGTCATCAGTGATATAAGTACCATAGTCAATTAACGGTTTAAGACCTTCATGTTCGACAATTTAAGTCGATATCATCTCGTATCATGGATATCTTAGATGTGAAAAATTCTCCAAAATCATTTCCTAACTGTACTTAAGAAGTATGAGGTGGTAGAGAATTGTCTTTTGTTTTACCAGCAATCATGTTAATAGCCTTGAATAACAATTTTTGATCCGTTCCACACTCGTTAATCATGTTGGAATAATATGTATTTTTTGCCAGACGCAGATGAGTTACATAATTCATTTCTGGCCTGTTTGAAATCAGCAAGGGCTTCAGCAGTTTTACTGTGTTTCCAAATATTTTCCTTTTTCCTTTGTGATAATTTGATTTTTTCAAACGTGCACAGTACCACTGTTTACTTGGAAATCATTTGATATGTTTCACCACAATAGGTGCATGCTTTGAGTCAACTAGGTTTTTAGGAACAGTGTCATAGCTGTTAGTGAGAGAATCAATGTCTTCAAAACATGTTGTATATAACGATGACATAGGTGTATATATTCGCGAAGTCGTTAAGATTTATATCAATTAATTTCCTGTATGAAATAGTTTTAATAACATATTTTGGTTTAAGAATGTCGATATTTCCACATATAAATGTATGATCTGAAAGAAAGTTTGTAGGTACCAAATTGCTGATTGAGACGTCACAACCCTTTCTGCAAACTAAAAGATCTAGTGTGTGTCCAAACTCATGAGTAGGAAACCATATGGTATTTTCCAAGTTAAAACTATCTATCAGATCTAAAAACTTTTATAGCTTCCCTGTTTTTCATACATTTAATATGGAAGTTAAAATCTCCTCTTAATATTTTATAGTTTCTTGACATTACAAACCGTTCAAAGTAGTTCGAAAATTCCTCGAAAAATAATGATGACGTGACCTGATTAGTCGTCCTCCCCTTTTGTCTATCTACAATGATCATCAAATTTATCATTTTCTGGTGTTAGTTTACGTTTTATAGCTACATGGTTATCTTTAAGCCATGTCTCTGTGATAACACACAAATCAAAATTTGGATCCAAGACGTGGTCTTAAATATCACACGCCTTGTTACACACAGATCTTGCATTAACGCAACCGATCTTAAATGCTCTAATTTGTGATATTCATGGTTCCAATCTAACTTTAGTCAAATTTTGAAAATGTACATGTTTACTCTCGTTTTTGTTGATCCTCTCACCATTCGTTTTTTTCGAACTAATTTTAGAAATTCAATTTGGCGACGAACATGATGACCGGCTCGACGACTACGAAATTGAAATATTCCGACATATTTAAGTTGTTTACACACATTATCATTCAGACGATTGGGGCGACGAGGGGCTAAAATCCGCAGCCCCAAAACTTGTCACAAAGCCATAAATATGATAAGGCCTAAGTGAAATACGAAATGAATCATAAAATAAACAGAGATGGTGGAAATTTAGATAATTCGTATTAACTGAATAATTGTTGAAATTGGACCAAAAACTCTTCCAGTTTGCACAAGTAAGCATCACTTTTAGACCAAAACCCTTCAATTTTAGATCAAAAATTTCAATTTTCCTTCTTGCGGTCACTTCTTTAATTCTTTTTTAATCCTTTAACTCATTTTATCAGGTTATGTCTAATATATATATATGATATTATATGTATTTTTGTATTTATAGATTTATCATGTATATCATAACTATATGTGTTATGTAATTTTCTTTTCTTTATTATATGTATGTTATTAAATGTTAATCCTTTTTACAAATGTACATTTGTACTGGAAGCAATAAATTGAAATTGAATTGAATTTGGTGTCAATTTTCCCTCCCTAGTTGTGGGAATGAATCTTTGATTGGTTACGTTTTAATACACTATAAATATCTGAATTTTAAATTGACAAGTTTTTATATTAAGTTCTAACATGTAAATATATTTATATATATATATATATATATATATATATATATATATATATATATATATATATATATATATATATATATATATATATATATATATATATATATATATATATATATATATATATATATATATATATATATATACATATATATATATATATATATATATATATATATATATTTTTTTTTACTTGTTATATAGAGATAGTCATTTTGAATAACTGAAGAAATCACAAGTCATTTATTTCTTTTTAACTTTGAGATAATTATACCCTGAAGCTATTAACAGCCAATAGCTCCATGATATACAAACTGACTGTCACTAATGATGACCAACCCGTGAAACATCCTTTGCACCGGTTACAATTGTTCAGCATTTGGAATGAACGCACAAATGCAATTCAATGGTAGCACTGTAAGCACCGTCTAATACATCTAATCTTTATCCTGGTAGAACAATAATGCAATTGCAAACAATAAACAGTGGAACTTAGGTTTACGAAAGGGTAGTAATTCACAACAGTATAAAAGAGATTAATTTGATATAAATTTACCGGTTGTGGGTGAAGTCAAGATATATTGTTTTATTTCAAAATTAATCAAATTAATCAAATATGATATTTTAACAACAAACATGCTATTACAGGCAATAAACAAAGGAACTCAGGCCTATGAAAGGGTAGTAATTCACAACAGTATAAAAAAGATTAATTTAATAGAAATTTACAGGTTGTGTAGGTGGGGTCAAGATATTTATTGATTAAATTGATTTAATATGACATTTTGATAACATAAGCATGTGCACACTATCTAACAACATAAGCATGCCACATAAGAAGCAAAACTGGCATGCACTTGTAAACAAAATTAAAGTTCAAGATTTTGGCACTAAACTCCACCCACTCATTAATATGTATGATATCGACACCAAAACAAATTATGGACCATTTTTGAGTCATGATTAAATCAATGTGCCAAATTTGACATGCCGCAGTTGTACGGTGATACGAGATACCGTGTTTACAATGTTTTTAGTAAAGCACATTATGCATGTGTAGGGATCATCTACTGGCGATTATGCAACTATGTGCAAAATATGACAAGAGATACTGTAGCCTGTACCGCTCATAAATTATCGTGTTTACAAGCAAAGCGTCACACCCACACACACACACACACACACACACACACACAAATATATACACACACACACCACACACACACACTCTTTTACAATTCTGGCCCTCCGATGTCAAATATCTTCCTACGCCGCTAAAAGCTTTAAACCTTTTCCAAAGTTAAATACTGGTAATTTTCAATATTTTTTAATAGCCGTGAATTTACTCTGGTTAGTCTATATACCGCTGGGGTACTGCAGTATGTTACGCTATCCTCTACTTTCCAAAAACAGCACCAAAAACTAATTTGAGACATGTCGTATTCTGGTTGATTTGAATGATCATGCTATAGAATGGACCCTGAAGCGCAGATTTGGAGGGCCATCAATAGATCACTTAAAGTACAGGTCAAATAGGGTCAAAATTATGGGCCAAAAAATTTCATAAAAACCCCGTGCCCGTCTTGTATATGATTTATAAGAAGAGTTTCAAATGGTCCTTTGTCACTTTTTGCCCGGTTCACTCTAAAATGATTAGTTACAACGGGATCGATTTCACAAAGGGAAATATTGACGCAGATGTGAAACCTATAGGGAAAAAGCCCAAAGATATGGCCGACGAAATTTAAGGTATAACCAGAAAATTAAAGTTTTTGAGGTTCCGATGCACAATATGGATTATTTTTCGGCAAAATCATATTAAATCATTAGGCATATAACATGGTATTCAACATTGTTGTTCCATGAAAACTAGCTAACAAAATACAAATTATTAAGCAAACAAGACATGTATTTGTTAAAAAAGTATGAAAATTTCAAGATTTGTTTACATTACAATCATACTAGGCCCGCCCACTATGGAAATTAATGAAATTTGAAGTTTATTGTAGATACCATGAACAAGTACACACTAGCTAACATCATAAATGTACAAAATATGAAACAAAACAGACTTGCAGTTGTGAAAATATGAGCATTACACGATTTTCACATTAAGCCTCGCCTACAATTTAATATGCATGACATCACCACCAAAAAACAATAGGCAACATGTATGTATCATGAACCGTTTCTACAAACTACCTGAATTCAATGTATTTTTTAAAGATGTTGTGTTTTAATGCTTTTTTCAGCCCAATCATATTAAGCCCCGCCCACTATGCATATTATTGAAATTCAGTGTTTTTACACCATGAACCTGTACACAAATGCTAACATCATAATTATACCAAATACGAAACAAAACAGACAAGCGGTTTTTAAAATATAAGCATTTCAAGATGTTTACATGTTTACAAAAAAGGGGTTACCGAACTGTTGAGTAGCTGCATATCGTATTTGGTTTGTCATTCGTAATATAAGCGGACCCCGGGTTAATAACGTTTACCCTTGGGTAATCTCAGCACTCAGATAAACTCTTTTTTCGCATGAGAGTCAATGGATGAAGTTGGAGACACTTCGTCTGTTTGAGAGAGCTGACACTATACGTTGATAATTCTAAATCGTAAGTACTATATATCTTCAGTCTTTATTATGCATTTCAACTAGTGTAAACCAATTGTTAGACCAACATAATACGGTATAATGTTATTAATTCAAGAACTTTTCCAAAAAGCATCCTAGTTTGGTCAAACAGCCATGATGCCATGGGGTTGGATCTCTACGGTGTCAATTTAACATTTTACCTCCAGGGGTGTAGCTAGCCTTTTGAATTGGGGTAGGGGTGTCGCAGAACAAACAAAAATTGCTGATGGCGTTGTATTGTTTTCATTTTTTAAAACAGAAATAGCGGTCTTTAAAACACAATGGTCATACAGTTACTGAAACTTCACAAATCTGTCTTACCCTAAATAGCCAGTTTCAAGTATCTTTTACCACTAAGAGCATATACCTCTGCCCCTACTTTTCCCCAGTCCAATACTCCCACTATTAAGAATTATTTTGTCTCTGAGGGTGGTATCCTAAATTATTAAACTCTATACAAGATGATAAATTCCCTGGTCCTGACGGTTCTTCTTCTACTATCCATCAACGCTTTCCTCAAGTTCTCACCCGGATGTTTCATCAGTCTCTTAATTCTGGATCCCTCCACCTTGACTGGTGCTCAGCCAACATAACCCCCATTCTAAAAAAACTGACTGACCCTGCTAATTTCAGTCCCATTTCCTTTACTTGTATTTCTTGTAAAATCTTTGTACACATTGTCTACAAACATACATGGTATACCTTACTACCCATAACATCCTCCGTAGCTCAACCTGTTTTTAGATCAAAACACTCCGCCGAAGCACACCACCTGCTCACCACCCACGACTTATGCTCCTCCATTGACAATAGATCCCAAACTGACTTACTTGCTTTATATTTTTCTAAATTCGACACCGTCCCCATAAACGGCTAGCACTATACATAGGATGTGGGCCCTAAAGGGAGCCCACACTCTATATATGGTTGTCGGGGAGTGGGGACTCGTCCCAACTACTTTTGGCCACGATTGTAGGAGAGGAAGTAGAGAAGAGGGCAAAAGAATATCATATCATGTAAAGAAGTCTTTTAAACTTGCTATTTGGCTATTAGCCATATAGCAACTTTTGAACTTGCTCATATGGCTATTAGCAAAATTGGTGGTGTTCGTTCATCCATGAAAATAACAAAGCATTTATGATATTATCTAGAACATAATTTTCAAAAGTAGTTTTGTCTTTTTGCGAACAAATAAAAGCATAAAGGTATAATTATCAACATAATTTTCCTACAATTGTTTTCAATACTGGGCCATTTTTTGCCGGTTGAAATAGTCAAAATTGGAATTGCCCTACAATGTTTTTTTTCTTTTCTAGAGGAGTGTTGCACCCCCCCCCCTCTCCTACCTCAATTACCCTCCCCATAAGTTACGCTCTGCTCTCACATTATGATGTGGTCACCAAAGGCACATACACTCTCAAGATGGTTCCTAAGACCCTTCACTGATCCCACTCCTATTCAAATTGACAACTTACATCTCCTGTGTTCGCCCCTTACTTGAGTATATTCTTTCTCTTTCTGGGACCCTTACAGATTGTCTAATAAAAAACGTCTATAGGAGATTCACTCATTTCAGCTGCAAAAATTATGACTAGGGACAAAGTATCATCGACCTACTTTGCTCAACCTTCCAAGCCCTACAGAATTCTTAATTAATTATGGAATATAAGATTATCCACGATTTTGTTAAAATTATTCCCTATTCAACTCGTTTGAAAAAAGGGCTCATTGAAACACCGTGGACGAGATGAAACTGCCAGTGTCATTTTCTTGCCGACCTATTAGCGTAACCTCCTCCCTTGACACTATTTCGATAAACAATCCTGCGATTAACGCCATTTCCATTCATCAGTGCAATATACGCGTAAGGACTCTTTGTGCCTAGAGGTCAGGATTTATGGACCATCGAGTATACTTACGTAATGGTAGGCAATATCATTACGAAATATTCATACACATAAACTCCTGCTTCTTAGAATATGACTCAAATGAAATTTTCATTGGTTACTTAAAAATATACAAGAAATACACTTTACAAGTTTCTTTATGCCCAAAACTACAAAGACATAACACATATTGATGTTATCAAATAAAAACTCCCCTCGTGTTGCCGTTATACGGAGATCAAGTTTTATTATTGCAATTCTGCTCTTGATATTTTTTAACTTCGAAATAAATTTACGTGGAAATACAAAATATAGCATCAATTTCGATTTTCAAAGGTTGAATCTTCTAACAATTTGTCCAAATAAAACAAATTTTAATATTTCACACCTTTAGAGGGCAAATTTTGTTAAAACGCGATGTGAAATAATTTGAAAATATCTGGAAATTGCAAACCGCCACATGCGTTACTGAAATGCCACAAGCACAGAAAATCAGGATGGCCTTCTGTTCAAGCAGGGAGTTGGTATTCCAACTCCCTGGTTCAAGGAACGAGTTTTGTAACCGAGACACCTAAAGGAAACATAATATTAACCTCAAAAGGTATTCACCCATGACTAATACTTAAATAGTCCCTTTCAATTATCACAGCCTGGAACACAACGTCTGTAGCTAATGCTGCTACCGTATAGGAACTTCAAAAAACTTCTTCACATGATATGATATTCTTTTGCCCTCTCCTATACTTCTATAATCGTGGCTAAATTTAGTTGGGACAAATCTTCACTCCCCTCGATCAATGTTGAAAGTCGCATTTTACCATGTTTTTTTGCAAAGCGCGCAACATTGAAAGAGGGGATGTGGGGGTAAACGCCGTTTACAATTGTTGAGCGGTTTTGTCCCAACACTTTTGGCCACGATTGTCTGAATGCGTGTAAAAAGTATATGGGAGTTGTGAGAATAACATTAGGATATGGAAAATAATAGTAAAATTTAAAAGTCAACAGGGAGCATGTAACATGTTGTGGGTTGTGCAAAATTAAGCTGGGGGCAGCAATGGGACTGCACAACATGATTTTTAGAAAATATAGTCTGAACTTTGTATCGAAATTTTTTAAAGGAATTATACAAAGGATATCAGAAAACTTAACATTTTATTCTGATGTATATTAAAGAAACCTGTGTTTTAGATATATATTCTTTGAGTGGGGAAGGGGAGGGTTTTGCGGGGTAGGTAAAAATGAAGGATAAGACGTGATGAGGAGTCAATCAGCATTTAAATAAAAGAATGTGCGGAAATACGCACTTTTGTATAGGGAATTATGTCAATTTATGCACGTGCTGGGTGGGAATGAGGGGGAAGGGGGAGTGGGTGGGAGGAGGAGGAGGAGTGTGTGGGGGATGGCATAAATGATAACTGCCCAAGTGGAAGCAATGTGTATATCAACTTGAATATCAAATGGCAGATAGACAGCTTGGGCGACGAGTGTCCACCGTTTATATATATATATATATATATATATATATATATATATATATATATATATATATATATATATATATATATATATATATATATATATATATATATATATATATATATATATATATATATATATATATTTATATATATATATATATATATATATATATATATATATATATATATATATATATATATATATATATATACAGATATATATATATATAATATATATATATATATATATATATATATATATATATATATATATATATATATATATATGTATATATATATATATATATATATATATATATATATATATATATATATATATATATATATATATTTATATATATATATATATATATATATATATATATATACATATATATATATATATATATATATATATATATATATATGTATATATATACATATATATATATATATATATATATATATATATATATATATATATATATATATATATATAATATATATATATATATATATATGTGTGTGTGTGTGTTAATATATATATATATATATATATATATATATATATATATATATATGTGTGTGTGTGTGTGTGTGTGTGTGTGTGTATATATCAAATAAGTCGCCCAAACCCTATGTATGGGTGCACAAAAGGGGCAACAAAGCTTACTCGTGGTCATTAAAATAGTCCTGGTTAGACCCATTTAAATTGCATAGCACACTCTAAAAAGGGGGCAAATGTGGCGGCAAAAAGTTCTTTTTCAGCCACTTATTTCAGCACCTTTTAACCACTTTTGCAGCCACCCTAAATGTGAGGTTGCAGTGCCCCTAGGAGGAAATAGATGTATTCTCTCTACGCATAGGCTAGGGCCCTTATTGCAATATAAGGACCCTTCCCCCAATTTGCGAAATAATTAGCTTTAACTTGTAACTTTTATTTTACTTATTTCCAACCTAAATCATTAAACATTTAGAACATATCTACAGTGGAAGAAAGTACAAGTTAATATAAAATACAGAAAAAGAAAATGACGTACAGATTGTTGATTGATTTTTTGATCACAAGAAAAGGTTGAGGAGACTTTACAGTCTAGAAAACTTGTTAAATGTAAGTCCCTAAAACATGACATAAATATATTAGAAACATGTAACTATATATACTTATATAAAGTAACAAGGAATTTTTACATCGAATAGACACATATGAAAAATAAGAGAGAAAAAAGAAGAGAAAAAAGTCCCGAAATCCTGCCACTATCCGACCCCAACCCCAGTCCCTACCCCAGTCCCTACCCCAGTCCCTACCCCAGTCCCTACCCCAGTCCCTACCCCAGCCTCTACCCCAACCCCAGCCCCTACCCCAACTCAAGCTCCTACCTACACCCTAAACTCCCACCCCAAGCAGAATCATAAAACATATGCATGCGGGTGTGATAATGGGTTTAAGGTAACTGTCTTATAAGTAGCTACTAAACTTGTTTTAAGACGTTTTTTGAAAGAAATGGGAGACACTGAAGTTTGTAATGAGTTTTATTAAAATCTTCAGTTTCTGAACAAGGATTTAAATACAATTGAAGGTTGATAAGGGCAAAAACTTTCAAAAGGACTAAAGGAATTATCAGCAGAAGATATAGCACGATGCAAATTTGAAGCTATGGAGGTAAAATGATTGTTAAAGCTGTTCGTAATCTGATCAGGATCAGTAATTTTCACACCATCTACATGTATTTCATTCAGTCTAGAGTTATAGATAGTCCTCTTAATAAGGTTATTAATAGTTTTCGAAGTTTCCCAAAATTACATGAAGCATCATTAAGTTGTTCACAATAAAAATCTTTCTTAGCTTTCCTTAAAATAGAGTTTAACTTATTACGAAAAACTTTATAGTTATTAAAATTGCCTTGTGTACGAATTTTAGTATACTTCTTGTACAGCTTATTCTTGGTTTTACATGAGTTAAGAATACCTTGGTCATCCACTCTTTACGTGGTACATTACGCTTATTTTTAGAGCAAAAAGGAAATGAAATACTGTAGATATACATGAATTTTTCAAAAGAACACTCATAAACACTAACTGCATAATTAATACGAAATACACTCTCTCATGATTCATGTTCTTAATATGACTTAAAGATATCTATGTTCTCCTGTTTTAAAGATCGACGAGGATTATTATTTTTACAATGTTTGGTATGCAGTTTGTCCTTCATGTTTATGAAACTAAACACAAGGAAGTGATCCGAATATCAGAACTTAGAATACCTGCGAGAATCAAATGATTTGAATTATTTGTTGAGATATTATCAAGCAATGAAATTGACGAGCTCGTAATTCTGGTTGGATAACTATGCAGAGAATTCCTTAACATGAGAATTGCTGTCTTCAAGAGGTTACAATTAAAATCACCCACAATAAAACACTGTGTATCCAATCCACAAAGATTCTCAAGGACATTATACAACAAATCAGTGGTTACACGACTACTTACACCTTTTGGAAAACAAATTACACCAATAATAAACCTAAATCCCGAGTTATTGTTACCCTTTATATCTACAGTAAGACTTTCGAATAGACCATCTTTAAAATTGTATTAGTAAAGATATTCTTATAGAAAGTAGCCCCCCCTTTTCACCCCTCCCTTCCTGTTTGGACTCTTCTAGAGTTGTGAATGAAAGTATAGCCTGGAAGGTTAACAATTTCGAGATGAAAATTAGTATCAAGCCAAGTTTCGGAAATTGCTATTGCTGAGAAATTAGTATGAAGCATATTAAGCTGGCTGCGTAAGTTATTAAAATTAGCAGAAAGGCTTCTTAAATTTGCATGAATTAAAGAAGGAAAATTATTTGAAAGTTGATAAACTAATATTAAAAGAATCGTCAGTATGGTAATAGAACTTACTAATAAAGTTAGTGAGATGTATATCAGGATCGGAATCAGATAGTAAGTTAATAGTTTCATTACCCATAAAATTATCATTAAGCTCTAGAGGAGGAGAGCAGTTATAACAAATAACATTGGTATGTAGATTATCATAAAGGCAAACATCATGATATGAGACGGTGCTACTACATATAGATCAGTTACTTGTGTAATAAGTAGAAATATCTACACCTCTTAGGCAAAAAATACCTATGTGGGAAAAGTCAAAACACTCCATAATCAGTCACCAAAAATACAAATGTATAAGGCAAAAAACCCCATAAATGCACCAGTCCTACACTCATCACGATAATCAGGAAATAACAGTTGGACACTTACAATAGAGCTTCATAGAGCAGGTCAAAAAAGAAAGAGGGAAAAAACTCAATTTAGCTCCAAGGTAAATTGTCACTTCAGAATCACCTATTGCCCATTGGCGTTATTGCGCAATTTTGCAGCTGAAATTGGTCAAATCGTAGGTTGTGGAACCTTTTTTCGTCCCCATTCTATCTATATTACTGCGGCTCTACTTAAACTTTCCACTATGGCTTACAGTGAGACACACTTGGGTGGATTTCTTCCTTTCTCTGGTTCATTAATGATAATTCCCACAACATTACCAACACAATTCGCCTGTACGCTGATGATTGCATCCTCTACCGCACTGCGTCCTCCCCTATCTGACTCTTCATCCCTTCAAAACGACATATACATTTTCCTAATTGGTGTTACACTTGACAAATGACCTTTAACCCTAATAAATGTGTAGTCATCGGTATTACCCACACAAAAAAAACTCCCGTGTTCATCAATATTTTCTTGGCAACCATCTCCTTGAATGAACAAACTCTTTAAAATACCTTGGTTTAACCATAACCCCTGACTTCATGATTTAAAATGGAATACACACATTGCTAACACAATCAACAATATCACTGAAACTCTTTACATGGTTTGTAGAAACCTTTATTGGGCCCACTCCTCTTAAGATTGACTGCCTTACACTTCTATTGTACACCCTTACTTGGGTATAAACGCTCCCACTGTCTGGGATCCGTACATCAGCTCCACCAACATAAACTTCCTAGAAAATGTCCAAAACAGAGCTATCCGGATACATAACTTCACGTCGCTGCCTTTGGGTGCATCACAAATTGTTCAGCTTTTGGGGGCCACGTAGACTCCCATAAACATCACGTGATACGTTCGGTGGGCCCATGAGTTATCCTGATTTGAGGTGGGTTTTCAGTCAGTTCGGGAGCAACTCGAAAAACTGGGTACTTTAAATACCCCAAAAATTAAGTATTTTTATGTATTACGTTATCGCATGAGCCTACACATTTGACTAGCCCACACTAAACATATGGGGTTTCTAGTTTTCCGCTCCGGATTGTCCAAAATTTCGATGGATATCCTGAAATTTAGGAGACGGATAGTAAATAGAAATGAAAACTTTTTTGCCGCTGCTTTTTGAAATTCATCGTTGCTTTTTTGAGAAAATGAACAAAACAGTCTATGTTGTTCATTTTCTTAAAAAAGTGATAATGAATTTCAAAAAGCAGCGGCGAAAAGTTTTGAATATCTATTTACTATCCGTTTCCTAAATTTCAGGTTATCGATTGAAATTTTGTACAATCCGGGGCGGAAAATGAGAAACCCCATATGTTTATTGTGGGCTGGTCAAATGTGTAGGCTCATGCGATGACGTAATACATAAAAGTACCCAATTTTTTGGGTGCTTTAAAGAACCCAGTTTTTTTGGGTTGCTCTCGAACTGTCAGTTCTCTAATTGGATTGCTTTATGTTGCCCGTATAAATTGGTCAGGACCACCTTCTCGCGCACCTTCCCCAGACACCATCCACCCCATCCCACTAGAGCGAGGAGCGTCGCCATCACTTAGCACTCCTTCTAAACAATTGCTTTTAACTTTTTAAAGCTGTATATTCTCGTTTTATATCTTTTATCTGCAAATTGTACTATGTGCACGCAACCCAAACATTGTGCGTGGCTGTATACTCCAGCAGAGGTTTCTCCGTCTTTCTTATTTCTTGTCTTTTGAATATAGACCCCTAAATTTTCCAAAACATTAATTACAGACTTAATTCTTAATACATTTCAATTCTACCAAACTTTCCAAATCCAAATTTCAGATAGGCTAATTCAACAAGATGGAGATACCAGATGACGAAGTGTTAGCAAGTGCGGTGCCTTTATACTTCAAGTACAAAGATTTCAATTGGCCTCCTATTGCAAGTATGAAAAGCATCGATGCCTTGGAGTCCTTTGAAGTGAGAGATGACGACGTTTTCGTCGTTACGTACCCAAAGAGTGGTGAGATTAATCGCATATTGCCTTGCCTGCATCTTGTTTGTGGCGGTGGGCTGTATAGAAATAAGGGAGAGGGGAGAGGGGCGAGGGGAGGGGGAAAGGGGGTGGGGGGTAATTCTCGCACTTTTTCAGGTATCTAAATCTTTTTGATGATGATTTTTCTATCCTCTTTAGGGAGGTACAATTGGGAAGTTAGTTACATAAAATTAGTCAAACTATTGGAAATTTCGGTCTGTTGGTAAAACTATTAAGATTTATGTTAAAACTTTTGCAAATTTGGTCAAAGTATTAGAAAATTTGGGCTTAGCCCCCTAAAGAATTTTGTAGCCCCCACCTAATTTTTTCAAAGCCAGAACATAATTAAAAGAAATATCAAATGAACCATATACATGATGATAATTTTGTTCTAAAAAGGTTGCAAGACAGATCAGATCAGGGAGCTATTAATAGTACCATAATCAGATCAATTGGCTGAATTATCTAAGACTGTTGATTAAACTCCTTAATGACTGTTTAATCATCATGCCTGAATACACAAAGCAGTTGCATTCAGAATTACTTTTTGGTATCAGTTACAGTTCAGCACTGATCTAGTCTCACCAGGAAGCTGTTATTTTGTCAAAGTAACAGCTCCCTGGTTTTGTCAAGTTTCTTTTTATTTACTTATCACTGAAAATAGTGTTAGATAAAGGAATGAGTTTTGAAAGAGGACTAATACAAACTATTAAATATCTATTGCTCTAAAACCATTAATCAATTGATAATTCATGGCAATTAATTTTCTTTTGTTTCTATTTATTAGAAGAGATTTTATGTAAAATACCGATGACAGATTAAGATATTTCATCATTTAATACAATCCTTTGAAATTATTCATGCTATAATTGTTGTTCACGCAATTCTAAAAGCAATGATTTTATGACTTTCTCTTAAATTCTGTATGTGTTCTTTTCGACCTTTTTCATAATTAATATCCAATTGTATTAAATTTCAAGACACGTTAGACAGCGGTGTCACTAAAGGCCCTTATAGCGAGAGTTAATTGCCCTAGCTAGGGCCTACTCCAGAGTTTTGTCTAAAAATGTACTCCCCATGTCAGAAAAGTTTATTCAAGAAATATTTCGGCCTAACTTAGTTGTTGCCGTCCCCGCCTTCACACCCAATTTCCGACTTTTTTCCTCAAAATTTCCAACTCTTTCCTCCAAATCTTTAATTTCTTGCTCAATACATCCAACGTTTTCCTCGAAATTTCCAATGTTTTTCCTCAAAATATCTGACCTGTTCCTCGAAATGTCTAAAGGATTTTTCAATATATCGGACTTATCTTCAAAATCTTTTAATCATTTGTACAATATATATCCAAATTTTACTTTAAAATTTCCAAGGTTTTTTCTCATAATATCTGAAGGATTTTTTAAAATATCCAACTTATCATCAAAATATCTTAATTTTTGCACAATATATATCTGGCTTTTTCCTCAAAATAGCAGAAGCTTTTCCTTAGTCACGATATAGGTAATGATACGACATCATAGGGATTCCTGGTTCCAGGCCAAAGGGGAAGGGGTATGACGGGATGATGATCCCCACTTTCTGTGAGCCCATGTTAAAAAAAATCAAAATCTGTACAAATTTGTATTTAGAAAGTTTTATATTTTTGACCTGATTAGGGTCTGTTTCTAATTTTGACACCAGCAAAATGGATTTATATATATGTATAAATTCTTAGAAAGTTAAATTTAATTTTAGTGCAATTTAAAAAAATGTAATATACAGGTATGTGTGAATGATAATTGTAGGCTATAGCGGCAAAATTCTACCTCTAAATAAAGTATGGATTCAATTAAGTTCCAAAATTCTGAAGGGGTTTCCAACTGAAAATATCAACCACAGAAATAAACACAATACTTTGAGCAGTCATCTGAATTATGTTCCTAATTATATGACTAACTATTATTATCATTTTTAAGTCAGTTGGGGCCATCCAAAGCATGGAGTCTTTAGCGCTTCCAGGGCTAGTACGCTAAAACCACAGAACCATGCAAGGCTGTCTGCTGTACGGTTTTTTGTTATAATATGAAAAGTTTTCCATTGCCATTGCGAGCCATCAAAAACAAGGAATTTTTAGACATCCGGCCGCTACTGGGTCCCTAACAGGATATACCTCTTGACCCCACTAAATCCCATTAAGAAGGTCCTTGGATCACACTACTCTCATGCCCTAGTTTCCCCCTCCCCCTCCCCCGACCTTAAAAGGTCAGCGACTAATAATGCAGATACCTCCCCATATATAATTAATTTTAAATCGAGAAATTTTGAGTCCTCCTCCCCCCGTGCCGGGAGCCCCACCGCACTTTCTACTTCAGTATTTTTACATAGCGAAGAAATGCACCACCTCCCCCCCCCACACACTCCCCTCCCTAATGGAATTTTTTTCAGTTCTTTAAAAAAGAATATATCACAAAATTGATCATTTGTAAACAACTAGTGAAACAAATTCTATGTCAATTTTGGCGTTGCATAACTAAGTTACCACTTAAACTTAACTGACGATGCAAAAAAATCTAACGTTAGTGCCTTTGTCCTAAGATTCGTGGAATTTGTAGATACCAAATTTCTCACAAGTTGTCATATGTAGAAGGGTAGTCCACGTATTCTTTATGGTCATTCAATTATCTTATCTAGAAAACTTAAGATAAACAATGAAGAACCTCAAATGAAGTGTAATTTTATCTAGAAAACTTAAGATAAATAATAGAGTGAGACACACACACCAAATCAACTGGCAACTGAGGCCTAAGCTATTGCCACACTATTTCAATGCAAAAATCAGCCTAACGAGTAGAGTACAATTTCTTTAGATTCGGAAGAAGTTCTATCCCCAAAAAACCTTAATTAATTAAGCAACAAAATACTAAGGTCTTTATCTAAATTCAACTTAATAAATTCCAAAGGTCACCCGATGATGGTCAAAATTGGTTAAAATTTAAGCCCATATGTCTGTTAACTCGTCCATAAATTATAAGTAAACATGTATACTGTGGTACACTGTACAATGCACAGTGCATGCAGTCACTGCACTGGCTTCCTAATGTAAACAAAGTGAAATAGTGCAATAACTATGGAGATGCGCAAAAATGGACAGTAAATAATCACAAGATTTGTTTTCGTCGGCATTTACAGATAGCCGTATCAGGTGTTGAAGTTGTGTCTGTTATCTAATGAAAGAACCTTTTGTGTTTGAGTAAACATGAGGCTGCTCTCAACTCAACACGATATCGGGTTGGATTTTTTGCGAACTTTCTAATGTAAAAGTCACAGCATGTACAAAACAGACGTTGGCATTTTTTATTCGTACCGACAGAATTATTGTTGATTTTGAACCAAAACTTTTACAGTTTGCACCAAAAGTCCTCAATTTTGGACCAAACATCTTACATTTTTGCCCAAATTTCTTCAATTTTGGATAAGAATTCTTTAATAATTTTCAGTTTTGGACCAAAGAGTTTACGCTTGGACCAAAATTTACTACAATCTCTACATAGCATAGAGCCAAAATCTTCAGATTGAAACGAATGCCTTAATAATGTCGCTGCATTTCCCCCCCCCCCCCCCTCATACCCCCCACTACGCAATAATTTTCAAATAGCTTTTTACCCTTCGCCCGATGGGCATTGCCAATATTTGCCTTGGTAAAGGGTATAGGAGGGTTACCTCTTAGAGGAACAAGAACTCAAACATTTTCTATATGGAAATTGCGCTCGTTAATTTACATAAAATGTTGCAGCTGCTAATTCGCAAATCTCCTTAAATTTTCGAGAATTTCTCTTGAATTTTTAGGGATTCTTCTTGAAATTTCTGGAATTCTTCTTGAATATGAGGGGAAATCTTAAAATTATCGTGAATCCTCTTGTATTTTCGAGAAATCTTTTTTTAATTTTTGGGAGTTTTCGAGGAATCTCCTAGAATTTTTTTTTTATTTCCGGGAAATTTTTGTAAATTTCCACTAACGAAATGTTTATCACTTTTCAAGAAATTTTCTCATTCTTGTGAAATCTGGCGAAAAGTTTTCTTCAAGTTGCAGGAAATTTCCTTAATTTCTGAGAAATAAGTGTCACTTCAGGAAATTTTCAAAGAATGTTGTCAAAATTTCCAACAATTTGACGCATTTTCTATCAATTTTATATTAATAATTTCACAATATTCCTCCTGACTGGGAGAAATAAAGCAGCCAGAAGATGTCAATCCTTTATCCTTTCCGATGGAAATAAAGAAAGGGAGAGGGGGAGAGGGAGGGGGGCATGAATATGTGTTTCGCAGTAGTGGGGCTTAAGCTACTCAAAAATGAAAAGTTAGACACGCCCCTGGACGTAGACTTCAGACTAAAGAAGCCCTATGATAAGACCAGAATAAAGGCTCTATCTGTCACTTGCAAATACATCAATTCCATTGCCATTATGATACGATTTTGGTTTGGCCATATAGCTAAAGTATTTCGGCAGTAGAAAAACAAATACACAGTGTCCCTATACTTCACACATTGAATCCAGGAATGGAATGCAATATTTAAAACATTCAAGTATGTCAGTCCAGGATGTTCACAGTTCTAATATTACAATGCAAATAAAAGATACTTCCGTAGCATCTACATTTGGGTAATTGTGTTTAGCTCACTAGCCATAAATATTCTTTCTTCTGACACATTTTGTTCACCTGTTCCTATAATGGTAGTGCCCAACAAATTTTGTAAATTTGACTTTAAATGGAATTTGTTTTATACTTTCAACTTTTTTACTTCTTCCTGATTCCTACTTTTAAATCATGCAGTATCAAATTTATCATTTTTAAAGTATATCACAATCAGTAGTTTGATTTACCAACGTTTGTAATTATTCTCAAATGTGCAAGTTAGTATAACGAAGATAGCGGATTTTCAGCATGTACGAAGCAATACTAGACCTGCCGTATCCTGGGGGCCACGACAGAACAAAATATTTATCTGCTGTTCTTTTTCAACAGGAACACATTGGATGAAAGAGATTGTGAATTTATTGCTTCATGATGGTCGACCAGAAGCATTCAAGCGGAAGCCTTTCAAGTACAATATCGAGTTGGTAGTCGCTGAAAATATTGTAGATGTAGCGAAACCCGATGACTGCGTTCTATCTACGGAGAATCTTGGACGTGCGCCCTCACCTCGAGTTATTATGTCACACATTTTGCCCAGATTTCTTCCGAAACAAGTATGGGAAAAGAAGGTACCAGTAAGTATACCCATTCAATTTCTTCCGAAACAAGTATGGGAAAAGAAGGTACCAGTAAGTATACCTATTCAATTTTTTTCGAAACAAGTATGGGAAAAGAAGATAGCAGTAAGTATACCCATTCAATTTCTTCCCAAACAAGTTTGGGAAAAAAAAGGTACCAGTAAGTACACCCATTCAATTTCTTCCCAAACAGGTATGGGAAAGGAAGGTACGAGTAAGTATATCCATTCAATTTCTTCCCAAACAAGTATGGGATACAAAGGTACCAGTAAGTATACCCATTTAATTTCTTTCAAGCAAGTATGGAAAAGAAGGTACCAGTAAGTATACCCATTTAATTTCTTCCCAAACAAGTATCGGAAAAGAAGGTACCAGTAAGTATGCCCATTCAATTTCTTCCCAAACAGGTATGGGAAAAGAAGGTACCAGTGAGTATACCCATTCGATTTCTTCCCAAACAAGTATGGGAAAAGAAGGTACCAGTGAGTATACCCATTCAATTTCTTCCCAAACAAGTATGGGAAAAGAAGGTACCAGTAAGTATACCCATTCAATTTCTTCCCAAACAAGTATGGGAAAAGAAGGTACCAGTGAGTATACCCATTCGATTTCTTCCCAAACAAGTATGGGAAAAGAAGGTACCAGTAAGTATACCCATTCAATTTCTTCCCAAACAAGTATGGGAAAAGAAGGTACCAGTAAGTATACCAATTCAATTTCTTCCCAAACAAGTATGGGAAAAGAAGGTACCAGTAAGTATACCCATTTAATTTCTTCCCAAACAAGTCTGGGAAAAGAAGGTACCAGTAAGTATACCCATTCAATTTCTTCCCAAACAAGTATGGGAAAAGAAGGTACCAGTAAGTATACCCATTCAATTTCTTCCCAAACAAGTATGGGAAAAGAAGGTACCAGTAAGTATACCCATTCAATTTCTTCCCAAACAAGTATGGGAAAAGAAGGTACCAGTAAGTATACCCATTCAATTTCTTCCCAAACAAGTATGGGAAAAGAAGGTACCAGTGAGTATACCCATTCGATTTCTTCCCAAACAGGTATGGGAAAAGAAGGTACCAGTAAGTATACCCATTCAATTTCTTCCCAAACAAGTATGGGAAAAGAAGGTACCAGTAAGTATACCCATTCAATTTCTTCCCAAACAAGTATGGAAAAAGAAGGTACCAGTAAGTATACCCATTCAATTTCTTCCCAAACAAGTATGGGAAAAGAAGGTACCAGTAAGTATACCCATTCAATTTCTTCCCAAACAAGTATGGGAAAAGAAGGTACCAGTAAGTATACCCATTCAATTTCTTCCCAAACAAGTATGGGAAAAGAAGGTACCAGTAGGTATTGCCATTCCATTTCAGATTGAACTGTCTTTGCTCTTTCGATTTCTTCGCATCTATTCAAGTTTCATATGTATAACAGGTTTCAACTTTTTGTGCAATTTGTTTTTGTGTGTGTGTAAAATTGTGTGATGTGAGACTATAAATCGCGCATATCGTTAATGGGCCCGCTTTTATGGTTGAGCCTGGGGAATATATACCACTGAATTCTCAACAAGTCGCTCTGACTGTGTTTTTGTCTCTGTCATACAATATAGATATATCTGCCTAAAATGTTATCCACGGACTCTCATAATATCGATCATACTGGAAATGTTTACAAGATGGAAATCTTAAGTTGCTTGTTTTATTAGAAGTATGAATATTTAGTCTTTGCTGAAAATATTTTCCCATCATTTTACCTGCAGGTGATCTATGTCTTGCGAAATCCAAAAGATGTGTTTCTCTCTTATCACAACTTCGTGTCGGGCAGCTCACTCAAACAATTTCCCCAAGATATAGAGGGTATAAGTGACTTCATATTAGCGGGCGAATGTAAGTTGGGAATTCAATAACACCCACTCACCTACACATGCACCCCGCCACACACACACACAAAGATATAGAGGGTATAAGTGACCTCATGTTAGCGGACGAATGTAAGTTGGGAATTCAATAATACCCACCCACCCACAAACGCACCCCTTCCCCCACACACACACACACATACACACACTGGAATCTGTTGTTTGCATGGTGTTTATATGTTAAACCATTTAAACTCATGTTGATGCTACCTGCGATTGTCCATATACCTTTAAAGATAACATAAATGGCATTCCCATTTTCAGGAAAAGTGACAAGGGCAAAAGGTGCCCTATGTTGAATTGTCTTCAGCAGATCCTTAATTTTACTCTTTTTAGTAAATGGCAATGTCTTGCTTACAGTAGTAAGGCATAAGTATATCAATAAGCAGTATTATTCTTGGAATAGTGTTCACACTTCAGAAAAAAACAGAATTTACCTTTTTGTTCTTAGTGGCCTTCGGAAAACATATCGACCATGTCAAAGCATACTGGGAGGTGAAAGACAGGGAAAACGTTCTCATCGTTTCATACAGAGAATTAAAGTATATATATATATATATATATATAATATATATATAATATATATATATATATATATATATATATATATATATATATATATATATATATATATATATATATATATATATATATATATATATATATATATATATATATATATATATATAAAAATATATATATACATATATATATATATATAAATATATATATACATATATATATACATATATATATATATATATATATATATATATATCAATGTATATATATATATATATATATATATATATATATATATATATATATACATATATATATATATATATATATATATATATATATATATATATATACATATATATATATATATATATATATATATATATATACATATATATATATATATATATATATATATATATATACATATATATATATATATATATATATATATATATATATATATATATATATATATATACAAATATATATATATATATATATATATATACACATATGTATATATACATATATACACATTGTATATATCATATATATTTATATATCTATATATATATATATATATATATATATGAATATATATGTTTATATATATATATATATATATATATATATGTATGTTTATACATATATAAATGTTTTATACATATTTATATATATATATTTATATATGTTTATATATATATATATATAAATATATTATACATATATATATATATATATATATTTATATATATATATATATATATTTATATATACATATATATATATATATATATATATATATATATATTTATATGTTTATATATATATATATATATATATATATATATATATATATATATATATATATATATATATATATATACATATATACATATCAATATATTTATATATATACATATATATACATATCAATATATATATATATATATATATATATATATATATATATATATATATATATATATATATATATATATATATATATATATATATATATATATATATATATATATATATATATATATATATATATATATATATATATATATATATATATATATATATATATATATATATATGTATACCACACATACCTGTAGTACAGTGATAGTGTGAAGGTTACATAACCCTTTCTTCTGCTCAGGCTGGATTTTTTTCTTCTAATTTTGTAGGCATGAATCCGAGAGTCGAAAAATTGTAGATACTGATATTGAAATATCATGAACTGGTAGACCACGATTCAGAAAACGACAGAATAATAATTTTATCAATTGTGTGTCCATGCCCGAGTTGCTGAACTATCGTGACCAGGGATATACCAGGGAGTTGCCATTTAGATCTCCTTGAATATACACACCCAGGCATGTTATATACAGCACACATTTACATTCATTGTCGGATAACTTGCGCACATTTACATATATCACAGGCAAGAGGCTAGGATTTTCCATGGGTGGGTGGGGGGGGGGGGCGTTTCCTTAGTTACTCCCAAGAATTACCCCCTTACCTGCCTAAGGGCGTGTACTAATCTATTTACAAATGCACCTGTACATGACACTGTGGTAGGACATAATTGTATATTAAAGTTTCTCGTACAGTCGTACGCACATTATATCACAATTGGCTGGTTGTGGGGGGAGAAGAAGGTGGAGGAGCTCGGGCTCATAGCACAGATTCATACATTATATGTATTTGTAATTGCAGGGGGTGTCATCGACTTGGTTACTGTCCCCTTTGCCTATAGACACAAATTAGGATTGAGGTAAACTCTTTCTGTGTTTGTATCATACAGAACTTCCGAGGAGTGATTGATAAATTGATTGCTCATCTTAAAATCAATGTATCGGAAGAAGCGATCCAACGAACAATACAAAAATCAACAATAAAAGACATGAAAGAATCATATAAGAAGTCGGAAGCTGAAGAGAAGTGTGAACTTTCGACATTCTTCGGACAATTGTCGGTCATCCAGCATGGTAGGTAAAACTCAATTAGGGCATGGCAGTACGGAAGACTCATGAATGCCTTGTCAGAATTGGTAGCGTTCATACAAAGATATATGATAGATAGAATAAATTGATATGAATGATATTAGTGGACAATTTTTTAAAGGGGTAGCGGGTAGCAAGTATAGGCTTAAAAGGTTTCAAATATACCAAACTCTATTCAAACAGCAAAATTCTCCTTGAAAACCGGTTAGAAAGTGTCCATTCTGCCATTGACCACATTTGAAAACTTAGATACCTGGCTGCCTTGTTAGCATAAACATAACGATGAACAAACCATATTACAATTGTGTCCTAAACACCCGATCATTAATATAAAACTGGTCGGGTGATCAAATTACGTACCCCACGCTTCCGATTTGCATTGCTTGCTTACTAGTCCATTGAATTATAAGATACAGTTTCCGAGCTCCGCGACGTGATTCATGCAAGAGTGATTCAACCCAACTTGAATGGTTTTTAATGAATGCAGTAGTGTCTAGAAATTATCCGGCTATGCTTCAAAGGCGATATTACTTTTGTGGGGTTTTCCAATTAGTGGAGGTGGGATGTTGCATGCATCATTAGACAGATATACTCCCAATTTGGACAATGATGCAACGGCTATATCATCATGATTGCGCAATATTTTGTGACTTAAGAATGAGACAACTAGAAAATTGCCTAGTTTACTTCTTGTTTCTCGGTCCTTCCCCCTAATATTTGTTTTTAAAAAAAATTGACTATAGTAAACAGAAAATTTTAGTAAACTAAATTTAGCAGTAGAATTCAAATTGACCGTTTGATATTTAAAATATGGGAGAGAATTACTTAAAGGAGCACTAATCCGAAAAGTGAGGGCGCGTGCTTTGCGAATTTCACAGATATATTGTCTACAACAGATCGATAAAATGTATGCCTCCATAGCCCGACGTGAGGGCAAAAATCACTTGACCAAAAAATTGTTTTATCGTTGCGTGATAGATAAGCATTTTATTTTGTTGACCCCTAAAATTACGCCCTCACTTTTCGGTCTAGTGCTCCTTTGAGGAATTTCAGCTGTATTCCTTATTATCTGTTCATACACCATGCATCATTTTTGCACATGCTGGAATATTTTACAATTGTTTTTAAAAGATGTGTCATAACTATATGCCTAAGTGCTCTTGTGACCATTTAAATGATTAGCTCAGTAATCTAGCAAGTTTATCTGACATAAGAGAGGACATTACAAGAAACAAAAGGGTGAATAAAGCATTCTAAAATGTTATTCCGTGAAGGAGATATTAAAGTTTAAAGTTCTGTCTTATCAAAGTTTGTAGAAGTGGCTGGTGTACTAGTAAGGATGGCACCCTCTAACTTCGCATTCTTACTAATTGTTTATGTATTTTCAAGTAAATTTGTTCAACCTTTTCCTCTTTTATATGAGATGGACCTGCTTGATCCCTGAACTATTTCTTAAAAAACTTAAAACCTCGACATATACCTTTAAATACCATATATTTTTAATCAAGGTTAACCGAAAAAATT
>JAIGNY010004290.1:0-5000 GCA_020152595.1 Chiridota heheva
AAAACAATCATCTTTACATTAAAACAATCATCTTTAACTTGAAAACAATCTTCTTTAACTTGGAAACAATTGTCTGTAGCTTGGAATTAATTATCTTTATTTTGGAAGCAATTACCTTTAACTTTGACAGAAACATTTTTATTAAACATAAAAACAAACATCTTTGGCTTGAAAACAATTATATTTAACTTAGAAACAATCATTCTTAACTTGAAACAATCATTTTAATTTGGAAGAAATCGTCTTTAACCTGGAAAAATCATCTATAACTTGAAAACATTCATATTTAACTTAAAATAATCATCTTTTAATTTGGAACAATCATCTTTATCTTGAAAACAAACACCTTTACCTTGAAAACAATCATCTTTAATTTGAAAACAATTAGCTTTAGAATAATCATCTCTAACTTAGTTACAATCATCTTTAACTTTGAAACAATCATCTTTAACATGGAAACAATCATCTTTAACTTGGTAACAATTATCTCATCTTTAACAATAGCCATGGGAAAAAATAATTTCATCCTAACGAAAAAATCTACTTCTGTTACAAAAATGCCATTCCGATCTCACATTTTTGGGATTTTAGTCTGTCGACAACCTGGACTATTCTAAAAAATACACCGCAGCTTCAGAGGCCTTTTCTTCACACAAACAGCAGACGGACGCGAATTCCTGTGACATTAGCAGTAAATCGCTATATCTGTATATGGAGAAGCTTGTTTCTCATTCTAAATTATAAGTTTATTTCGTTTTTTATGCCTTTGTTCAGTTATGAAACATGTTCAGAAATATAAACTGATTTCAAATTTCATACGAGAATTGTATGCGAATTTTGTGCAAATCTGTGCAAAATGTTAACTCATCTTAGTAAGTAAGTAAGTAAGATCTTAGTATGAGGCAATAAGCTGAACAAGCTTAAGGCCCCAGAAAACGCCGATGGAGCTCTTTGATCGTCATCATACGCATGCCCATAGCCGGCGTAGGGAACGGGTGGTGTGCTCCACTTGCGAAGATCTGTGCCCCTTGCTCATTTCAAAGATCCGACCTTTGAAACACGGCCGTGCTCAATTTGACACGGACCTTTTATGCACCATCGACGGACACTTAATCAACGTCGGATGCCGGAGGCTCCGTTCGAGCGAAGCGAGTATTTGAAATGAATGACTAAACTTGATGCATGGCAGGGGTGTGAAAGGGGCCGCTTCGGGCATATTAGCCCCCTTCATGTCGTATTTAAGATCCTATTTTGGTTTACAAGTAGCATACAAAACACGGATTTATAGGTCAAGGAAAAATTGAGGGAAAAGCTACCCACCTGAGAGGTTTTCCGAAAATTATATTAAAATTGTCCTAAAATAGAAAGCAGTTTCCAGATTAGCAAAGTTTGATTGTAATTTAATTTATCAGTTGTTCCGCTTGTAACCGGGAAATTTTGGGTTTTCTTTCCCCTGCGAGATGACCCTTCCTATGCCCTTACCCATCGGGCTAGGCGGTAAATGCCTATTTGAAAATTCTTTGGGAAATGTTTCCCGCTCTGCCGGGGAAAAACCTCACTCGTTACGCCACTGTATACGGGCCTGATCGCACGGTTTGAGTGGGCCGAAATCTGTTCAAACGGCACGATGACGTCATGTTTGGTCTCAAATAATATACTTGAAACCGGCCACTCTCACATATATCCCCTAATTAATTCGCTGAAAATTGTGTGCCTGCAGACACATGCGTAAAGCCATGGTAGTTTTACAATAAAACATTGCCACGATTTTTCCCCCTTTACAAAAGCTGTACTTGTTTTGCATGAAATGTTATAAGTTAGCGTTTAGTTGAACTTTCTGTTACGGGTTCTAACAAAACTGAAGAGCTTGTTTTTTTGTTACGCTTTAATAATTTGTAGTCTGAAAGTCATTGACGTTCATATGAACTTGAATTCGGTATATTTTTGATAAGTGAACAAATGACTGTGTTTCTCTTTGAAGCATATGTCCCCATAGTCCTGTATCATTGAATATTTACGTTTAAACTCCCACGACTGTTTTATGACTTTAATAAGCCAATTGTGAAGCACTGGTTGGAGAAATGCTCTTTGTACGAGCCTTTTATGAACACAAACCTGCAAAACACCTTACCGAATGCATTCTACTCAGAATTACTCAACCTTATTACGTTTGACAGGTATAATGGTGATATATGACCATATAGCACTCTTTAGACGTTAGAGCAAGCAACGGTAGACACTCACCAAAGTTTAAAGAAACTAAATTGTTTAATTTCATTTGTGCACTTCAAAGTTTGTTTGATGCTTTAAAGCTGATTGGACGAGAGGGAACTTGACACACCTTTAATTTGTATGTCATTATCCCAGGGCCTGACAAACGGACATTGTGAGCATGAATCCATCATAATCACATTTTTCTAGGAAGTAACTTATTTACTAAATATCGGTGGTTATAATTATGTTTTATTAATTTTTAGTGCTTAAAGAAAATATCTCTCTTTTAAAGTTTCTTTATCTTTACTCCAAATATGAACTATGTGCATGAATACGGTCGCTGGACTTACAGCTTTATTGGCCGGTTTGGGAAGCTACATGTGCGTCCACGAATCCTCAGTTTTCCTGACGCATTACGATCAAATGATAAAGTCACCTGACAGTTTGGTTACAGTGATCTGTTGAAATTGATTCAAACTTGGCTGCTCAGGCAAGGCCGTGCATGTTCCATAATGCAGGGTGCCATTATGCAGTTCAGTCAGTCAATAGCTTCAGCAAGAACTTTGCAATTAATCCTTTGAAGGTTTCGAAAGAACTAACAAGATGGCAATCCACGCCTCTGCCACATAAAATGTATAGAATATTCACCTGCTTTTCCAGTAAACATGACATAAAATGTATCAAATCAATTACTTGACCTCTGCCATTTGACCATTTAGTAACATGTTATATGTTGAGCAGGATGCAACTTAAGCTCACCCTTCATCAACCCACCAAGCAACAACCGAATTGCACTTACGGTTTTTCCATAACAAGCAACCGACCAAAATGTACCACTTTAAATCAAGCATTTTACCTCTGACCTTCGACCCTTCAGGTACATGTCTCATTATGTGCAGGAAACAACCCTACATCACGTTCCACCAACCAACTAAGTGCCAACCCAATATCACGTACAGTTTTTCTGCAGGAAATGCGACACAAAAGGAACTATTTGTATCATTATTTGACCTCTGACCGTTGACCTTTAAATGACATGTCTCATTTTGTGTGACACATAACCTTGTATCACCCTCCATCAAACACCAAGTAACAAAGTCTGGACACCAAAACACCAAGGATCAGTGAAATATTATAACAAAGTTACCAACATGAATTTATTTCCATATGTATAGTTACAAAATATTGTTCTTTGCCATTTTCCTAGTTTTCCTATATGATTTCAGTAAATCACTAATAAGGCTGTATACAGTGTATATCTCAGACCTCTAGTTTGTACATTTCTTATGTATTTCATCATTGCTGCTCATGTTGCTCTTTAAGTGATTGTTATCAATGCTTACTGAGCAACATAGGTATCTATCGTGACTCATTGTGGAATAAGGAATTACATTAAAAACAATCCACAATGGTTATCATTCATAACTGCATAAGGGATGAGCGGCATGGTTTAAGGTATGTGTCCAGTGTCCGTGTGTTAATTGTGTTCTCGTCTGGGTCTTAAGCGTTTCAGAATGGCATCACTATCATAACTGAAAACGCAGGTGACGACCCCGACATTGTAATTGTACATTCATTGTGTGTGTGTGAGGGTGTGTGGTGTGTGTGTGTGTGTGTGTGTGTTGGGGAGGAAAGGCGGGGGTGGATTTACATGAATGAATGAAGTGCATTTGGATAATTGGGCCTAGACCTCAACAATTGTTTACTTGTGTAGGTACAATTTTACGATGTTTGTATATAATAGTAGTTATATCCATGTTACAATGCTTTTACGAAAGCCGCTATAATGTAATGTACAAATTATCTTCAAGACAAGTCTGCTGAAAATAGCATCCAGTAAAAAAGTAACAACAAAAAAAGTGAATACATAAAAAAAGAAATGGTTGAAATCATCATTGTTGCTAACCTTACAAATATAAATCAAACTTAAAGAAGACAATAATATTTACAGAAAACAAAGGATATTTCTCACAGCCAGTGGCGTAAATCAATTTGGGGGCCGTGTGCGCCTCACTGCGATCGGAGCAAGCGTCGATTATGCTGGGGGTTGGGGCCACGTCATCTGGCGCCACCGCAATTTCAACAATTTAGAGGTAGTAAAATTGGATATCAGAGACACATTAATAAGAACAATTTGATTTATAATCTACTCACAAGTTGTTTTAGAACAATTCCATAAAGAAAAAAAAAATTGAATTCTCTTTTTCAAGATTTGATTCCTCATCGTCTGTTTAGACTGGGGGCCCAATCTAAACAGGCTATTTGGGGCCCATTGGGTATTTATCGCGGGCCCCGGCTTCTATATTCCCGTATTTCTGATATTATGCTTGTTTTGCATGTAGGCATGTATGATCTATTTCGAGTCTTGTTGTTTGTTAGACTGACCCAAAAATTTGACAAAAATTCACGAAAATGAAACAAATTTCTCAAAAAACGAAGGAAATTTCCTAAATATTGAAAAAAACTTTATCTTTTTTCTTTTTTACAGATTTGACGAAATTGTAGGAAATTTCCCAAAAATGAAGGAAATTCTCTGAAAATTTTAAAAAGGAGATAATTTCCAAAATATGACAGAAATTTCCAGAGAATTAATATAAATTTCACGAGAATGAAGGAAAATTAAAGAAAATTCTCCTAAAGGGTAAGAAATTTCCCGAAAATGAAAGCAAATTTTTCCAAGACGGAAGATTTCCTGAGCTGAAGAATATTTCCAGCTAATGAAGGAAATTTCCTAAGAATTAGGGTGAATTTCACAAAAATGAAAGAAATGGAAGAAATTTGAAGTA
>JAIGNY010004290.1:10000-20000 GCA_020152595.1 Chiridota heheva
TTAGAGTACAAGCAGGCCGGGGAAGCAGGATTAGATCAAGCAGTCTTAGAGTAAGCAGGCCGGGGAAGCAGGATTAGATCAAACAGTCTTAGAGTACAAGCAGGCCAGGGAAACAGGATTAGATCAAGCAGGATTAGATCAAGCAGTTTTAGAGTACAAGCAGGCCAGGGAAACAGGATTAGCAGTCTTAGAGTACAAGCAGGCCGGGGAAACAGGATTAGATCAAGCAGTCTTAGAGTACAAGCAGGCCGGGGAAGCAGGATTAGATCAAACAGTCTTAGAGTACAAGCAGGCCAGGGAAACAGGATTAGATCAAGCAGGATTAGATCAAACAGTCTTAGAGTACAAGCAGGCCAGGGAAACAGGATTAGATCAAGCAGGATTAGATCAAGCAGTTTTAGAGTACAAGCAGGCCAGGGAAACAGGATTAGCAGTCTTAGAGTACAAGCAGGCCGGGGGAAGCAGGATTAGATCAAGCAGTCTTAGAGTACAAGCAGGCCAGGGAAGCAGGATTAGATCAAGCAGTCTTAGAGTACAAGCAGGCCGGGGAAACAGGATTAGCAGTCTTAGAGTACAAGCAGGCCGGGAAGCAGGATTAGATCAAGCAGTCTTAGAGTACAAGCAGGCCGGGGAAGCAGGATTAGCAGTCTTAGAGTACAAGCAGGCCGGGGAAACAGGATTAGATCAAGCAGTCTTAGAGTACAAGCAGGCCGGGGAAGCAGGATTAGATCAAGCAGTCTTAGAGTACAAGCAGGCCGGGGAAGCAGGATTAGCAGTCTTAGAGTACAAGCAGGCCGGGGAAACAGGATTAGATCAAGCAGTCTTAGAGTACAAGCAGGCCAGGGAAACAGGATAAGATCAAGCAGTCTTAGAGTACAAGCAGGCCGGGGAAGCAGGATTAGATCAAGCAGTCTTAGAGTACAAGCAGGCCGGGGAAGCAGGATTAGATCAAGCAGTCTTAGAGTACAAGCAGGCCGGGGAAGCAGGATTAGATCAAGCAGTCTTAGAGTACAAGCAGGCCAGGGAAACAGGATAAGATCAAGCAGTCTTAGAGTACAAGCAGGCCGGGGAAGCAGGATTAGCAGTCTTAGAGTACAAGCAGGCCGGGGGAAACAGGATTAGATCAAGCAGTCTTAGAGTACAAGCAGGCCGGGGAAACAGGATTAGCAGTCTTAGAGTACAAGCAGGCCGGGGAAACAGGATTAGATCAAGCAGTCTTAGAGTACAAGCAGGCCAGGGAAACAGGATAAGATCAAACAGTCTTAGAGTACAAGCAGGCCGGGGAAGCAGGATTAGATCAAGCAGTCTTAGAGTACAAGCAGGCCGGGGAAGCAGGATTAGATCAAGCAGTCTTAGAGTACAAGCAGGCCGGGGAAGCAGGATTAGATCAAGCAGTCTTAGAGTAAGCAGGCCGGGGAAGCAGGATTAGATCAAGCAGTCTTAGAGTACAAGCAGGCCGGGGAAGCAGGATTAGATCAAGCAGTCTTAGAGTACAAGCAGGCCGGGGAAGCAGGATTAGATCAAGCAGTCTTAGAGTAAGCAGGCCGGGAAGCAGGATTAGATCAAGCAGTCTTAGAGTACAAGCAGGCCGGGAAGCAGGATTAGATCAAGCAGTCTTAGAGTACAAGCAGGCCGGGGAAGCAGGATTAGATCAAGCAGTCTTAGAGTACAAGCAGGCCGGGAAGCAGGATTAGATCAAGCAGTCTTAGAGTAAGCAGGCCGGGGAAGCAGGATTAGATCAAGCAGTCTTAGAGTACAAGCAGGCCGGGAAGCAGGATTAGATCAAGCAGTCTTAGAGTACAAGCAGGCCGGGGAAGCAGGATTAGATCAAGCAGTCTTAGAGTAAGCAGGCCAGGGAAACAGGATTAGATCAAGCAGTCTTAGAGTAAGCAGGCCGGGGAAGCAGGATTAGATCAAGCAGTCTTAGAGTACAAGCAGGCCGGGGAAGCAGGATTAGATCAAGCAGTCTTAGAGTAAGCAGGCCGGGAAGCAGGATTAGATCAAGCAGTCTTAGAGTAAGCAGGCCGGGAAGCAGGATTAGATCAAGCAGTCTTAGAGTACAAGCAGGCCGGGGAAGCAGGATTAGATCAAACAGTCTTAGAGTACAAGCAGGCCAGGGAAACAGGATAAGATCAAGCAGTCTTAGAGTACAAGCAGGCCGGGGAAGCAGGATTAGCAGTCTTAGAGTACAAGCAGGCCGGGGAAACAGGATTAGATCAAGCAGTCTTAGAGTACAAGCAGGCCGGGGAAACAGGATTAGCAGTCTTAGAGTACAAGCAGGCCGGGAAACAGGATTAGATCAAGCAGTCTTAGAGTACAAGCAGGCCGGGAAACAGGATAAGATCAAGCAGTCTTAGAGTACGAGCAGGCCGGGAAGCAGGATTAGCAGTCTTAGAGTACAAGCAGGCCGGGGAAACAGGATTAGATCAAGCAGTCTTAGAGTACAAGCAGGCCGGGGAAACAGGATTAGCAGTCTTAGAGTACAAGCAGGCCGGGGAAACAGGATTAGATCAAGCAGTCTTAGAGTACAAGCAGGCCGGGGAAACAGGATTAGCAGTCTTAGAGTACAAGCAGGCCGGGAAGCAGGATTAGATCAAGCAGTCTTAGAGTACAAGCAGGCCAGGGAAACAGGATAAGATCAAACAGTCTTAGAGTACAAGCAGGCCGGGAAGCAGGATTAGATCAAGCAGTCTTAGAGTAAGCAGGCCGGGAAGCAGGATTAGATCAAGCAGTCTTAGAGTACAAGTAGGCCGGGGAAGCAGGATTAGATCAAGCAGTCTTAGAGTACAAGCAGGCCGGGAAGCAGGATTAGATCAAACAGTCTTAGAGTACAAGCAGGCCGGGGAAGCAGGATTAGATCAAGCAGTCTTAGAGTAAGCAGGCCGGGGAAGCAGGATTAGATCAAGCAGTCTTAGAGTACAAGCAGGCCGGGAAGCAGGATTAGATCAAGCAGTCTTAGAGTACAAGCAGGCCGGGAAGCAGGATTAGATCAAGCAGTCTTAGAGTAAGCAGGCCGGGAAGCAGGATTAGATCAAGCAGTCTTAGAGTACAAGCAGGCCGGGAAGCAGGATTAGATCAAGCAGTCTTAGAGTACAAGCAGGCCGGGGAAGCAGGATTAGATCAAGCAGTCTTAGAGTAAGCAGGCCGGGAAGCAGGATTAGATCAAGCAGTCTTAGAGTACAAGCAGGCCGGGGAAGCAGGATTAGATCAAGCAGTCTTAGAGTACAAGCAGGCCGGGAAGCAGGATTAGATCAAGCAGTCTTAGAGTAAGCAGGCCGGGAAGCAGGATTAGATCAAGCAGTCTTAGAGTACAAGCAGGCCGGGAAGCAGGATTAGATCAAGCAGTCTTAGAGTAAGCAGGCCGGGGAAGCAGGATTAGATCAAGCAGTCTTAGAGTACAAGCAGGCCAGGGAAACAGGATTAGATCAAACAGTCTTAGAGTACAAGCAGGCCGGGAAGCAGGATTAGATCAAGCAGTCTTAGAGTACAAGCAGGCCGGGAAGCAGGATTAGATCAAGCAGTCTTAGAGTACAAGCAGGCCGGGAAGCAGGATTAGATCAAACAGTCTTAGAGTACGAGCAGGCCGGGAAGCAGGATTAGATCAAGCAGTCTTAGAGTACAAGCAGGCCGGGAAACAGGATTAGATCAAGCAGTCTTAGAGTACGAGCAGGCCGGGGAAGCAGGATTAGATCAAGCAGTCTTAGAGTACGAGCAGGCCGGGGAAGCAGGATTAGATCAAGCAGTCTTAGAGTAAAAACAGTATTAGTCTGAGTATAGCCATCAGAACTATGAAGTAACTTTAAGCAATGCAGTTATCAGTCTTAGAGTAGAAACAGAGTACACCAGTGTAGTGAGAGATAGTTCAGTATATGAGTTGCAGTAATAAAGTGTATAAACTCAGCAGATCTTTGCTTTTCCTTGATGTCGTCTATACTGTAGTCCAACAACAATACAGGTTTCTCGTTAACCACTTAAATGCAACACAAATTTTGCCATTATTGTTTGACCTCTGACCTTTAAGCGACGTGTCACATCTTTTCCGAAGCACAACTTTACATCATCCTGCATCGAACCCACTAAGTAACAATCCCATTGCACATACAGTTTTTTCATAACACGCGGGCAATACAAATCTACCATTTTAAATCAATTATTTGATCTCTGACCTTTGAACTTTAAGTGACATGTCCCATTTTGCGCGGGACACAACCACACATCATCTACCACAAACCCACCAATACCAACCCAATGATCACTTACGGTTTTCCCAGGAAGCGTGACACAAAATTTACCACTTTAAGTCAATCATTTGACCTCTGACGTTGAACTTTAAGTGACATATTCCGTTATGTGTGGGACAAAGTCGTGCATCACCCTCCACCAATTACTTAATTTACCTACCAAGTAACAACATCCACCAACCACTAATGAGGATTAATTGAATAAGAATTACGTTTTCCCAACGAAATGCAACACAAAATTACCATCATTGTTTGACCTTTGACCTTATTTTGTCACAGCTTTTGTGAAATACAACTTCACATCATCCTTCATCAACCCACCAAGTAACAACCCAATTGCACTTACGGTTTTTTCATGACAAGCAAACGACCAAAATTTACCATTTTAAATTGACCTCCCACCTTTGACCTTAAGTGACATGTCCCATTTTGTATAATGCACAACCCTTCATCATTTTGCACCAACCAACCAAGGACCATCCCATTATCACTTACGGTTTCCCCAGGAAACACGTCACAAAATGTATTCATTTTAATCAATTATTTGACCTTTCACCTTTAATATTTATGACCCAGTTTGTGCAGGACATAAGTTAACATACATCACCCCACCATTCCACCAAGTTCCAACTTAATAGCTCTTACATTTTCCCCAGGAAACGCGACACAAAATTGTACACAGAACACAGCCCCCTCCCCCTTTCTTCCTCTCCCACACACACACACACACACACACACCCACACACACACACAAGCACACACACACACACTCTGATACATCCCTCCTCCCCACCCTCTTTTCTGGGGGGGAATCGATACTCATTTACTTATAAATCGAAACTCAACTTACTAAAAATAAATAGTTCATGCCAGCTACAACTTGGGCTCGAACAAGGATACCATCGAACTTCTTGAAATGCATGTCAACTTCAGCCTCTAGCTTCCGTTTGACCTGAGAATAAAAGTTGAACTCCTTTGTAAAACTTGCATCATCTTTTAGACTGTTATATATATTGAAAGACAATGTTATTGGATAGCTGTGAAATGAGTAGGCAATCCTCTTATACTTTTTATTGACAGATTATATGACAGAGTTTTGCTAATTTAAGAAAGTTGTTTCACAGTTTAGATATAAGTCATATCCTGGACAGTCTAGGCACTGATAATATTCAGTGAAAAAAAAAAAAAAAAATCTTAACTGCTTAACCAGTTTACAAGGGGCTCTGATTAAAAGATGAACCTACGGAGGAGGAACATGATCAAACACATCCTCAAAATACTGAAAACTGAGCAAAACATGAAAGAAAAAAAATATTGTAAGAAATATAGTGACAAAATTCTATATTTGTATGCCATCAGTGGGGTTCCTGACATTCCTGTAAATGCATTCCGCGGATGGGTTGCATAAAAGTTCAAGTTTGTTCCGTTTCCAGTTCTTTCCAACTTGGGCCATGAAGCCCCCTCCAAAACATCCGTCAAAGGTTCTCCCTGATTTCAAATACCAGGCTACTGCAATCCCACATGCAGACATTGTTTTATCAAAAGTTTGCTCTGGCGGGTATATAGACAGGGTATTCAGGAATTCATGCAGAAAATCCAAACATAACTGATAACAAACCCCAGATCTGACTAGCGGGAGTTTGGCAGTCATGCAGGACTTTTTTTGCACATATGTACTGTTTATCCACTTCATTTGGCTCACGAGCCATTTTTTTTCTTTAAAAAAATGTGGTACTGGTTGGCCATTCTGCTTTTTACACATGGACCTGACGATCAATTTTATCAATTTTATATGATTTGGAAGGAGAAACGATACTTTTTCTTATCAAATTTGTTGCCATTATTTACTTTGAACAGTTGAAATTAGAATAATGAAGGATTTGTCTCTCCCAGACTCCCCTCTCCCTCCCACTCCCTTCCAACCCGGTGGCGCAGCGTTTGCTTTAGGAATTGATTGTCTACCTATGCCAATTTTTCCATCAATTTTTGCCCCACCATCCCTAAGTTCCTTCAATAAAATGTTCAAAATCGAATCGAATATGATGAAAAATTAAATGAATAGATCCTTATCATAATATAGGCCTCTTTTATATACACGTTCCAGTAACCCAACCCGAGAACAGGCTCGAGAATCAGCATCATGCCGTGTCGGGCGGTGATGATTATGATAACTAGTCGACCACGAATGAAAACACAATCACATTGACGGGGTCGTCACCTGCGTATTTGGTTATGATAGAAACAATGCTATCACGAAACGCTTAATACGACCTGAACGAGAACACAGGTACGACGTACGGACACACATAACATCGACAACCAAGTCAATGTCCATGGCCTTTAATAACCAGTTAATATCCATGCATTGGTTACATGGAGACCCACCGGAAATCAAACCCGTGACGCTAGCTTGCTAAACCGAGGGTTTAACCAAGATTTCTAAGATATCTGACGATTCGGGCAGGATATGTATACATACGATCGGTCAGCCCTCTCCCACTGTTTCAGAAATAACGTATTTTCATCCAGCCCTCGCCGTCCCACTTTTTTGGATGTTAACATCAAACTGTCAATATTTACAGTCCCCCTCCCCCTCCCTTCATCCTTTCCGAACGCTGCTGTATCCAGCATTTCATATCATAGCCCGATTAAATGACAAGCTGGGAATAAGTTGTTGTCAGCATTAAACCGAGGACATGATTCTGATATAGCCGAATCGGGGCATGATTATTGAGATGTATCTCTGATTTAAACAGTACATTTGACTAAGATCAATGTTCGGCGAACGGCCATGCAAAAAATAAGTATGATATTTTCCAGATCATCTTTTAAAAATATTTTGTCTTTTTGTAAAGAAATAAAAACATAAAGGTATTAATTTTCCGTATTTCTATTCATTAAATGTTTTTGCCCGACGAAATAGTCAAAATTGGAATTGTGGCAATTGCCCTCCGAAAATAATTGTCTAGAAGGGGAGTCACACACACACACACACTCCCTTATTTTACGCCCCTGGATGTGGCTCTAAGCTGAACCAGCTTATATGATTCCTCGGAAAAAGAAAAAGTATTTCTTGCTATATGAAATTGGTATAGCGAATATATCAGTGTACTGCAAATAAAACACAGCAATTTTTCTTCCTTTTTCCTTTTAAGGATCAAAGTGAGGTCCCTTTTGATTTCAGGCCCTGACGATCGGAAAGTATGGATTCGCCCAGGCCCGATAGTGCCAAATAAATGCTTTCTCATCAGCTTATGGAATCTTAAAGAGAAACAAAAGTAGCTGGGTACTTTGGCTCGTTTTGAACAGCATCTTATCCCTTCGTTTGAATCACTGTTTTTGCCGCTGCCCTCTTCTCTTTAAACTGTTAAAGAAAATTGATTTACGCTATATCCCAATTCCCCACTACCTGACTACTATTTACAGTCAGACAGTGGGAGCAATTGCTCTGTGCACTTGACATGCTTGAAAAAAGCTGAAAATTAAGCTCAGACATGTCAGACGGGCACTTCCTATTAGCAGTTCACGTACAGACGTATAGCTGTATAGTCACGTGGTGTTTTTAGGTAAACTTGCAGTACAGGAAGCAACTGCAAATACCCAACACGAAATGGATTAGTACATTTTTGGGGAAATTTGCCACTTGTCCCTTCAGTTTTTTTATTATAAGAGGCCGCTCAGCCCCCCCCCCTCCTTTCTTCCACACACACACTTCAAGTTCCAGATAAGCATTAGAGCCCTGTCTGCATTCTCAGTATGCAGGTATGGGATTGTACTTACTTTGTCAGAAGTGACTGTTCAGCAGCTGTAGGCGCTCTAGGCAATTCATATCCTCCGCATAGTTCAGGTTGTAAAGCCATAGCTTTGTTGGGACAACAACTGAATAAAGGTATATATCATTATAAACAATTCATTCGTAAGGTCAAAGGTTAAAGGCCATTATGTGTATTCATGCATCCTTATTAGTGGCAAAATTAGCATAAATTGTCCTGATAATATAGGCCTACTTTGTATTCTCAACTTGTGCAATTTGCATCATTTACAGTACAATAGTTGTAAATATGTTCTATCAAAGCTTTATTCTTACATCAAACAGTCAAAAATATGGAAAATCATCCCCGGAACCCAACTTAAGACAATAGTGTAGTCAGTGAATCCTACATGATTTTAAAGTTTTTTCCAACTTTAGTATGGAATTGACACAATTTTTGAAGCACTTTTCTGATACCTCCCAAGACTTCGACCTTGGACAGCTGCATTTGACACAATTTTAAGCAATTTGTTGCTATCGCCATGATTATACAGTCAACAGGTCAAAAGCGCAGGGCTTCGTTGGATTTGACACGAGTTTAAGCAATGTTCTGTTATTGAAAGCAGGACTTCATCCTAACCAGCTAACAGGGCTTCAACTTTGGGCTGAGACAGTATCAAACAGTTTTCTGCTCTCAAAATCACGAGAAATGCAGGGCTTTCAGCCTCCAGGGAATTCTTCCACAGATCAGTAGATCTGATACAATTTGAAGCAATTTTCTGCTACCGAACGCAAGGCTTAGACCCTGGATTAGATACAATATTAAGCAATCAAAATCACGTAAAACGCTGATGGTGTTCGCCTCCTCGGGGACAAGGGTGCAGAATATAAGCGGGGAGCAGAGAGAGAGGTACATCCTGAAAGTATTTTAGCTAAGTTCCCTATAGCATGTTTTCTTTCGATTGGGAAATTATTAACAAAAATTGAAGAAACATTAAAATGGAAATTTAGGTAAAAATTGAAAAAATTGAAGAAAATTGACCGAAAATCGAAAACCGGGCCCCTTCCAGTTCCCTTTGGGTGCTGTAGCCCCTGAGGATGTGTATATCTTACCTCGCTGCTTCCAATCAAATTCTAGCATTTCAATTTTTAATTCTCATCATTTTCAATAAAAGAAATTTGAGTTATAATTATAGCAAGATTTTGAGCTGTTCAACCTGCAATCATATATCACCATATCACAAACTTAACATACATCGACAAATCTTGACATGCTTAACATACATCGACAAATCTTGAAACCTTGGTCAGCCGTAACTCGTAAACAAAACTGCGAAAAGAGCTAACCGAAATGCAAACTTATAAAATCTAACTTTTTTTAACCAAATATTAAATTTCTAACTTCATTTAGGGAGTAAATCATAAAAAAACCTATACTACAGAGTAAAGCGTATGATATATCGGTCTATTGGGCATGCATGCGAAAGTGTCTAATTCTATAAACGTGCATGCATGGTTAATCCAGAATTTTCAACACATTTTATGCTGTAACTGCTATTCGTTCACGGAATAAGATATCAACATGGTTTTTCTCACAATTTTTTTTGAATTGTTCTGCTATATAAATCCACTGTATAAATTATGGAAATATTCCTTCCAGCTTTCATACAGTAGACTGTGACATGTATACTATTGTAAAATAAAAACAACCAAAACTCATCAGAATGGTTCATATGGCTAAACTTGATTTTATGGCATGTATGGCACAGTATATCATGGTTCAAACCTTGAAATTATTTGTACAAAATATGTGTATGTACAATATCATTTAATTTCTGTAATTTGTGGATTTCATCCATTGATCTTGACCTTGAATGAAGTGTAAAGATGTATGGACGTTTAGGGTTGAATGGCATACACTGGAGCCTCAACTCGACTGAGATATTTTATGACAACAAAAAAAACCTCGACTTAAGTCATCGTCAAAAACGACTCTACACTTGATTAA
>JAIGNY010004290.1:27500-67500 GCA_020152595.1 Chiridota heheva
GTTGTAGGCTAGGCTAGGCCTTACAGTTGTTGTAAGCTACGCTTTGGTATTGTTGTGTTAGGCTTTGTTATTTTTTTAATTTAAGTGTATAGGCTTATGTGTTAAGTGTAGGCTAGTATATTGTGTGTTGAAGCTAAGGTATTTCTTTAGGCATTATTGGGCCTGTTGTTCCTCTTTTAGGTTGCTGCTTTTGGTTTTCTGCTTCTGGTTGATTATATTGTATAATCATGGAGAGTTCGATTTACTGTGATAGCTGTAATATGTGGATTGATTTCCAGGAGTCTGGTGTGACATGTAGTTTTGATAAAGCTTCGGTTGATAGTTTTGTATTTGTCTGTTCAAAGTGTACAAGGTTGAAAGGCTTTGTGGTTGAGACTTTCTGGTTGTAGTTGTATCGTTGAAAAGGTTGATGCTAATGTGCAGACTGAGTTTTGTGGCTTAGATGTGGGTCAGACATGTGATGTTGATAGTTCTTTAGGTGAGGAATTTGATAGGGGTTCTGTTCAGGTAGATAATCTTGGATCAGAAAAGATTTTTTGACAAGACTGATGTAGGGTTGTCTGTAGTTGATGATTGTACAGGTACCATTAATGGTGAGGTTGTTGATTCATCTGGAACGTTGCCTGTGGATTCTGTTAGGGATAAGGTGTTATGGATAGGGGACACACTTGTTAGGTATGTTGACTCAGAGTTTTGTGGAGTAGATCGTAGTAGAAGGATTAGAGGGTGTCTTCCAGGAGCTAGGGTTGATGATATTAGTTCTCGTGTTGGGACTTTATGTGAGGGTGAAGATACCGTCGTACTGTAGTTTCAATTGGTACAAATGATATTTCAAGGAGAAATGTTGATTCTGTTAGGCGTAGTTTCATGGATATGTTATTCAAGTTGAAATACACAGGTTGTAGACTTCTAATTGTTGGTCTGTTGCCGCGTAGGGGTAGTTCTTTCATGATAAATAAGGTGTTGTTAATCAATAGTTGGTTAAAGAGTATTTGCAGTCTATTTGAGTTGGTTTTGTAAATTTTGTATCTTTTCAAAGTGTTTTTAATGTTGGTGTTGTTCCTAAAGATTGTTGAATTGCTAATGTCACTCCTATTTTTAAAAGGGTGACTACAGTTTGCCTTGTAATTATAGGCCAGTGAGTGTTGTGTGCAAGGTCATGGAGTCCAATGTTAGGGATGTTGTACTAGATCATTTACTGGTCAATGATTTGTTGAATTTGTCCCAGCATGGGTTCTTACCTAAGAGGTCTTCTAATTAAGATTTCCAAAAAGCATTTGATAAGGTTCCATTTGGCAGGCTCATGATGAAACAAGAGCGCTTGGTATGGAGGGAAATGTGCCAGCTGGATATATTCTTGGTTAGTTGACCGGTCACAAAGAATTGTAATTAATGGTAAATTATATCCATGGAAGAAGATTACATGTGGTCTTCATCAGGGTTCTGTATTAGGTCCGCTTCTTTTCCTAATCTTCATTAATGATATTGATATTTCCCTTGGCTCCAGGATTTGTAAATTTGCTGATGACACTAAGCTGTACAGGATTGTTGACTATGCTAGGGATTCTTCACTTTTGCAAACTTGTTTGGATAAGTTAGTTTCTTGGTCCCAAACATGGCAGATGTCATTCAATGTTGATAAATGCAAACTTGAAGTTGTTCATTTTGGTCAGAACAATTTGGCTTTTGATTACTGCATGAATGGTTCAAATCTTGGTTGTGTTGAACAAGAATGAGATCTAGGTGTTGTCATTACTAGCAATCTGAAACCATCTAAACAGTATGCTTTAGCAGCTGCAAGGGCAAATAGGATGCTTGGTTTGATTTTTAGAAAAAACATTTTTGGTAGAGAAGTTGTTCTTTATTTGTATAAGCAGTTAGTCCAGCCTCACTTTGAGTATGCTATTCAGGCTTGTAGTCCCTTTTATGAGAAGGATAAGTTCATTTTAGAGTAGGTTCAGCGAAGAGCCACTAGACTTATTCCCGAAGTGAGGAATCTCTCTTATGAATCCAGGTTGCGAATTCTTGGTTTGACCACGCTTGAGTTTAGAAGAGTACATGGCGATATGATTCAGGTTTTTAAATTCATTTCTGGTTGTGATGCTTTGACTTCCTGTTATTTCTTGCATGTTTTAGCTAATCCTCATGTGACACGTGGTAACAGTTTAAAGTTGACCAAAGATTTCTCACGGATAGATATTCGGCGTTTTAGCTTTTTGCAAAGAGTTGTTAATGAGTGGAATGGTTTGCCTGAGTGGGTAGGAGCTCCAATTCTGTTTATATTTTCAAGGTCAACATTGATAAGTTCTTTACTAACTCTGGGCGTCTTTGATTTTTTTTTTTTTTTGTGGTGGTGGTGGTATTAGTTTGGATTTTTATAGGGTGACTAATCCTTCGTAGCCCGTAATCTTGTTATGTTAGGTTATGTTATGCTACGTTAGTGATTGACGCTTGCAGACGCTTTGATATCTAGTATCAGTCTATAGACCTTTTCAAAACAAGTTTAGCCGAACGTAATCTCTTCAGTACTTCGACCAATCAACTGCTGGGAGAATTTTTCCGGTGTTACCCAACTAATTATCTGCAATTGCTTGACAAAAAGTTGTAAGAAACTATGCACGCGCTTATTACCTTCATGTATAACTCACGTATGCGTTTGAAAGCATTTTTTGTATAAGCTTGGTCTTATACCGTGCGTGAACAAGTAAATTGTGCAGACGGGCTGACGGGCAAGAATAACACAGCACAATTTCATTAATCGATAATAAACACGTGATTTTCGGGTATATGACATAATTAAGATTACTTCTCCGGAAATTGCCAATTCAAATTTACATGAAAAGGCTTATCGATTGCTATCTGACGTCCTGATCCGCTTAATACACTCTTTGATTTGAAAATGCATCAAAAATAAATTGCTGAACAAAATATTTTTCATCTGTTCATAAGCCTTTGCTTTTAATTCAAATTCACCATTGCACGAATTAATCATCGTTTTTGACTTTCAGTTTAAAAACAAAAACGTGTAAATATAATCAATGATCCAATCTTACGCCATTTTGTGCATTCCTGAAAATAATTTTACTTAGACATGTAACCTGGAAATAGGAAAAGAATTGTCAGTCAATCTGCAAGAAAACACTTTAAATAAGTCATGCATGTCTGCATCTGACGGTTGGTACTAATTTATAAGTATCTTTTGTACATGTTTTTCACGTATCTTTTGTACGTATTTTGCTCAATTGCATTTTAACCAGTTAACTGTTTAGACATATTCGGTGAAAAGGAGGATTGGCAAACCAAACAAAAATGTAGGATTGTGCCTTCGTGGTTGCATGCTGTCGTCCCTATTACTCCGCAAACGGTATATCTCAAGAGGATTACATTCTACTTACAGGATATATACACATCAGTACAATTATTCAGATAGAAACCGGATTTTTTCTTTTTTCTTGGCCAATCCCTCACCCCCTCCCCTACCGCCTTCCCACCCGCTCAAACTCAGGCTGAAAAGTGAATCCTTTTTGCGGCCATTGTATGAATATGTTTGTGTCGTACCAATGATATATACGAAAATGATATAGCAGATTATTCGCATGCAGTTTTCTCTGCTTCTCACACCTACAACAAATACGCCTTTTTGTTGAAAAAATCGTTGCCTGCAACCTTTTGCAGGGCCCCGGTTATATCGTCACTTCTAATGATATATCCGTATTCCGGGCCGTCCCGTAGCCAGGTATTTGAAAGGGCTTTTTATTTTTCATACTTTAATATGAATATTATAAATGTTATTTTCATTTTGATCAAAAATTAGCTTTCTTTCTTCCGAGGAAAAATCTCAATTCCCTGGATATACATTTAATTTACAATCAAGGCTTTTTTCCACAAATTTTCAGTATTGGAACTTATTTGTGGTCTAAAATTGGATATTTATGGTCCAAATTTTTATAATTTTGGTGCAAACTACAAAAAAAGTTTCGGTCCAACATTAATGATAATCATAATATACCTATGGCTTTGATTTTTTTTTTTTTTTTTTTTTTTTTTTTGGGGTATGAAGCCTCCGACATTTTTAGTGAGGGATGAGCCCCAATAACCCCCCCCCTCCAACACACGGTTAGGTGGAAGTCCCTAACTTCAAATTTTAATAGGTTCCAGCCCAAATCAATGTGATAAAATCAATGTGTAATGAAATGAATATATTCATTTTGTTTCCGATGGTGATTGGTAGGTATGCCTTTGTTCAAACCGCCTTTGTTCAATACTTTTTCCCAATTACTGTTGTAAAAACAAAATTTACGACACAAGATTGTAAATACAATCACACGTATTGCAAGGCCCCGACACAGGTTTAATATTGGGGGCCAAGACCGATTTGAATATTGTTTTGAATAATTAACACAAATAAGGCCTATTTGAAAACCATTGCTTTGAAAATTATTGGAGGAGGGGCCATGCCCCCCGCCTCCGGTGTCGAGGCCCTGTGTTATGAAAACATATCAACCAACAACTGGACCCCGCGCAGCTCTGGATAATGCAACCCTGGTTCATGGTGTATACGACAGTAATGCACACATCACCTTCATCCAATGGAAAGTGTTTCTACTTTTCATGAATGCGTAATAAGTGTACAATACCAAACGCAAAGACTGGCACATTTTTTACATGGGGGCAATGTTATTATAAAGACATATTTTCAACCTTTCTCTCACATAAATATTGGTGGTTGTGGTTGACGATGAAAAGAGATGGAAGATAAAATGATAAAAGATGGAAATTATTTACAAGAAAGAAGAAAAGTTCAACTTTGTGTGCTTTCGAAACCCAAACGGTAAACGGAACCCCTCTGTCTGTCTGTGTAAAGTAGAGTAAGTGACTAAGTCCGCAAACAGCTGGGTTAGTAAGGCCATGGATTCAGCTTCTATACAATTTGAATCACATTTTTTTTTTTTGAGGTAGAGATGTTACCAGATTTTAGGTACAAATGTAGGCCTATACCCCGAATTCATTGTGGAAACTGGCGTGATGAAAAGGCTTGGTTTTTAGCCCTCTCCCCCAATAGTGTGTGCAATTGTGCATTATTAGATTAAGTTTGAATCACAGCTCTCGGCTGGAAAAATAAGCGTTGCTAAACTATTATCGTAGTAAAGAAGAATGACATCGCAGGAAAATAAAACATAAACACGTGAATGAACTCAACGTGGACGTGGACCTCCACCAGGGATTCGCCCCTGGATTCCACCAGGGGCCCTTAGGCAGGCCCTGGACCCCACGCCGTGGGGCTTTGCGCACGTTTGGTTACCCCCATAAAAATACCTCTAGCCGCTCATGGTTGGCCCCAAGCAAAAATCCTGGCTACGCCAGTGCACCTGTCAATTGTAAGACGGACCTTACGACTCCCAGGAAAGGTGCGTCATGTCCAAAAAATTATGTGACGCTGTGTAAGTCAAAGTGCACGTTAGATGCGTCACCCGCGTAAGAACAAGAGGTGCGTCAATGTCCGTACACGTTGTGCAATAGCGGAACTGGTACTAGCTAGACCAATGCCAAAGGCATAAAACAGTCGTTGTACACGTACTGTACTGCACAGGTGTTCCTAACGTTGTGGCAACCTATATATGCTTACTATATATATAAAGAAAGGTAGGACTCTTTCTAACGCAACTATCGAACCGTATAAAAAAAATCCTTTTTTTTTGACCACTCGCGAATCTTAATTACACTTTTTTACTCTACTCACATTCGCTGGAGACTCCCGTCTTCGTATATAAGCCACGGTATTTGTTAGTTTTTTTCCCGATTAGATGTACAAACGATGAATTTTCTACCAAATTACCGTCAAGACAGTCTATTCGCCCAACAATTTGCTGCAAACTAAAGAAACGTTGCGATGACGTCATGAAGAAGCAGCGCTGCAATTTGGGGTTATGGGCAGGACCCTATCACTTCTTCACAACGTAGAAATGGGTGTTTTCTCTGCGTACACTGACATTAGTGTCCATCCCCTCGTCAGAGTGCACCCCTACCTTCATGATGACCGACTGGATGAAAGGCGGGAGAATGAATCATATTCTAATCACACTTCCAGGCTGTCAAAGAGATGCGTCAAAATCTATTTCATCAGAGAAATAGGTAGGCTAGTCAAAAAAATGTGGGGATGGGGGGGCAAGCTCTCAAAAATGCAATTGGGGTATACAAATTCCAAAAGAATCCCACATTTCGGACTGAAGACTGAAAGTGGTAGTTTCTGTACTTGCCCAATACATATGCAGTTTTACTATTTGAATGCCAAGAAAGCTCTGTGGGCTGAATTTGGTTTTCCGTTCAATGCTGCGGATAGTCTTTCCATCATGGCTCTAGGCATCAAGCGGCATGGTATCAAGGGTCAACCTTGTTCAGTTGTTTTGGCTGCTTGCAAGGAAAACGGGTTCTATTGTGAACCTGAAGTGCCAGAGGTAGATTCAGATTGATAATTAGAGGATTGCTCTTTGGACGAGAATCCAAACATTTATACTTACTTTTTTAGACTATTATGAAAGGGTATTCATTCTACGTATGGACTATTGTGGTTTCAATAGCTCCTACTGTAATGTGGCAATACCTGTCTTTGTCTATCATATAGATTTTTTACTCTGAAAGAATAAGTTAGTAGTGTGTATAAAGAAGTAATAGTCATAATATCATGATAATATTATTCTAATACTGTTGCTTGTATTACCATATTACTAAATCTTCTAAGTTTCTATTAATACTTGCCTCTATGGCACACATGCATTTTAAGGATTTTCCCCTTCATATCACAGATGTTTCCAGACCTTAACTTCTTCCTTATTATCAATAATGAGTGTTTTCGAATACCTGTTTTGTACTATCATATGTAAAATAAGCACTTAAGAATGTTTTTTGAGATTTTCTCTTTCACATAGCTATTAGCGCTGTGGTTGAAAACATGAGAGTTATTAAAGTATGATTTTTACTTTCGTATTTGCCAGTGTAAAGGTTACAATGCAGAAAACATTTCCATTTGTGCACAAGTTGTTAATTTGACTTGACTTGCTTTCCTTGTATTGTGCTATTTGTCATTATGCATAAAAACTATTGAAATAAAGTTTTTTAAACTTAAATTTTACTCCTTCTAAATTTGTCTTCTTAGAACCATTGTAATAGGGTTTAGAACCATTGTAATAAGGACTAAACACGATTTGATAAAACAAAAGTAATAAATGGGGTGCGAGGTGTGCTGATAGAAGCGAGGTCTGCTGATTAGGGGCGAGGTGTGCGTCAACCCCCATACTACTTATATTTACTCATTTCTCATTAAAAATCCTTCCTACTATAATCAAGCATGTAATATTCCATTTTTTTTCATTCCAAAACCGCATCATGAGTTTCCCCGGAAAAGGAAAAAATACTGAGCTTCCGGGAACTTCTCCCCCCCCCCCCCTCCTTTCTTTCTGAACCCCACTATGGGTATGCACTCAAATTAAATTTCGCGCTCGGACAGTAGCCGATGCATGGCGACCGCCCGTCGGCAATATAATCACCTTACCGTTCCCCTCCCCGTCTTGTGGAGATTGAGGCAATATAATATCTGCCCTTTAAGAGTACCATTTAAAGAAGCAAACAATTTGACTAAATACAGAAGTGAAAACATTGAAAAAGCTTACCTGCTATAGGAGAAAGGAGACATAACTTCTGGGGGCACATATTTATACTCTATCATTGTATGAGCTGGAAAAAAACACGTTTCATTCCGTGTCATTTATTCTTACATTAAAAACATGAAAAGCATCCCTAGACCCCAACCAAAGACACAACTTGTTATCAGTGAACATTTCTTCCAAAATGTATATTTTTCAAACGAATTTCATATTTTAGTGTGTATTTGACATGCTTTTAGGCAATTTATGCAACTAACATTACCATAAATATAGAAATGTCGGGTTTCTGGGGCTTCAACCCCTGACATCGGCCGCATATTGTACATAGTAAAAGATACGGCAAAACAGGCCGCATATTGTACATAGTAAAAGATACGGCAAAACAGGCCGCAAATGTACATGTTCTATCAACTCCGTCAATTACTTAACTCAATAAACTGATAAATCTCCTTCAATTTTCTGAAAAGTTCCTTTAAATTTAATTTCCTTCATTTTTGAAAAGATATTTCTTTTTAACTCTTCAGAATATTAGCATCGGCAATAAAGAAATACAAATTGTGCAATACGCTGACGACACTTCTCTCTTTGTCGATGGTAGTGAAGAGACCTTTGTCTCCGTTCTACGTCTATTAGAATAATTTTATAAGTCATCTGGTTTAAGGGCTAATCTTAATAAATCTTACCTTTTCCCACTTGTCACTCACTTCCTGCATATATTGACAATTTTGATTTCCCCATTAATACTGGCCTGATCAAACTTCTTGGTATTTTTTTTCATGCAGATGAGGACTTTTTTAGTCTCAACTACCTGCCGAAACTCTCTGGACTTAAAGATAAGTTGCGGATGTGGTCCCAGCGAAATCTGTCCCCTCTGGAAAAAATTACCATCATAAAAACTTTAGCTCTTTCCCAGTTAATTTATGTTGTGTCGGTCTTGCCAACTCCACCTCGTGGGTTTTGCCAAATCCACCTCGTGGGTCTTGCCAACTCCACCTCGTGGGTCTTGCCAAATCCACCTCGTGGGTCTTGCCAACTACACCTCATGAATTTTATAAGGAGCTTGATTGTGTTTTGTATAATTTCATCTGGAATGGGAAACCCGGCAAAATAAACGTTGTGTTCTTATTCATTCAAATGAGTCTGGTGGTCTTAACATGGTACACATCGAGTCTTTTTTTAATGCTTTAAAGATTGTATGGGTTAGATGGTTAGCGACAATTCATTTTGGTCTTTATGTTTGGATATCTACCTTTCTTTGAAGGGAAAAAGTATCCTTTTAAAGTGTAACTAAAAGCCAGGTGATGTGTACATTAAGAATACATTCATTAACGATGTCTGTCGGGCATAGGCTTATGTTAATTGTGATAACCAGAGTTGTTTTTCTAATGAGATAATTTGGAATAATGGTCACATCAGTATTAACAACAAACCCATTTCCATTTCTACCTTGCTGGCAAAATTTTGTGATAGAGTTTGAAATTTGTTAGCCGTTGACAGGCTGATGGTAAGTTTTTAGACTGAAGAATTTTGTCAAAAGTTTGATGTTTACTCTGTGCCATTTACTACGTGTCATGGTATTACTAGGGCGATTCCTAAAAAATGGATAAGCTCTCGTACAAACACGGATGTTGATGCTATCACTCCGCCTGAATTATTAGTTCTAAAACTTGGTGGTGATATAAAGGTAACAAGATTTGTGTATTAGATTCTGGTAAATCGTTTAATTCTAAACCCAATCACTCAGCGGAAATGGATAAATGATTTTCAGGATAATGTTCTTAATTGGAATTCTATTTACCGTCCTTGTCAATGTTTATGTCATGGATACCAAAATGAGGTAATTCCAGTACAAATTCCTTAACCGCTTCATTGACACAAATCAGTATTTGTGTAAAGTGGGAATTCGTAACGATTCTCTGTAGCTTTTGTCATTCTGAAATTGAGACAATGATGCATCTCTTTTGGAGCTGCCATTTTACACATTCCTTCTGGGTGTGTTTGCAAAACTTCCTTGGTGTAGCAGTTTTGCCACTTTGGCGATATAAGTGATAGAGATAGTTATCTAAACTTTGTTATTTTCAATGCTAAGCTTTTTATTTGTTCTTGTAAATCTGATAAAAGTATTCCTGTTGTTAGATCCTTTCCAGGTTCAGTCACCTCTTAAGGGTCCAGAAGTATATTCATTTTAAAAACGATCGGTTAACCACTTTTTTGAGAAAGCTTGACTCACTTCCCAAATTAGGAGATCTCTGTTTTGAGGTTTAAACTTTTTTTCTGTTTGATCTCCAGCTGATGTTGGTTGTTGCCTAAGGCTTTTGATTTATTTAAAACCTTATTTTATTTTATTTTATTATTAAATGTGGAGTTCTTTAAAGTTTTTTTTTTAATTGTATTATCTCTTCCTATTCTTCCCTTTTCCTGGTTTTTCTGAGAAACTTATTTTTGCATAATTTGTTATCATTGTAGATAATGTTTATGAATTTATTGTGATTTTCATCATGTTTTTGATATTGTAATGATACTACTGAAGGAGCACCGCTAGCCTTCACAGTACCAAGTTGTTTTTCTTCTTCTTAAACGCGGAAAATGCAAAATAAAAAAAATAAAAATGAGTAAAACCTGATAGAAAAATAAATTGATGAAAGTTAGGTATTTACATACATTGCCAAATATACCCTACTTCAATAACTTTGGGAAAATTGTTTCTAATCATACAGAAACAACCAATTAACATTCAAAGAAATACATAAACATTTGCAATAGAATTGTCTCTATGACATCATCAAACATGAATTCATCATACAGTACAAAAACTTTAAAATGCAAATAAGAATTCTTTAAAAATCCATCTCCTGAATGGAATATGATATCAACCTGATTTTTGTACCAAATTTGCTCTAAAAGTATGCTCTTTCAAATATTTTTTCTCTCAAAAAGCCATGGGAATATTCCTTTAATCTTTTTATTGCTTCATCTTTATTTGAGTCAGCAATTATTGTTGAAATTTCTATTCAGTTCAGAACTGCAGGGGAGAGTGGGGCGAAAAATAAGTTTGGATAGAACCCACTGTATTGAGGGGAGGGGCTTCATTTTATGAATTATCTTTCAAACACATAGGCCTAACACATTGTTTTAAGTTTTCTTATGAGGTCAGTGTCTCCATTCTACATATTTTCTTTTAAACGGACACATAATGAATAGCTGAAATGCCTTTCTGAGGGCTGAAATCCAATGTCTCCAGTGAGCACTGCACATATGACCTGACTATGAACAGTAAAGATGTGCAGCTCAAACCAAGCCAAATGACTAGTCCCATACCTTTGCCACCAAATGGAGGTGGGCACACAAATGGATCAAGAATAGCTCAGAAACCTTCACCCATTTCTATAAGAGACTAGCTTAGTAAAAGGAATGAAACTACAGACTCCTGTTGCTGCAAGATCAATATAATTTATTCATTTTCGCTATTCAAAATTATTTCTAATCATTTCAAATATAACAACTGCTTTCAACTCTCAAGAGCATCACATTGTAAGTTCCTGACTTCACCACGCTTCCTATTCAATCTGCTTTTCTTAACATGCTCACTCTCAAAACCGTGTTTTTCCAATATCCATATCTACATACACGCCTTCCTAAGAAAACAAGCCAGTCCAAATTATCCTCCTTCCATCCATATATCCTCCAATAACCCAACTCTCGCAGATTATCATGATACTGTGTATACATCATCCTGTATAACCAACAATTCAATCACTGTATATCCTCCAATTCCTTAGCTTACCAACCCAATCATCCACACTTCAATGTATCCACCTGCCCCTCCATGCATTTAACATTTCATGCATCCACCCACCCTACCATTTATCCACCCACTCCCTTTAACCCATTCACTCCCTTTAACCCATCCACTCCCTTTAACCCATCCACTCCCTTTAACCCATCCACTCCCTTTAACCCATCCACTCCCTTTAACCCATCCACTCCCTTTAACCCATCCACTCCCTTTAACCCATCCACTCCCTTTAACCCATCCACTCCCTTTAACCCATCCACTCCCTTTAACCCATCCACTCCCTTTAACCCATCCACTCCCTTTAACCCATCCACTCCCTTTAACCCATCCACTCCCTTTAACCCATCCACTCCCTTTAACCCATCCACTCCCTTTAACCCATCCACTCCCTTTAACCCATCCACTCCCTTTAACCCATCCACTCCCTTTAACCCATCCACTCCCTTTAACCCATTCACTCCCTTTAACCCATCCACTCCCTTTAATCCATCCACTCCCTTTAAGTCATCCACTCCCTTTAACCCATTCCCCCTTTAATCCATCCACTCACTTTAACCCATCTACTCCATTTAACCCTTCCAATCCCTTTAAGCCATTCACTCCCTTTACCTCATCCACTCCCTTCAACCCATCTACTCACTTTAACCCATTCACTCCCTTTAACCCATCCACTCCCTTTAACCCATCCACTCCCTTTAACCCATACATGCACTCTTTTTAACCCATTGCCAAACACTCCCATGCATTTACTTGACATCCCTTGATGCCATTGTTCCTCTTCATCATCGTCGTCATTCATCGCCATCAGCTCGTTGACACTAATAAATGATCATTGGACCCACTATCACATAAAACTTATATGGCTGATCAATGAATGCAGACCCTCTGATATTGAATGCCTTGTGAAATGGATCCTGCTTATGATGAATATAATCTTTGTAAAACCCTCCAGGCATAATGTTAAATAGTGCCACAGTTCTCTTACATCAACCTAAAGCAGAATCTGACAGTGTCATCTTGACACAGTGTCATCTTGACACAGTGTCATCTTGACACAGTGTCATCTGAACAAAGTGTCATCTTTCCCAATAGCTATGTGGCCCTCCCCTGTTTCTTCTTCTTCTCTGCCAGTTCATTTTCATGCACGTCCAACTCTCTCTCAATCCCTTTCCTTTCTTTCTCAGTGAGAGGGTACTTTGGAAACATCATCAACAAGTCATATTTTTTGTAATCTGGAAGCCAATGTTTATCCTGAGCTTTTTCCCATCTCTTCACAAAGAATTTGTCCTGAATTGGAGAGAAGTCAATTCCTTGCAGTTCGTATTGTTCCCACTTTCGATGCCATGGCCTTGGCTTTAAAATAACCTGTGAAAAAACAAAAAAACATTACAAATTAAAACATTGATACAATGAAATATTTTAACAATCACCTGAAGAGTGAGGGTACTACTAATTGTAGCATCCTTAACATAATCAAATACTTCTGTCACATGCATTAGTCATGAATATCACCCAGGAGCAAAGTCATGAACACCACCCAGAAGCAATAGTCATGAATACCACCCAGGAACAATAGTCATGAATACCATCCAGGAGCAATAGTCATGAAAACCACCCAGGAGCGACGTCATGAACACCACCCAGAAGCATTAGTCATGAATACCACCCAGGAACAATAGTCATGAATACCACCACCCAGAAGCAATAGTCATGAATACCACCCAGGAGCAATAGTCATTTAATACCACCCAAGAGTAATAGTCATGAATACCACCCAGGAGCAAGTCATTTAATACCACCCAGGAGTAATAGTCATAAATACCACCCAGGAGCAATAGTCATGAATACCACCACCCAGAAGCATTAGTCATAAATACCACCCAGGAGCAATAGTCATGAATACCACCACCCAGGAACAATAGTCATGAATACCACCCAGGAGCAATAGTCATGAATACCACCCAGGAGCAATAGTCATGAATACTACCCAGGAGCAATAGTCATGAATACCACCTAGGAGCAATAGTCATGAACACCACCCAGGAGCAATATTCATGATTATAGGCAGGATTTGAGGAGATTAAAAGGGGAATTTGCCCCCACATTTTTGCATATATATGAATTTTTTTATTGTGAATATTCGGGAAATATATAACCAGAGTTTATCTTTGTGTGATGTTAAGTAATTTATTGACTATTGTATCAACTTCATATTCGCACTAAATCCTTCATGTACTCGATAAATTTCCATTCCAACTTGCAAACGCATCGCTATTTAGAAGTAAAACCGAGACCAGGGAGCCTACAAGCATCCGTCAATTCACGTACTTGACGTACTGTAGTTATAGACGAGACTTGTGTTCCTTACTTTATGCGTTCGTGCACATAATGCGTACAATCTAAACTGAGTTATGAATATTCATCACTGAAAGTTTAAAGAAACAGGTAACTTGAGGCAAGTTATAAACTTAGCAATTTACTTTTTAGTAGTAGATAGATTGGAAAGCGTGCATGTCATCTCTAATGGGCGCTGCATAACATATGTTAATGCTTATCCCCTTACCCCCATAAGCCTTGATAAATGTTGTAGTAGGCCTACACATAGGAGGCAGACAAATAAAGGGGGAGGGAGATGTTATTATGCTGGTATGTTTTTATGGTATGCCGTTTCTTAGAATGTACAGTATTATTGTAATATGTAACTGTAGTGCATTAATGTCAACAAGCTATACAGCGTGAGAGAGGCAGGGAGGTGGGCTTAACCTCCAAAATGCAAGATCAAAATATTCAGTTAGAATTTACTTGAAATAGAATCTTTTGAATTAAGTAATAAAGATATTAAACTTTATATTAAAAATTCCGTTTTTATTTTTGTCTGCAAGATCTGCTACCACTAGAAAGGCTCCCAAATTCTTAAATTTAACACAGCCTTTCAGTCTTGTTTCAAGACATCCAAAATTCCTGATAATTGAAAGATTTTTTTTTCATCCATGTAGGTTTGGGATTCTGCCGTGGTTGTTGCCCCACTGGCATGGCTATACGTCCTTCTAACATATAAGAAAGCCACTGAAGCTACAGATGAAGTAGATGAATCGATTGATGAAAACCCCGTGCCATCAATAAGCAAGGACAATCGCTCAGATGAAATTGATAAACTCTCCTACAAGGAAGACGAGATTCAGAGGTGGGATCTATGCCATGGTCCTTCTAGTACATCTTGCTTTCTCCAAGCAGGCTCTTTCCAACCAAATTGTAATTTTTCAACCTCTAATGGAAGAAATTTCAGGAAAGAATGGTACTCACAATATACATGGCTGGTCCTTCCCTTGTTAAAGCATGTTGCTTTCCATGTCAGGCATTTCCTGCGATGCAAGGAACATTCATTAACCGCAAATGGGTTTCAAAACTGGAAGAACGCTACCAAGCTATTTAGTGATCATCAGACTTGTATTTCACATTGTGTGACGATTGAAAAAATGACGGCCTATCAACATTCATAACCAACCGGTAGTGTGTCAAGTCAGCTTAATTCTGCTCACGAGAAGAAAGTTAAAGATAACAGAGAATAAATTTCAAAGTTGTGAAAACTCTGTTGTTCTGTGTCCATTCAGGGATAGCACTTTGCAGCCACGATGAATCCCGGGTGTCTTCAAATTAGGGTAATTTTTTAAGCCTCATGGAACTTAGGGCAGAAGACAACCAGACGATTAAACAATATTTCAAAAACCGAGAAGAAACATATTCATATGTGCAAGAAAAGCACCAAAATAAGATGCTGATGATAATGAAGAATCAGGTGTTAAACAAAATATCAGAAAATATTCAAGAGGTCAAAATCTTTGCAATTATAGCAGACGAGACATAGGATATCAGTAGCAGGTTGTTATTGTAGACGTGTTGGTACTGACTTTATTGTTCATGAGTCATTGTTGGATTCTACATAACAGCCAAAACAGATGGTGAATCACTGAAGGAAGTCATATCATCATTAGGCCTGGATTGCTGAATATAAAGAACATCCAAACTCATTGTTATGATGGGGCTGCTAACATACGGGCAGACGAGTTCCCGCTCGGATCCTAGCAGACAACCCCTGGCCAAATACATACACTGTCATGCACACATTCTGAACCAGTGCAGTGTCCATGTGTACTGTGCAGACAAATTTCAAAAGTCAGCCATTTACTGACTGCAATGTCTGCACTTCATACAGTCATCGAAGGATCTCCTAAACGTCATGCGGTTCTGGCGGAGTTTGTAAAACAACAAGAAATGTCTTCTTTGGTATAGCCACTACCTTAATTTCATTAAGTGACACAAGGTGTAGTTGCTGCGCTGATACACTCCAAAGTATTTTTGAAAATTTTGAACCTCTTCTTCTGGCAGCATTGAAAGAAACAGTGGACAGGCAAAGGTGTTGGTACAGTCAATGAGTAACTTTTGAGTTTATTTTCTTTGGGATACTTATGCACCAAGTTTTGACAAAGTGCATTATGCTTTCGAAAGAACTACAGTCGGAACAATTGTACTTCGCAACTGTGAAGTCATTAGCTGATGCCACTCTCACAGTTCTCACGACGATGAGATTGGACTACTATTTCCAGAAACATTGGGCTTACACAGAAGAAATTTGCAACGCACTTGATATTCCAGGACCCCAAAAATGAAGACAAAGAGCCATACCCCACAAACTCCTTGGAGGAGGTTCCGTACATGCCACACAGGGAAATAAAGACAAAGAGCCATACCCCACAAGCTTCTTGGAGGAGGTTCCGTACATGCCGCACAGGGAAATGAAGACAAAGAGCCATACCCCACAAACTCCTTGGAGGAGGTTCCGTACATGCCGCACAGGGAAATAAAGACAAAGAGCCATACCCCACAAGCTCCTTGGAGGAGGTTCCGTACATGCCACACAGGGAAATGAAGACAAAGAGCCATACCCCACAAACTCCTTGGAGGAGGTTCCGTACATGCCGCACAGGGAAATGAAGACAAAGAGCCATACCCCACAAGCTCCTTGGAGGAGGTTCTGTACATGCCACACAGGGAAATGAAGACAAAGAGCCATATTCCACAAACTCCTTGGAGGAGGTTCCGTACATGCCACACAGGGAAATGAAGACAAAGAGCCATACCCCACAAACTCCTTGGAGGAGGTTTCGTACATGTCGCACAAGGAAATGAAAGTGAAAAGGACTACCACAGAGTCAAAATATGTTTTTCTGTATTAGACAAGACAATACGCGAAATGAAAGATCAATTAAAGGACAACGATCTCAATGTGATCATTGCCTTTAATACACAATTTGTTGGCAACACCTTCACATCCAAAGCTTATACAATTTGTTGGCAACACCTTCAGATCCAAAGCTTATACAATTTGTTGGCAACACCTTCACATCCAAAGCTTATACAATTTGTTGGCAACACCTTCAGATCCAAAGCTCATACAATTTGTTGGCAACACCTTCAGATCCAAAGCTTATACAATTTGTTGGCAACACCTTTAGATCCAAAGCTTATACAATTTGTTTTTGGATCTGCCGTACAAGTTTCAAAAGTGCCCCACCAGCTTGCAGCTCGCGTACTGCAGAAAAAATATTCTAACCCAGAGTGATTTCCAACTGTACTGTATTTTATGCAATCTTCTTGGGGAAAATGGCCGTGATGTTTGCAAACCAAGGTGAAATCTTAGCAACTTTGACACATTTTTGTTTGTTTATTTCGCAATATTTTCCCCCAATTTATTTGACTCATTAGGTAATCTTTGTAACAATCAATGCTTTTGTCCATGTATTTCTGGGTCCATTTGACAGTCTTATTTAACAGTTTGTATAACAGGTATTACCCAAATTAATTGTATGCCTAATAATAGTAATCTAGCATTGTTAATCGGGCCCAAGCATCTACATCAAGTAGCGCTAAATTTGGCAACTCAGAAGTGAGATATTTGAGCAAATTTAACACCTGCATTCAAAAAGATTAAATCCTTGGTTGATCGTTCATTAAGTGTATATTGTAAGATCATTGATTTAAAGTTGTGTGTGTGTGAATGTTATTGATTTTGAAAGCAAAATATTGTTGGGAAACTTTCTGTTTCTGGGTGAGTTTTCCATGTAAACAATGCATTCATTTTGAAAACAGTAAACAATGTTTTTGATCCTGTATCAGTAGACGGTCACATCCCTACTTCATTTTACACATTATACATTTTCTAAATATGATACCCATGTATTTAAATCTTATTCCAGACAGAACTAAATTGCTTGAAGGGCTTGTTTGATGAGGGCTTAATGGCACCACAACAGCGAGGGTCTATGCACATGTAGCAACTTCTATATTTGTTGAGTTAGTATTACAAGCTGAGCAGATCAGATTTTAAATTTTGAAAATAAAACTTTTATGTTTTTGAGTTAAGGCTGATTAGTTTTTTATTTATGCAAAATTTGTGATGTATAACTTGGCGCAATTCTTTAAATTTCTTTCCTAAATTTCAGTCACTGAAAACATTGAGGTCTCTTCTATTTAGAATTTGGTAAAGATTCAGAAATCTTTGGTCAGAATTCGCTGCTTCAGAGAATTATGAGACATGAAAATAAAAATTAAAGATATACAAACAAAAACTATCAAGGATGCCCTGTAATACAGTACAAAACTTGCATAAAATATGCAAATTGTGTCTGAGATTAATCTCAGGCACAATTTGCATATTAATCTCTAGCACAATTTGCATATTAATCTCCAGCACAATTTTCATATTAATCTCAGACACAATTTGCATGTAAATCTTAATACTAATATGCAAATTGTGCCTGAGATTAACATGCAAATTGTGCCTAGGATTAATATGCAAATTGTGCCTGAGATTAATATGCAAATTGTGCCATGGATTAATATGCAAATTGTGCCTGAGATTAATACGCAAATTGCGCTGAAGATTAATATGCAAATTGTGCTGGAGATTAATATGCAAATTGTGCCAGAGATTAATATGCAAATTGTGCCTGAAATTAATACGCAAATTGCGCTGAAGATTAATATGCAAATTGTGCCGGAGATTAATATGCAAATTGTGCCTGAGATTAACATGCAAATTGTGCCGGAGATTTCAAAAGGATGTAAATTGATCAATGTTTCACTTATTTTTATGAAATCTGTTGTTATTTTTATAGTTATTGATAGATTTTAAAGCAATTTAGCTCAAGGAATTAGTTCAGTGGTCAAGCATGTCCATCTTATATGAAAGAGGACTTCAAAAGAAACAAAATGGTAAAGAAAGCATTGCAAAATCTTATTCCGTTAAGGAGATATTCAAGTTTAAAGTTTGGTATCATTTCTGTCTCAGACTAGTTCTAATAACACAGCCTCAGATTCCTCAAAATGTTTATTTAATTTGTTTCACTATTTAGATTTTCCCTCAAACATTTTTCAGGTGGTATATTATAAATACCATTCCTATATTCAGTTCTACTACTTTTTTGACATATCCTATGGTTTTTAAGCTACAAAATCGCAGGACAAAATATGATAGAATACATAAAGACTGAGGAATCTGAGGCTATGACATCACAACTAGTCTGATTTCAGTCGTTTCTATACAAATGATACTAAACTTTAAACTTAAATATTTTCTTAACAGAATAAGAGTTTTGAATGCTTTCTTTACCATTTTGTTTCTTTTGAAGCCCTCATTCATATCAGATAAACATGCTTGACCACTGAGCCAATCCTTTAACAGAATAAGATTTTTAAATGCTTTCTCCAGCATTTTGTTTCTTTTGAAGTCTTCTTTCATATCAGATAAACATGCTTGACCCCTGAGCTAATCCTTTAATGTTGCCTCTACACATACATATACCTTTAATAAGTGCTAAGCCTGGTATCTAGTTAGCCATTGTGAGGGACTAATCTCTATCATACTTCTTTCATGTGAGGTCAGATACAACTACAATATTCGATGTAGTAAGCAGCACTTACGAAAATAAAATAGTACTACTTTTTAGGCGCAAAGTTGCTTCCTACTAAGTGCCCATGCTCGGAGGTGAATTTGGCAAAACATGGTGTCCATGGCGCAAGCGGATGAGTGTACATGACTCCCCCTAGATGGGATGCCAGTCCATCACTGATTAACTCGCCAGCAGTGCGGGCACTTATTTTACAGCTAAGTGGACTGAAGCAAGTGGAGTACAGTGTCTTGCTCAAGGCCATAATGCAGCGCTCACAACGGGAATCGAATTTGGTACCTTTCAAATACGAGCATGACTACTTAACCACAGGGCCACTGTACCTCTATACATCTACCATACTCCCAATCAGATAATAGCAGGCATAGACTTTCTAATCATTTTCAGTGACTGAGATTTACCAAAGAACAAAGACAGTTGCAACAAGTGATCAGAAAGACAGTAAAGATGTAATATCTCTATATATCCTGTATCAAAAATTAAACATGTCTTCAGATGAAATATGCAAAATGTGTACCTTGGTATCATTTAAAGGCACTTCTCGCCCAGGGAGAAGTCTGACCGGGGTCATGTCTGGGTCAATAGTGCTGTGCTCTGGAAGTGCATCCCTTAAATACAGGAGATGGTGATCCAACCTCTTCTCCAGCTTTATCACCTCTATCTTCTGAATCAGAGGGTTGTACATCTCGTACAAAATTTCGATACCTTGAAAAATAAGAAAGGTAGGAAAAGATTTGTAGTCTTAAAGGATTAGTAATGAATACACATATCGTTCTTCTGTTAAACCCTTGTGATTGTTATCAACCAAAAATAGAAAAGAAACAGAAGAACGCCAACTGATTAAATCAAGATCAGTGACTTTAAATTTGAACAAACTTATTTAAACTTCAAGTCTTCTCTCTATAAACAATATAAAATATACTCTTAAAGTTAGCCGACTTAAATATCCTAACCTGAAACTGTCATACTGTGATAGTGAAGATGATGAGCTATATGTCTAGTCTTTCTTTGGGCCACAGTTGGTATTTAGGGAACTGTAAGTCCTTTGCGTATTTCAAGATATATGATCCAGTTTCGCAAATAGTTTTGGAATAATATCGATTGATGATTTCTCTTAAAGTTTTATGTCCGTAGGGATTTGAGCTCATTGAAAGACTTTTATAACAACCATATAGATCCACTTTCAGATTTATATTGGCAGACAGTTTAAGGCAGAGAGATCTCTTATAAATATCATCTAGCAAAAGTCAAGATATTAATTCAGATTGACTGTATGATAAATGTCCACGCACTGAATGAAGGCAGTAATAATTCTCCTTATAAGAGAATAAGACACAGTCAATTGATAAAGCCTATTGTCTTGAAAACAGTCTCTTGTATAGACGTCTAGCAGTTTCTTACTTTATAAATAGGCGTAGCCGGCGCAACCCTCTGATTAATGATTTAATTTCAGAATTATTGTCACAATGTTCCAAATCGAGAAGATTGCGTCAGCAGGCAGTAAGAGCCAATGTATGAGATCACCTTGGAATTTTCTGGAACTCTGCCATTCACTTATTGAATGATAGTATTAATGCACAATTTTCATGACCCTCTGGAATGTCCTTGACATCATGTGCAAGGGCGCATGTAACAAATGTTTTATCATCAACATAGTTTAAATTTTCATTTCTCACCTTTTTATTCATACGTTTTAACCGTTGAAATTATGAATACATATAAAAATAAAATAAAATGATAATAGGATTGAGCTGATCAATCAGGAGTTAAACAAGGTAATGTTAATGTAATGTCTGGTTTCATGTTTCTGATGATAGTGGACTGGGTAACGCGTAAGACAACTGAAGCCAATGGTAACGGAATAAGATGGAGCTTTATGTCAAGGTTTAATAGAAGACCTTGATTTTGCAGATGACATCGATCCGACCCCCTCTACCTATCAACATATGCAAAGAAACTAACCAGGCTGAACCAATATGCCTCACAAACTGGGTTAAAAATTAATCAGAATAAGACTGAACTCATGAAAGTAAATAGTAGATGCAGTGACAGAGTACAAATTAATAATGAACATACTGTACTTATTAGTACCTAGGAGCAACTGTAAACATACAAGGTGGTGGTGGAGAAAATATTGTTAATAGAATTTCTAAAGCAAAAACATCTTTCATGAAATTAAAAAAGATATGGAGCTCCATTATATATTCTGTCAAAACAAGATCAGAATATTCCACTCTGTTGTTAAGTCCGTTCTCTTATATAGTTGTGAGACGTGGAAGACTGACAATAAGAAATTGGATACCTTCGTATTTAAATGCATGAGAAAATTTTGAAGATCAGATGGCCGTATGTTGTTTCAAATGATGACCTATTGAGATTTATTTAGAAAAGCAGAATTAGTAATGAAGTCAAAATGAGAAGATGGAGGTGAGTTGGGCATGTATTGAGAATGAAAGACAACCAGTGTATGACATGGAAGAAAAAAGGGAGAAGCAAACTAGGACACCCAAGAACAGCATGGAGAAGAAGGGCAGTGAAGGAAAGAGAGGAGCTAGGGTGAGTTCTTGGAATGAAGCCAGACATGTTGCCAGAGACAAAATACGTTGAAGAGAGTGCACTGCAGCATGGAGTGAGTGAGCGAGCTGATGGGCAATCCAAATGCATTTTACCGATCCCAATTATGCTTCCAATCAGCCTGATTCAACTTTCCAAACGCTATTCCCTAGTCCCTCCCACATAAAAAGCGTGACCCCCCAAAGTTTTCCTTTGTGTTGATATTACGTGATATGTAATTTTAGACCTCAATGCATGCTTAGTTTTTATTTCATTAAAATAAGTTACCAAATAATTAGGAGCTAAGCCATTTACACATTTGTAGGACATACATAATAATACACAAAGTATTCTTGAATTGATTGAAAGCCAATGCAATTCTTGCTTTCTACAACTGTGTGAAGGTCATCTTATCCCAGGATCTTAATTTTCTACTAGTTGTATCAGCCTGACAGGTACTTTTAAGACATGATAATTGTCTTTTTGGTAAAATTCTTAGCCTATTTGTTTTCCGAAAATGCATTGTCTTTTTGTGTTGGAACTGAACCAGTTCCATGAAAATTTCATTGATGCTACAATATATGTATTTTTTGTATATTTGTAATTTATTTTACTGTATTTTTGTAATTTAAAGGAGACATTAAGTCTGATACAATCATCATAACATATGATACAGAATAAAAATCTTAACGAACTGCCAAAACCAGCAAATCAAAATCTTATTCCTATCTCAAGTTATTCATGTTTCAATTTGACACAAGGAGGCTGCCATTTTGTTCAATTCTGTATTGAAATATTGTGCATGATGACATAATTTTCTTAATAGAAACATAAGGATTATAATGTATTTCATTTTAAATGTGATTTAAGTTTTTATTTCAAAATGATGTGACACAAAGTTTTAACAGTATGTTTTGATAATTTCATGTGTACACAAAAATTTCTTTGACCGCCTACAAAAGAAAAACAATTTTTCCTGAGCTAGAAAACTTGAGGTAGATTATAAAGAAATACAAAGCATTCCAACATCCTCCTGGGCTGATGACAACATAATCTGCATGTTTTAAAATCAAAATGGCAGCTCCCATGGTACTAAAGTTTTTAATAATTACAATAAATGTATTAGATTGCTTCGGGAGTAATGAAACTTGGTCAGCACATTTGTTATTTTTAATTCTATCATATGAAATAAGGATTATGTCAGACTTTATGTCTCCTTAAATTTGTAAAGCGCTTCGAGACCACTGGCTATATGAAAGTATTTTATTAGTAGTAGTTTAAAGTTCTTTGTATGTTGTGTAGAAATATCTCAAATCAGACTAGTTGTGACATCACATCCTCATATTCCTTGAAAATCTTTGTGTATCGTACTGAAATAATTTTTGGTATTTTGTGAACTAGAGGGAACTACATGTAAACCATGCCATAATAATGTCACTGTGTGTTCACCTGCAGACATTTTATTCAAGATTTTTAATAAATTAAAAACATTGAATTAATTTTCAATGTTACAAAATTTCTAGGGATTATTTGATTGATTGATTTAAACATTTATTCAAGCACACTTTGTTACAGAGTTCATATATATATACAGAACTACAACATGATACATACATGTACAATGAAACAAAGATATTGATCTATACATTCATTAATTACAAAAGTGGCTTAGGAGCGCCACACAGGAAGTTAGAGTAACTTATAAGTGTGTGGCCTCCAGAACACAAAACACAAAAACAAACACCCACCACCCCACCCCTCACCCCACCCCTCACCCACCCACACACACACACACAAATAAATATACAAGTATTTGTATTGTCAAGACCCGTGCATTAAATCCCCATAATGCACAACCGTGGGTATTTGGCTTAGTCCATTTTTAAAACAAGTAAACTTCTTTACAAAGCAAAAAAAATATGTATGTCAACCTTTTTCGTTTTTCCTTCTTCTTTGTTGTATATATGCATTTAGAAAATATTAATGTTTTGGCATCGTGTTTATATGCATATTTAATGCACTGTTTAAAGGACTTTGCACTCGTGGATGACCCTTCTAAAGTCGGGCTTGCGTCAAAGTCCTTTGCCCTGTGCATTAAATACGCTTATAAACACTCCACCTCAACATTAATCTTTAATAATTAATTGTCAAGAAAATGAGGGTGTGATGTCACTCTTCTACAGTAGACTTTCAACCAGTCATTTTCACAAACTTTAAAAGTTCAATATCTCCTGAATTGAACAAGACATCACAGTACTTTCTTCACTTTCTACTTATCTTCTACTCAAAAAGATTTTGTCGGTTTTTTCCTCTATAATGTGATGTAGACATGTGCAACCACTGAACCGTCTCCTTTAAAATCCATGACCTGCATAAAGATGAACATGACACAGGGCCATTATTCCCAGGGGACAGGCAAAATTCCCCCCCCCCCCTCCCCCCACGCCAACGTTTAACAAGGCAGGATAACAAACGTACATAGTTCAAAATTTGCCTTCAAATGCTTGAATTTATGATGTGCATTTTGTTTAACTGTTGACCTCTGTTGGGAGGGACTCGGGGGAGAGGGTAGAGAGCTCCACCTGAACTCGCTCTCTCTCTCTCTGCCACCAGTCCCCATCCCTCCCCACTTTTTGAGGGGTATTTAGCTCTGACATGACACATTTATTCCCTAAATCTTATTCTTACCTTCACCATCAATGATGTTCCTGAGTTTAAAAGTTGATCCTAAACCAAAGTTTTTTCTTTCAATGCAGATGCCCACGAATCTATTCAGTTTGTCATGGAAACTTTGGTCAGCAATGGTCACCGCAAGAATAGAACCTGATGAGAAAAAAAGAGGAATATATCAAATGCTCAGAACACAAATTTAAACCACCTGAAAAGAATGTTTTTTGAAAAATAAAACGAGTCTTTAGATGAGTTTTTGTCAGCTTCAGAAACAATGTTCCAAAGAATGGCACCAACAATTGTAACAAATCCCTCATTGCTATGAAAGGGGTATTATCTTATTTTAAGACTCACTCTGTTAAATAGACCATTTCAAATCTAAATATGCAATCTCAGGGAAAATAATTCAAATAATGTCACATGGCAGAAATTCATGTGTCCACCATATTATTGGACAAATCTTATACTAGGGGAATTTTATCAACAAATCAAATAACAAGATAATGTTTGTTTGTTTGATGAGGGCTTAACGGCACCACAACAGCGACGGTCAAATTGTGCCTGAGAGGTTAGATCGTTCCAGAGGTAGGAAGAAAATAAAATAGGAAAAGACTGAGAGGGTTTTTCTGGGAGAGCTCGGCTATTGAGTTGTGGGGGGCGAGAGAAGCTCTGGGAAGGTTGTACATGGGGCAGGCAAGGAAGACGTGGTGAACTGTGAGGGTGCAATGACAATTGTTGCAGAGGGGTGGGTGGAACCAATAAGGAGGTGGGAGTGAGTGATGTAGGTGGGTGTAACCTGTTCTAAGGCAGGTAATGTGGACGTTGTCGGCACGGGAGAGATTGTGGATGGTGGGTTTGATCTGAATGGTGGGCTGGATGACGTGGAGTTTGTTATAAATTTGGGAGTCCCATCAGGTTTGCCAGCGGTCACGAACAAGGGAAGCGATAAACAGTTTGATGTCAGAAAGGGTAATGGAAAAGGGTGTAGGGGAAGGTTGAGGGCAAGCTTAGTGGCTACATCAGATCTGTCATAGCCAGGGATGCCAACATGGCTGGGTATCCAGAAGAAAAGAATACTTTTCTTGAAGAAAGCAGGAAAGGGGGCGGGAAGGGGGAAGGATTTTACGGAGGAGGTGGGACATGGGGCTATCCCATTTAAGATTGAGAAAAGAAGTAAGGACAGACTTGGAGTCTGAGAAGATGGCAAAGTGGCTGAGCGGGGAGTACTCAATAAAGTTGAGGGCGAGTAGGATGGCCTTGGCCTCGCCCGAGAAGATGGACGAGTAGTTGGAAAGCCTGCTACTGAGGGTGATGTCTTGGATGACGGCAGCAGCAGCTGTCTTGTCGCCTTCCTTAGAGCCGTCAATATAGATAGAGGTACAGTTTAATATTTAGTCTTTGATTTGGTTGTGGAGGTTGATGAAGAGGTTGGCATGGGTTTTGGTTTTGTGATGAGTGGAGAGGCCCAGGTGAATAGAAGAGAGGGGGTGGCCCAGGGAGAAAAAGTGGGCCAGGAGAAGGTGCCAAGAGTGGCGGGGTTGATGGCGACATGGTGGAGGTCAGGTTTGATGCATAAGCTGAAGGTAGAGGATAGGGTTTTAGTCCTATCAAAGAGGGTGGAGAAATTGGGGTACCTTATGAGGTTGTAAACAAAGTTCTGGGTGTTGGTGGGGACTCTAAAAGCGTAGGAAAGGCTAAACTTTCACACCTTAGCAGAAAGGGGGTTTCGTTGGCTTCAATGTGAAGGCTGGTGGTGGAGAAGGTCCTGTAGGCACCCAGACAAAGCCTGAGAGCTTCCTTTTGGATGGTGTTGATGTGGTTGAGGTAAGAGTTGTGAGTGGCACAGTAGACAATATTGCCGTAGTTCAGCTTGGAACGAATGGTGAGCCTGAAGATTTTGAGGAGAACATGGGGGTTCGCACTCCAAGTGGTGTTGGAGAGGAGGCGGAGAAGTTTAAAGGAGCTGTTGCATTTCTGTATCAGGTTAGTGATGTGTTGCTTGTAGGAGAGAATGGGTCTAGAGTTAAACCCAGGAACTTCGGAATGAGCTTCGGGTTGGGGTGGAGGTTGTTGAAATGACAGAAGCGCATGCAGACTATCTTGTTTTTGGAGAATTTAAAACCGTTATTGTTGCACCAGTTTTGCAGTCGGTTGAGGCCGAGTTGAAGCCTATTTTCGACAAGAGGAAAGCTAGGGGAGGTTTAGAAGATGGTGAAGTTGTCCACGTAGAGGGCACATTTGATGTTGGGGCCAAGGTTGTCTGCGATGTGGTTAATGCTCAGGTTGAAGAGAGTGGAGGAGAGTATGCTTGCTGCCTTAGGGCACTGCCTCTTCCTGGGTGTAGGGGTTGGAGAGGGTGTGGCCAATACGAACTTCCAATTGCCTGGGTGAGGGGAAGTTTTGAATAAAGATAGGGAGGTGGCCTCTGAGGACAATGGTGTGAAGTTTGCAGGTAAGTAGTGTTGAAAGCTTTCTCGAGGTTGAAAAGGATGACAATGAGGTCTTCCTTTTCGCAAAGCATTCCTGGATAGTTGTGTCGAGCATAATTAACTGGTCCAGGGTATTGCAATGTTTCCGGAAGCCGCTTTGGTGAGAGAGGATTCTGTTGGTCTCAAGGAACCAGCTTAATCTCTGGTTAATGATCTTTTCCATTTTACAGAGACAGCAGGTGAGGGCGATGGGGCAGTAGCTGGAGGGGTCGGAACTGTCCTTCTCCAGTTTGGGAACGGGGGTGATAATAGCAGTCCTCCGGATAGGGGGAAAGGAGTGTGAGGACCAAATGTAGTTGCGAATGGTGAGTAGGGTAGTGGTGGTCTTGTTGGGGAGGTGTTTCAGGAACTGGTAGGGGATAATATCTAGGCCCTTGGAGGTGCAGCCAGCATCGTGGATGGCTTGGTTTAATTCAGAAAGGGTGAGAGGAGTGTTGTAGCTCTCGGTGTTGTCGGAGGGAAAGGTAATAATCTGGGCTTAGTCGTGAACTTTTGTGGCTTTGAAAGCATTAGGGTAGTTGAGCGAGGACAAGATATTGTTTAAAGAGGCTGTGAGGTGGTTAATGATATCCTTTTTTCCGATGAGAAGCTTACCATTCCAGGAGAAATGGGAGACTTGCCGATCCTGCCGTGGAAGCTGTTAACCATACTCCAAATCTTCTTAGTGGGGGAGTTGGTGGTGAGAGAAGAGATGAATTTGTTCCAAGTGTTGGTTTTACTGTCCTTGATAGTGTGCTTGGCTTTGGCACAGCTGATGTGAAAGACGATGAGGTTGTGGGTGGTCGGGTTTGTTTTGGAGGTTCCTGAGGGCCCTTTTTCTGTTCTTGATGACGGTTTTGCAGTCATCGGTGAACCAGGGATTGGGGGGTGGTTAGGGGGTTTGGGGAATGGAGCAGGTGGCGATGTTGATAAGGATGTTACTGAAGTTTGACATGGGATTCTCACCCTCGAGGAGATGGGGGTAGAGGTGAGAGTCACAGAGGGTTTCAAAAAGGGGCCAGTCGGCCTTGGTTCCAAATGGGGGTGTGGTCTGTGGGGGTTTGAAGGTTGGAGTGGATAAAAAGAAGGTGGTCACTACCACAGAGATCAGCAGTGACCTTCCAACTAAAATCAAGGAGGTTGGGGGAACAGATAGACAGGTCAATATAGGAGAGGGAGCCTGTGGCAGGGTGTAGGTAGGTCGGGGAGTTAGTGTTAAGCAAGAAGAGGTTGTGCTGTTGAAGAGTGTTTTCGACAAGCTTGCCTCTGGGGGTGATGGTACTGGAGCCCCACAGGGGGTTGTGGGCACTGAAGTCACAAAGAAGGATGAAAGGGAGAGGAGCTGAGAGATAAGGTTGTTAAGGCTGGTTGGCTGAATGTTGGCATTGGGGTGAGATAGATATTGCAAAAAGTGAAGGTTTTGTGGAGGGAGATAGACATACAGATGGCCTAAAGGTCAGTGTTCACATGAATAGGGCTGTGTGGGATATCATGTCTAAGGAGAATGGAGACGCCCCCACAAGTCCTATCGGCGTCCTCTTGATGTTTATGGTAGCAAGCGAACTTATTGAGGCAATAATGGTCAGTTGTTTTTAAGAAGGTTTCTTGTAGGCAGAAGACAACCGCGTTGAAGGTGGTGGCCAGTAGGTCAATTTCTTACGAATTGGTATGTTCCATTGTATAATGCTGTGAGTGTTATTGTAATTGTTTGTGTTGCACGCCATAAGGGGGTGAGGGGTTATCTGGAGGAAGATCTGTTGGGTCTGAGTTGCCTTGTATTTTTTTTGGATCTGTCCCTGTTCTTGGGAGCGGTTGTTTTTGAAAGTTGGACGAGAAGTATGTTTGATGGGTTCAGTAATCAAACAATTCATGTTCTCTTTTGTGTCATATGTGTGGGTTTAGATGGTGGGCTGTTTGTTGATTGGTTGTTTGTTGGTTTGATATTTGTTGGCCAGGTTGGCTTGAGTTTGATGGTATTAGAGGTGTTGGAATAGGGGACAATGGGTCTTTGAAAAGGAAGGAAGGTTGGGGAGAGAAGTGGTGGTGGAGGTGGTTTGGGTAATGGGTGTGGTTGGGTTGTTGGCAATGGTGATGGGCTTAGGACTGGGTAAGAAGAGCCATGTGAGGTCAGTTTGGGAATGTGAGTCAGTTTTAGTTGTGTTAGGGGGGCGGTATTGGTGTTTGAAGGGACTGCTCGAGTAGGAAGATTTGGTGTGGAGGGAAGTGTGGAGTAGCTTCCTGGCCTCCAGTTAAGTTGTGCTGGGATGAAGGGTTTTTAGTTTGGTTATCTGCTTCTTCTGAAGCCAGGTGGGGCAGTCTCTTGAGAAGGAGAGATGGTTGGCTGGGTGAGCACCGTCGCAATTGGTACAGAGTGTGGGGGTGTTGGTGCAGACGGCGCTGTCATGGTCCGGGGTTCCACAGTTGCCACAGCGCGTTTGGCTGCGGCACGAGTTTTTTCCATGGCCATACCTCTGCCATTTATGACAAGAGGGGATTGGGAAGGTAATGGCAGTAATGTGGGAGGGGAGAGTTGGTGTGGCAAAAGTCAGGCAGATGGTATTGGTGGGTGTTTCGGCACCATCTATCTTGAGGACAAGACAACGGGCTTCAGTAACATGTTGGCTGGCAAGTTCCTCAATAAGGTCTTCATTGGTCAAGTAGGTAAGGTCTCTGGTTCTGATGACTTCTTTGCTGGAGTTCAGGGAATGGTTGGGGGTGCCTGTTATTCAATACTAGTATTAGCTGGGGTTTTGGTGGTGGAGAGGGTGGTGGCTTGAGTGTCCCTGGTGCAGTGCACAAGGAGATCGCCGGATCTGAGGGTAGAAACCTTAAGGAGGGTACCGACAAGGTAGTGGAGCACCTTGTGTATGAGGAAGGAGGAAATTCTTTTAAAACTGTCTGCTTTATTGGCGGCCTGAATGAATAAAAGTTGGGGGACTGGGGCCGAGGAATGGTCAATGGAGGTAGCAGGTACCCACCTGCTACCAGGGAAGGGAGAAAGGGTCAAGGCAGAAGCGGTTGGTTATGATGGAAAAAAATATTAAGGGCCAGGAGACCCGAGGTATCTAGAAAAAAATTTGCGTAACTACTATATGAAAACCATTGTACAGGTATCGAAAAGGGCGTGAAGGCCTGGTCACAACGGGAGGGAAAAAACAAAAAGAACAATCTCACTGAAAGCAGATACCCATCCACAGAGAGAGAATTTCAAAAAATGAAGGTGCAAAACAAAATTTAGGTAGAAAAGTGCGAGGTAGAGTGTATCAGAATGAAAAGTTTGAGAGAATAGAAAAGAAGTCACGTTGCTCTCAGCATCTCGCACTTGATGGGAGAATGCGAATGAAAAAAATGCTTTAAAACGCTAATTATATGTGCGTTATACATGAAGGTGATACACACACACATTCTTGATCTTGAAGGTGATACATATGCACATTGTTGATCTTGAAAGTGATACATTCGCACATTATTGAACTTGAAGGTGATACATACGCACATTGTTGATCTCGAAGGTGATACATATGCACATTGTTACTTACAACTTCTCCTCCAGCAACTGCAGCTAATATGAATCCGTAATAAAGGGAAAATTTCTCCAGAAGTTGATTCTGGACAAATTACTTAAGTTTGGCTAAAATAAGTTTGACATAGGTCTATAATGAATGTTTTCTTGAGACGATTCCAGTCCTTCAAAAAGAACGGTAAATACCGTCATGGTTCGCATGCCCATGCAAATTGACACCCATATCATATGACCCGGCCAATTTTGAAAATGGCATCTCACCCTAAGTCCCACCACATGGCATCCCATGTTCCACATGGCATCCCACTCCATGTCCCACATGACATCCCATCCCATCCCTTGTCCCACATGGCATTCCACCATATCTCCCACATGACATCCCACCCCATGTCCCACATCCCATCCCATTCCTTCTCTCACGTGGCATTCCACCATATGCCCAGTTGGCATCCCATCCTATGACCCACATGGCATCCCACCCTATGTCCCACATGGATCCCATCCCATGCCTTGTCCCACATGGCATTCATATGTTCCTCATAGTATCCCTCCCAATGACATCCTACTTTATGTCCCCATGGCATCACATCCCATGTCCTAATGGCCTCCTACCCTATGTCCCACATAGCCTCCTACCCTATGTCACACATGGCATCCCATCCTATGTCACACTCTGGTGTTACTCGTGGCATCCCACCCCATGTCCCACATGACATCCCACCCCATGTCCCACATGGCATCCCACCACATGTCCTACACAGCATTCCACCCCATGTCCCACATGGCATCCCACACTGTCCCAAATGACATCCCATGTCCCACATGACATCCCATCCCATGGCATTCCACCCTGTGTCCCGCATGGCAATCCACCATATATCCTACATGGCATTCCACCCTGTTCCACATGGCATCCCACCTCATGTCCCACATTGGATCCCACCATGTTCCACAGGAATCCCTCACAAAGTCCCAATGACATCCTACTTTAATGTATGTCCCACATGGCATCACATCCCATGTCCCAATGGCCTCCTACCCTATGTCCCATATAGCCTCCTATCCCATGTCACACATGGCATCCTAACCTATGTCACACTCTGTGTTATTCGTGGCATCCCACCCCATGTACCGCATGGCATTCCATCATGTTCCAGATAGCATCCCACCCAATGTCCCACATGGCATCCCACCCCATGTCCCACATGACATCCCATAGGCTCCATAAGAGGTCTCATCCTAGCTATCCCTGATTGAGCATACTACAGTACTGTATGTATGAAAGTGTCAGTTTATATAACTTATATGCAAATGAAATGTTGAATAAGAAAAAAAGGCGGAGTCAAATAATTATGCCTGATATAGCCCTTGGTGTATATCACATGGTATATTACATCATATGTCCCGCATGTCCCCACCCATGTCCCGTATGGTATCCCTCCCTATGTCCATATGCAGTCACATTCTGTCACACTCCCTGACTGGGCATACTAAATAAAACAATTCTGGTCAGTTCATATACTGTAGCAACTTTATGCAAATGACCACAATAATAAAGGCAGAGTTTAATAATCATGCCTGATACAACCGTTAGTGCCCAAATATTTTGAAGAATTTTAAAGATTTTAAATCTCCAGTGCTACAAGAGAGACGCTTCAGGATCTCTAAAGAATATTGGAAAATGATATCATTTTACAGTTATCTTCTTTTGCAGACTTTTTAAGGAAACTAGTCTTCAATCTTGTGTTGAGTGTCCCTGAAAAACTTGAACATTTTGTAAGAAAATTCCAACCTTCCATAAGGATATCTGAAGAAACTTTAACTTTTTCTGAGGAACTCTGAAGAAACTTTAACATTTTCTAAAGAATTTTCAAAAAACTTTAAACAATTCTGAGAAAATCTCAGGAAAAATTGTGGACGGCCGGAATCTCCATTATATAGGTTCGCAATATGCTTCGCATGCTCACCAAAAAGATACACATACTGGACATTACCAAGGAGAGACTCTATGACTCTTATTTGGTTTCAAAAACAGTCAATCAATTAACGCATTCAATCAATTAACATATTCAATCAATTAACATATTTAATCAATTAACACATTCAATCAATTAACATGTTCAATCAATTAACAAATTCATTCAAGTAACACATCCAATAAATTAACAAATTCATTCAAATAACACATTCAATCAATTAACACATTCAATCAATTAATGCATTTAATCAATTAACGCATTCAATCAATTAACGCATTCAATCAATTAACACATTCAATCAATTAACGCATTCAATCAATTGACGCATTCAATCAATTGACGCATTCAATCAATTAATGCATTCAATCAATTAATGCATTCAATCAATTAACGCATTCAATCAATTAACATTAACACATTCAATCAATTAAAAAAATCATTTAATAAACACATTCAATCAATTAACAATTTTATTTAATTAACACATTCAATCAATTAACACATTCAATCAATTAGGACATTCAATCATTTAATACATTCGATCAATTGACACATTCAATCAATTAACACATTCAATTAATTAACAAATTCATTCAAGTAACACATCCAATCAATTAACGCATTCAATCAATTAACACACTCAATCAATTAACACATTCCAGTGCAGAGTTCTGAGCTTCAACCCCAAGACAGAACTTGAAAACCCCTTCCTTACTGAACAATTTACACAGCTTGAGTTAAAAAATTTGCTTTGACAGAGTTTTACTCATACTGTGGAGTGAGCACTCTTAGTGTTACAATGACAAAAGTATCTTTTAAAATTTTGACGGATTTCTTTGGTGAATTTTTCAACTGAAAACTTGTTGTTCTATATATAGTGTGACTGAATATCACCCTTGGCTGACATATCTTTTGTAAGCATGCTGTAAGTTATTACAACTTGGCAATCCAAAACAGGAGCGCGTTTGATTTTGCCTTCAAATCATTTTATGGTTCAAAGAAAGGAATTTTCCAATATTACGAGGAAACTACTGCCTCAGGGCTTCTCGGACCCATCACCATACACTCACCCACATAAAATTCTGGTATATGAAGAACCAATCTCCTCTTGAAACACTCCTGTCTCTCTAGGTAGTCCAGCAGTCTAGATCTCCTTCCCATTGGAGGGAAAAATTCAGGACTGTAGAAAGGAGTCATTTCAGCTTCGATAGTCTCCTTTTGAGCTTCCCTTAATCTTAATACTTCTTGGCTTATCCTTGGGCCTTGGGGGGGAGCAGCTGACCCCTGGCTGTCCTCTGCAAGGTTTCTTTGCATTTGTTTTTCATCCCTCACATCTGCAGGTGCATTCTGCTCTTCACTTTTCGACTGGTCTGATTCATCAGTTGATTTAGAACAGAAATATCTTCCCCTTGAAAGACTTCTCAAGAAATCTGCTGGAAAGGAAATTCAACAAGAAACTTAAACCTGAAAATGTTTAAAGGAATATTCTCATGTTTTTAAAGGAATATTTCCAAGTTCTTAAAGGAATATTCCCATGGGGTTTTTCTTTCCGTAAGCTTTCATAAGAAAGAGAACAATTTCAGAAACAATTTAGTACACAAATCATGTTGATATGTTATTCCTACCAGGAGATATTCAAATTTTAAGGCTCAGAAAAATGCCAATAAACAAATAGGAAAAGGCTCAGTATGACATCACAGCAACACATTATCAAAACCTTCCATACCATCCTGATTGGATGGAAGTAACTCTTCATCAGATCTAAGTTTTCTGATTCTAGGAAAGTATTACAATATGTAAATTAAGATCATGGCGACACTTAAAGGTGATTGCATGGATGTCTATTTGCTATGGGTCCCATTAAACGAGCTTACCCATTGGACAAAAGTATACTAGTGGTACAGTACTGTATGTGACTTTTATGTGATTAACATGTGAACACCCTGTGTATTAGGAATAAATATCTGGAGCGGCGACCATGAAACCAATCTATTTTACTAATATTTATAATTACTAAAAGATACATAATCATGATTCAATTATTTAACTTGAACTCATAACAAATGTAATGAAATTCCCATAAAGGATACAATACTGAACACCTCCAGGGATATGATTTATACACTGATCACTTCAAAATATATTATTTAGGCATATAATGCAAATTAATGTAAAATTAAAAACACATTAAAATCAAGATTTACATGTACATAAATTAGGCCTTAGCCTTGGCCTACATGATGCTGGTAACTTAAATGAAAATTATGAAGACCACTGATGCAATTGAAAGTTTTATTTCACACAAAAATGATTTTGAATTACTTACAAATGAAATGAAAATGACACAACTACAAGACTAATGGCCGAATGATTTGACATGTCCATACAAGTGCTGTACATAAACATATATTACATAGGCCCTATACATGATGTACGTACACATGTACATGTAGTGTATGTGAAAGTTTTGATGTTGTTTGGATTAATGCAGGCTGTCAATTGTTAACAATATTATTAGCTAGGATTCTACTTTCCGCCTATATTGTGTTGATCGTGTATCTGTGAAGTGATCACAATCTGCAAGTCAAGTTATTATACTGTAAAGAAGTAGGCGTGTTCAAGGTCTCAATAGTATATCAACGTTGACAATTGGTCAAACTTCACTAAAACCTCATGAAAGTTTGGATATGATAAACAAAAGTATTTTTCTATTCTATGTTGGATTCTTAACCCAAATTTCATGATTTAACAATCAGCATTATACAAGGATTAGGTATGAACTTTTTTATGATAATAATAGTCCAATTATCTTATGTTTTTGGTATTATATTTTATATTTTTGTATTATAATGTTCATTCACTTTAATGAGGCAGGCCTACAAAAGTGTGTGTGTGAATAACAATAATTACATGCTTCGCTAGTGTGCAGTGCCCTGTACATTATGCAGTGCCCTGTACATACGCAGCAAATTAACAAAATACGCCTATAATCAAGGGCTTGTCACAACCAAATACGGCAGACAAAAAATTCTTACACAATCTCTGCTGTTAGAACAGTAAATACTTCGATAAAAGTAACTAAAATCACTGTAAAAAAAGTTTGTGAAGAAATGAATGGGCTTCAAACGAAAACAAGAAAAGGTAAAATGGTTTCATTTTCACAAAGATCTTAAAACTGAGATTTTCCTATGGTATGTTTTAACAAAAGGCTGAAAACAGTGCAGCAGGGTATAGGTTTTTGTAGCACACTCGGACGAGAAGATCGCTAATACATAACCTCTTCTACAGTACAGTGGTCACAAAAGAGCATGAAAATTACTGTAACACCGATGCCCTGAACTTTTGCCTAATGTAACCACAGAAACATAAAGCTGAACAACTTTTTTTAACTTACGTTTCGGTAGATTTCCAAAATTTTGGTAAAAAGGGATAAAAATTATCAATTTTCGTGAAGAAATTCAGTGTCTTGTGCACAGGACGTTAGCGGTGCAACTAATGTTGCAAAGCTTGCATAGAATTTCAAAAAGGAGGGGCCAAAACGGGCACAGATACAACACAAAACCACACTGCACGTTCGTTACAAGACGCGACAAATGCGTTGTTGCGCACTATCAGAATTTGTTGAAATTTGACTACCTCAACGCCTTTTAGACCAGTCAATATAATATGAAAATGACAGAACCTAGAACAAATTGCAACAGAAAGCTTCTTTCCAAGATTTTGTTGAACAGTTTATGGAAAACATTATGTTCAAATTCAGCCACAATCGGAGGCCAGGAAAATGCCTAATTTGCATAAATTCAAAATGGCCACGAAAATAATCTTAAGTTATAAGGCCCAAATTTTGTGCAAGAGGTTGATAATATGCAATATAAATGTATTATATATGAATAATACAATAAAGGATATTGGCCCTCAGTGTAAAATGGCGGTCATTTTGATTTTATGCAAACTAGACATTTTCCGTAAGTCCGATTATGGCTGAATTTGGGTATGTTACAGTCAATGATACATAAAACAAGTTCCAAGAAATATACTTTATGTTGCAATTTGTTCTACAGTACATATTTTTTGGTTTTACTGGCCTACTTATCATTTGTTAATAATAATACATACAAATTGTTTTTTACATTTTTTTAAATAGTTTGTAGTTATTGACCAGTGCACTTACAATTACCCAAAGGTATATTATTAATGAATAATGTATATTGATATACACGATGATGTATGATATATTTTTGATTATTCGTTTGTCTTGGCATTTTTTTGTAGCCTACATGTGTGTATCCGTGACCGTTTGTCGGTGAAAACATTGCAACAATTTGTGCACAATTGAACACAATGCATCTGTTTTCAAACTTTAGAAAATGTTCTATGCAAATACCCAACTACTACTAGTACTAGTACTACGTGCAAAGTGCATTACCAATTAATTATCAGCTACATGTACATCATCCTTTTGAGTTTAAACAATTTTTTTTGCACATATTGTAATTTTGAATGTAAACCAAGTACGAAATATATACCTGTCAAAGGGAATTAGGGTGCAATTTATTGGTAAACTTAATTACAAGTAGCCAAAATTAACTTTGGTCTTCATATTAATAGTATATGAAGTGGATATAATGATGTATCATGTACCACCTGTTATGAACTTAAAAATGATGAGTTTTTGGAACATATGCCACAGTTGTCATTCTTAACTTTTGATGGATATCTTATTCATTTAAAAAAATTGCTAATTTCATTAGCTCATATTTTCTTAACAAATCATTATTTTTTATTGAATTTTCAATTTAGCCTAGAATGGGGTATAGTTTTAAACCTCTTAAAAATTTCAAGCTGATGGGGTATTAGATTATGAAGTTATAGATGATTGAAAATGCAGGTTTCCACTTAATTAGGCCAATAGGTCAAATAGGTTAAATGTGACATATGTAATTATAGTGTATTTTTCCAATATTTAAACTAGTGTAAAAATTTCAATGTATGCTTCATATTAGTAAAGTTTGATTTTTGTGGGAGAATGTTGCTTGTTCTCCTAGATAGGCAAGTTTACCCATATTCTGATTTTACCAAATGAAAATGCAGGCCTTTTGAAAAATGTATTTCATTTCGTCTTGGCAACAAATGCGCATATCATTAAAATTTGAGGACCTTAAACTTTGGATTTTAAGTTCAAGTTCACTCATTTTTGTTTGTTTTGAGTTTTTTTTTTGAAGAGCTCTTTCTAACCATGTACAGTAACTGTTAAATCAATATCAAAAACTTCATTTTTTTTTCAGTGGCCCCCTCATAAATTATACAACTTACAAGTTAGCCTAGGCCTAACGTAACCTTGCCTTTAAGTCACCACTTCCGTGATAGATTTCGCAAAAACATTGGCCTTAAATAACTCCACTTACAAATTTTTGTTCAAGAATAAATTAAACACTCTTCACACAATTAAAAATGCAGTCAACGGCTATACATTATTTGTTGGAAACTTTGAAGGTAATGTGCATTTAAACTTCAGAACATCTACCTGCTGACGTTAAGGTTACCTTGCCTTTAAGGCGCCACTATATGTTATTCCAATGTGAGCAATGAAATAAGCATGTTTAAATCAGAAGATTTCCAATGTCCTTTCAAATTAAAAACAAAAGTTATTGACAGCCATTGTCAATTAAAAAAAGTCAAAAAATATTTTTAAAAATAATAAAAATACTCTATTAATGATGTTAATTCATTTTCGAAATGACACAACCCTTAAACCTATAAAACACTACCCCCTTAACCTATGACATGCCACCCCTTTATCCTATGAAACCCTACTCTTTTAACCTATAAAAACTACCTGTCTAACCTATGTCACCCCCTTAACCAATTTCCCCTACTCTTTAAACTTATGATAATATATCTTTCCTTTCCTGTAATTCATGACCTCTTGTCTCTTTAACATTTCCCAATCTTCATGGAATTTTATCAAATGAGAAAATCAAAATTTTCTTAAATAACTTTTACAAAGAGTCGTGGAAACACTTTTTTTCTAATGAAGTAAAATTAATGTAATTTTGGATGGCAAATTAAAGACTTTCACAAGTCTGCCATCCCTCTCTATATTCACTCAAACAAATAGTAAAAAGTTTTTTCATCACATGATAAGCAATCACTATTTTCTTTTTAGTTTTTAGAAATAAAATGTGCCCACAATTCTTAATTCTGGCAGAAAATTGTAAAGTTGTTTCCAATGTAGTTGGCAAAACTACTGGTCTTACTCCTAATAAGACTGACCTTTGCCACACCCATTGCCAATATTTGTATATCATGGGCATATTTTGACTAACTTGGCCTAAACTTGACTTAAACAGAATATTAATTACCGATGATCTTATATATGAAAGGATCATCAAGCTCAGTTCAAACATAATTTTATTGCATCCCAAATGTGGTCGGTCAATAAAAAGTTAAATATGAGCATTTCAGTACTGCTTGTTAGATGAAAGGCTACATGTAGTGTTACAACTTACAAAGGTCAGTAGACAGTCCTAATTTTTAGAATTAAAAATAATACAGTGGGCTAGGTACATAAACATATGTTAATGAGATTGGCCTAAATGTACTGTAGTCAAAAAATGAGTGGGTACCATGCAAAAAAAACAATGCTTGAGGTAAATTAAGTTTATAACTTAACTGAAGGGCCGCCAATAATGCAGTGCTATATTTGCATTGTGTTGTTTAATTTATTCACTAGGCCGAGTTTGAATTTAATTGTAATTTGTAGCAAGAAAGCTCATACCCAAATCATGCAGTGACCAAAACCTTTTAACGTAATAAGCCATATATTTTTCTAACTTTGAGGCCTAAATACCTCTGCCCCATCTAAGTTCTATTCTAATTTCTTGCCTTTTATTTGTTACTATAAGTGTTACGTTTGTGTTGAATCTTATACCATGCACAAATTGAATACTGTGTAGGCCTAACGTTAGGCCTGTTATTACCTTAGGTCTTTAAAGAGGAACTTAGTCGAAATCTATGAACGAAATCCACACTTGTTCTTCTTTTCATTTTTTAGTTTCTTTTTTTAAGTTAAAATAAAGTACACTGAAGTTAGACTTACGTTACAGTAAGCCTACTTAAGCTAGACATGTAACTTGTAACGATAAGACTGTAAGAAGTTCAGCGTTATCAAATATCGGCTCTAATGTTAGTCCCTAGGCAAAAGTTCGCTAACATTCTTAAGGCATATTATCTCGTAAGAATGGATTTTAAAATTGTGGTTTTGATGCCAAATTAGGCTTCCAGAATGAAATAAGTTCCTTTTGAGTGAGATATGTATAATTTTCGAGCAGTCAAAAAACACATTTTAGAGGCAAAATTTGCCTTTGATCAATCACCGAGAAT
>JAIGNY010004290.1:77500-80000 GCA_020152595.1 Chiridota heheva
AAATTGTCTATTGTACATCTCATCGGGAAAAACGGAACAAATACTGTGGCTTATAAACAAAGAAGTTAGTCTCCGGCAAATGTGAGTTGAGTAAAGAAATGTAATTAAAATTCTCGTGTGGTCAAAAAAAAGAAGGAATTTTCATATACGGTTCGAGAGTCGCGGTAGGAGGTGACCTATCTTGTTATATATTCACTTGGTAGGAAATTTGACCTGAGGTCATCAGACCGCATAACAATCGTGCGCATTCACCCCGCATTGGAGTGAAAACAAAGCGATCAGCTGTGTTTGTTTACGTACTGCACACAGTGAATGCATACGGACTTCTCACGTGTATCGCGCAAAGGTTTGTTTTCACTCCAGGAAATGAGATAGCACCGACCAAGTGAATATGTAATAAGACATGTATATAGGTTTCCGTAACGCTAGGAACACCTGTGGTATAGGTCTACTAACGTTTAGTGAGATAAATACCTCACTTAGTAGGCCACTACTTGCAAGGCAATACTTGCATATTGTGTATAGCAGCCATGTAGTGGCTATAGCGTATCCTACAGGCAGATGTTATGTGACTAACTAGCGTTAGGCTAGTATCAATGTACGTTTAACGTTAGGCCTTCCAAGTTCCACCGTTAGGCCGTAGTTAGGCTAGTGCAGTAAATGCTATTTTTTTTTTTTTTTGAACTTCTATCGTAATGGAAGACATACGCCATCTGCGAATTGTCTTGACAAACCGGAACTCACCCAAAACTTTGCCAAAGTTTACGCAAAATTTCATACTGCGCAGCTGCAAACCACTCATGGCTAATTTGGACGGTTTGCAGCTGCGCAGACTTTAAAATTACGTGACCTATTGCAAAATTCTGGGGAAGTTCCGTGGAAACAATTCGCAGACGGCGAATAGTATCCATGCAAATTTCTTGAAGCCTGGTGGCTAAATTTCCTGGTCGTTGCCTAATTGAGTCGTGTCTTCAAAAATTTCTCAACATCTTGCTTAGTTGCAGGACTAGGCCCTAACGTTAGGCCTAACGTTATAGATCTACTGCAGCACCCGCAATGCAACAGAAACCTTAGTTCTTCTGTAAGGGTTTTATTACATCTTCGATCTAAATTATCCCGCGATCTATGCACAAGTGTTGGGATCTTGAAGCAACATCTTCTCAATGAGCCCTACCTGGGTTTTTTTTTTTTTTTTTTTATTATTTTTTTTAAGGAAACCAACTTTAATAAGTTCTATCATGCGTACGTACGTTGAGTGAGGATGAGTAATGTGCCATACGTACATAGGCAATTCCTTATGAGATATCAGATTTTTTTGAAAGAACGTTAATCTGGAATTGTTAGAAAATGTTAAGTACAAGGAATTTTATCATAAGCTTACATGTGTGTTAAGTGAGGATGCCTGGATGAGTAATGTGCCATCTACAGTTTGCTTCGTACCACCAATCAGGGGACTCAATAGTCTCCGGGCCCGATCGGGAGACTCAAGCATGCGCAATGAGCTTACAGTGACATATGCAAGCCACCATTTTTATTGTGAAGTTTAAGTCATAAACGCTTATCAGTCGTTTCATTGATGGTTTGTAAACAATTCATGTTCAATTTCGCGAAAGTAAAACAAGTTCGTTACTATCACGCAGTTATTGCTAAATAATTTTCACAAATGCCCAAGTTATTTCTCATAATTTCAGAAAAACTTGTTAAAGCGCAACTGCCTAATAATAAGATTTTATCACTTTTCTTTGAATTTCTCGAAAACCGCATGTTGGATTTTAAAAGCGCATGGTGAAAAAATAAATCATATGCCATTATTTTAAATCGTGAAGACTAATTTGAACCCTTCGCAGTGCTGCAGTGGTTGAGTTTCCCGCGCTCGAAATGTGTCTGATTCTTATGTTGTTCCCATACAAACTTTGAATTTGGATAGGTGCATTGTGGGATACTTCTGTAAAGGATCCCCCGATCGGGAGAACAAAACTGTTCTCCCGATCGGGGATACGAACCGGACTGATATAAAGTATAAGAGGGCAATTCCTTGAAGAGGTATCACAAATTTTTAGAACGCTAATTTGGAATTTAAAGTACAATAATAAAACTGTTACATTGTTTCTCTAAAAGTTTCATGTGTAGAAGTGTTAGAAATTTGCAACTGTTATGTTGTTTTTATGTGTATTAAATTAAGGTGGCCTTAGTGGCTACTGTACATGTAAGTCAAAACTTTAGATTTCCGTGAAATTAAAATATATCCTAGCCCTTTGTCTGAAGAATCTGAAACAAATTTGAAATTCAATCGGTCGTTCGGACCCTGAGACATAACATGTCAAAGTGGCATGAAACCAACAGTTAGAAACTTGGTTCAATTGCTCGGAAATTTTCTAATTATATATGCATTATGCATAAAATATGCAAACTAAAGTTTTCAGGTATAACCAGATGAGCCATGATGGCTTGGTATATGGGTAGTGCACCAAGTATGTTTCAAACCTATGGTTGCGTTTAA
>JAIGNY010004290.1:85000-235000 GCA_020152595.1 Chiridota heheva
TTTTTTGTCAGAAAGTGAAATTGAAGAAGATGAAAGCAAAAAGTCAAAATAAACGAATCTACCGGGGCTTGAACTCGCGGCATGATTTGAAAAAAATACGTTACTTGCGATCGCCGCAAGCATCTGGGCTATCTCGTGTGGTGTCCTTTAAGCGTTTTAAATAACTATATACCTTGCAATACGAGACAACGAATCGCGCAGCAAAATTTCAACCAATCAAAAAAATTGAAAGGAATTCTAAATATTGTGCATATTTGACGATATCGCCTCTTTAAAATGTATTACTTAGTAGATGAGTTGCTATGACGTTGCTTAGATAACTTAAATCCATTAACATCCTCCAAGTTGGTTGATAATTAGATCAATAACAATTCATGCGAAATTTGTGATGTATGACTGAGAGCACAGCTCAAAATGTATACGCTATGCTTTACATTATTTTCGTTTTCAAATCTTAATTGCTAAAAAAGATGTGGAAATATAAGTTGCTATAATGTTATTGGGGTAATGGCAAAGATTAAAAAACTTTTGGGCAGAATTTGCTGGACCACTTCAGAATTATGATAGACATTCAAAAAAATATAGAATCTACAACAGAAATACGAAGGTCATACATCACCTGCAAATATGCAAATTGATGCCTGAGATTTAAAACGCTGTAAAATGGTCAATGTTTAACAGTTTAACTGATTGTTATAAAACTGTTTGTATGATAATGTTTATTAGATTGATGGTAATTCAAATGTTGTACACCTTTAAACGGTTAACACACATTGTATACGAGACCATCAATACCTGAAATGCGACTTTATAGATAACTGGGTCATGCCCCCCTGACTCGGCATGATGATGACAATATGATACTTGGGCATCAGAGATTTATCTTAATCATGCCCGACTCAGATTTCCCGATGAGTAAAGGAATTTTCCCGAAAATCAAGAAAAATTGCCAAAAAATTAAGGAGGCTCCCGAAAATTGACAAAAATTGCAGAAATTTCCCGAAAATAAAAAAATCCGCCCAAAAATAAGGAAATTTCGCGGAAAGTTAAGAAGATGTGATGTCAAAATAAGTGTGAATCGCTTTTTCATAAGTTACACCAAACTTTAAACTCAAGTTAAATATCTCATTAGCGAAATCATTTTTTTGAATGTCTTTGTTCACCATTTTGTTTCTTTTGAAGTCCGCTTTCATTATAAGATGGATTTGCTTGACCCCTGAAGTGAATCCTTTAATAATGGTGACTTTCACATCCCGAAAATTAAATAGTCTATTATATCAAATAACATGATTTGAAGATGAGCACTTATCTGCTTATCACAAATCTCGTAGTACCTATATGCCTCTATGGCATTTCAACTATAAATATACAGCAATTGAATGATACTGTGATAAAGTGACACTTTAATCATCTTGGTAAAGTTTCTGGTTCCCTTAGAACATTTTTCACAAACTTAAAGACAAAATGGTATCCTTCTTTGTATGTTGGCTCAGCTTCTTGTGAGGTACACTATTTACATAACACATGTTCTAGCTAAGGAGAATACGACTTTCGATACTTGATCTGCCGTTGCAAATAGCACGTAAGTAACTAAGGTGCTCGGTCTTAAAATTACCGTCTCTCAAAAAAAGAACAAAATCAGCCACTGAGCACCTTTGAGTAAAACCTCTTGATTAAGGCACAGTAAATTTCAGTGGGCACAAACTAAGTGGTGCCATCCATGAAAACTATGTAGTATCATCCATTACAACCACCAATGATATGATGATCAACTTGCCTTTCGGTGGGTCGTTGTATTGCACCATTCAAACTTCTATCCACCAAAAGGCAGTTAAACTGAAGCCGCTCTCAAAAGATCCATGAACACCCGTTGATTTAATCTTAGTCCAACAGCTGCTACCACTTTTGTAATTCTTGATACCATGATGTGCTCCCCCACTGGTGTCGGAGCCACCAGCACATGCAGATGATTCGGCGCTCCCTCTGGAGTTTCACCCGCACGTGGCTGATGGATTCGCAAATGATTCTTTCTATTTTCTGTTCCAAATATTTCCACGTCCGTTGGAATATTTTCTCGTAGAGGTGAGAGTTTTTCGTCACTGAAGTAAAGAGTCATGACACGAAGCTGCGGGTGCCACGTGATCGATTCCTCATCGTTAATCTTGAACTCTGACATGACGGGTACATCGAAATTAGCGATGCGTTGCGAATAAGCAAATATCTCCATTCAAATTTCCCGTGCCTAATGACCGTAATAATCTGAAAAGTAGGAATACAGAACACAATGAAATGTTTATGCAGAGGTTTATTGAACTAAATCCTTGCCCCCATTACCCAAAATGTGTATCCAAGTATATCCCCATCACCCCCCATCTTTCCCCCTCACTACCCCCTCTCGCTACACCCCCACTACCCCAACCCACCCCCCACCATCTAGCGTACGTTTGAGTTGTGAATACAGTAGCCGGAGTGAGACATTTGCTTAATTGGACAGTTGGATGGGCAAAGTATACTGAAACTCAGCAGTGGCATGGACGTGTAATATAATACATGTAGGGGCGTAGGGAGCTTTCGAAAAGTGGGGGACACGATCTCTTAGGGGGCACTTCCCAAATCATGCACATGTCCATCCCGTCTGTAGATAACAAAGTAGAGTAAAAAGGGGCACTTCATTTTAAGAAAGGGACACTTTTCCAATGGAAACACATTCCTTGTATATGGAACTGACAAAAGTGCCAGTTTCCTACTACTGGGTCAGTAATTAATGAGCATTTCAATTTAAAAGGGGCTTTTTTGTAATCTTTCCCTTAAACAGTTTGCGCACATTCTACCAGTTCTTGCACCTTTGAGAGTAATTAAGAGGCACTTTTATTTTCAGAAGGGGCGCTTTTGTCATTTTTTAGAAATCTGGGAGAGGGGAACATGCCCCAGGCCCCCGCTTCATACAGCTATACATGGCCAGAAATGTCCGTTATTTGCCATGAATTCGTGGAAGGCAATTGCCAAACCGCATGGTGTACTTTCTGATTTAGGTCAAAGATAGTATCAACGTTCAGTGAGTCAAAACTTTTAAAGCTGTGATTAGTTTAGAAATATCGTGTAGAACGAATTTCATCAGTATCGTGTGAAAAACAAAATGCTAATACCAGTTTTAATGTGTTTAAAATACTGGATTGCATATTGTTATTGGGGGAAGAAGCACATGGCCTACAAAAATTAACACAAAGGAAAATTATTATTAATTTTGTCCTGATGCCCATTCACTGGTCTGCTGGTTGTGACTTTCCCCATATTGAACTGAAAACTGAGAAAATTGTTGGGTTGATGGACGCAGCTGTGGTAGGGTCCAGGGGCGAGGCCCCCGAAAAAATTATGCATGGGCGAGTATCTTTCATAATACGTTCCAGTCGCCCATTCCAACCCCAATCAGCATCATTCCGAGTCGAGTCCTTGTTATCATCATGATGCCGAGTCGGTAAGAAATGATTCTAATATATAAACGATTCGGGCATGATTAACTGATTAAGATGTATCTCTGATGCAACTGTTTCAACAGTACATCCGACGTTCTACATCTCTGCCCGACTAAGTGCCCAAGTATAACGTTATCAACATCATGCCGAAGCGGGAGGTCGGTCGGGAGGACATGATTCTGATATCTAACTGAGTCGAGCATGACTGAGACTGATGCAAGTCATTCTCTGATACAAAATCTCTGCCTGATTAAGACCGTTGTCCGGCCAACTTGAGGCAACGGGGGGGGGGGAGGAGGGAGGGGAGAGTTTTGGGATGGGCTTGTACCATGATGAATATATATATATATATATATATATATATATATATATATATATATATATATATATATATATATATATATATATATATATATATATATATATATATATATATATATATATATATATATATATATATATATATATATATATATATATATATATATATATATATATATATATATATATATATATATATATATATATATATATATATATATATATATATATATATATATATATATATATATATATATATATATATATATATATATATATATATATATATATATATATATATATATATATATATATATATATATATATATATATATATATATATATATATATATATATATATATATATATATATATATATATATATATATATATATATATATATATATATATATATATATATATATATATATATATATATATATATATATATATATATATATATATATATATATATATATATATATATATATATATATATATATATATATATATATATATATATATATATATATATATATATATATATATATATATATATATATATATATATATATATATATATATATATATATATATATATATATATATATATATATATATATATATATATATATATATATATATATATATATATATATATATATATATATATATATATATAGGCCTATATATATATATATATATATATATATATATATATATATATATATATATATATATATATATATATATATATATATATATATATATATATATATATATATATATATATATATATATATATATATATATATGTATATATAGATATAGATATAGATATATATATATATAGATATATATATATATAGATATATATATAAAAATTGAAAAACTCTGATATTATCCGGAACATTTTCAGGATTTTTTATTTTGCGCAGAAACAAAAACATAAACAGGTAATGTTTTAACCATATTAATTCCCTACAATTTCTTCAAAACGGGCCTATATTTTTACCAGACGAAATAGTCAAAAATGGTAATTGCCCTACGAACATTTTATAGAGAATGTTACACCGCCACCCCCTCCCCTCCCCTCTTTAAGTTACGCCTTAAATCCAGATCTCAAAATGTTTTGTTTGATAACAACCTCGACATTGGGAGAAATCGTTAAATCCATTTTGCCAAAAAAGACAGTTTTGCAAATATCAACACACACGTTTGCAAAAAGTCATTAATTTCATTTGCCAGTTTTCGTAGCAAAACATAACAAATTCCAGTCAATTGTTTTTTAATTTCTCAAAATGAACAACTATCCGTGCACTGTTACCCCTCTTAAAAGTTTAGGCCCATATGAATCACAACATGCCATTGGGAATTATTACTGACTATATTTATTTTGAAGGAAAATATTTAACAATTCTAATGCGTTCCATTAAAATGTAACAGATATCCACGGTATACACTTTTTTAATAACATTCAATACGATACTCATCGTTAATTGAATTAAACCAACAATATAAAGCACTTGGGTCTACACAGCTAAATATACGTGAATACCTGTATTTATTCTGATATTAGGCGCATAATAAAAACACGATATAAAAAAATGGGAAAGAATTGTTCTTACATTGAGAAGGAAATCCAAATTTGTGGTCCCTCTCACAAAATCGGAAAAATCTATTTTACTCGCTTTCACTGTAAATACGAATTTATTATCCTCTATTGGTAAATTCTTAGGCAAATTATACTGTTGTATGAGAGAAATGAGTTTGTGCTGTGAAGTTATTCTGCGTATTCACTCGATGGCCCAAAGCTGGTATAAGCTTGTGTGAATTACATCGCAGGCAAATAAAGATTGTTTGCAGTATGCATATACGGGTATAGATATGAATATTCATAACATGCAAATAAAGGTGTGTTTACATTCAGCCTTGAGGCGGGGGTAAATATAAATATGCATTAGGCAAATAAAGAATCCGTTTGCAGTTAACCTTTGCGGGAAATAAACATGATTAATAATTAGGCAAATAAAGAATGCAGATTATGCGGGATGGGGGAGTAGGGAGGGGTGTATGAATATTCAGTATGTGTTATATTGACTTTGTTGAAAAACTGATCTGAAAAACGACAGAATGAACTTGCCAGGATTACAATACAATTAAGTTATTGTGGTTGACTACTACATTTCTATGAAATCTATATACAAAAATATTTGACTTTTCACGTGTCGGTGGCCGCGAGTTATTTGGAAAGAAAAAATATCTGTTGGAGAAAATCACATTCTGTGTTAGTTTGGAAAATATGATAAAGCTAGTTGTTATGTACGTCGCAGTGTATATATAGGGGCTCGAGAACTGACGTGTTCGAAGTACTAAGGAGGAGAGGGGAGGGGGGGGGGGAAGCCACTGGCGGAGAATCGTTAAAATATGACTTTTAGAAAAGGTTGTGAATGAATTTTCTCTCCGTATCAGAATGAATTATCGTGAAACCAGACGGAGAACCATCACATAGGCGGCGGAACCGCTCTGACCACTCCGACCTTGGTCGAACCAATAATTTGCCCGATAATGATCGAATGATCCACATAAAGTTGAACCACATAAAGTTGTGCTTTTTCCGGTTTTAAATATAATTTTAAATTGAACTTTGAGCCATAGTATTATGTTTGCACATTTATAATAAATATGATACATTTAAGTGTTGCCCCTTAATTTCCCCTTTTTTGGCTAATCACATAATATGGGTAGTCTGAATTCTGCAGAAATTACATATTTTCTTTCATTGCCACCCCCCCCTTTTTTTGTTTTGTTTTTGTTTTATGTCATCCGCACAATTTTGGCCCCCATACAATACCTAGGTATTTCATTGGCTTTAAGTCTCATTTAATCAAAAACCAAATTCCCGAGGCTCTCCGAAAACAAATTAGGGCTTTTGGTCCCTGTCAGGTCGGACCAAAAATTGTAACCTTTCGCTGCCCCTGCTTCAAGGGGCACAATGGCGGTCATGATCCTGTTGATTGGGCATATCAAAATACTGAACAATTTAGAATTGATTTCACTACTTTCTTACTTGCGATCTTATTTGTCCAGGTTTTGCCTTATTTACATCTGTATGTGATCAAAAAGCTGAAAGTGTTGAAAGTTTTCGAATAATTTTCCTAATGATATAACCTTTTTTGCTGATGTCCCAGATGGATGCATGGGGATAAAGGCACCTGTTAACCCAGGCCTCTCGGTGATAATATCATGCATGCTGGTCAAACCTGCACAAAGAAAAATCTATGGGACCTCATTATCAAACTTAAAAAGAAAAAACAGTTTAAAGTGCAGTTAATCCCCAAACTCTGAAAAGTCGTTCCTTTTATTGTGTACGTATTCACGCTTATTCGGATTTATGAATACCTAATGAGTTTAAACGTGTCATTTGCCAAAGATGATTTCATGGTCTAGGAATGTATACAAGATGGTCATTTTTGCAAAACGTTTAGCTAAAGGTTGAATACTTATGTTCATTGGTATTTGAAGCTTTTCATTGATTGAAAAAAGGATGAAATTTACAGACAAAAATAACGGTACAAAACTAAAAAATTTACATTATGAATTTCTCCCATGCGATGTGGGTAATCATTCTTGCAACAGAGTGATTTTTGATTATGTGATGTAGAATTTCGTTTTACATATTACATATCTTTCGAATAATATTTAATCTTAAAACCTGCCAAACCAGTCAGGAGCACGGCAAAAATAGACCTATTATGGGCCAGTGTAATTACGGCAAATGCGCTACTGTTATTGGTGTATATATCACCTAACAACAACACCACCCAGATTGATATGCAAATAATGGACTACACATACTCACGTGAAGTCATGATTGCGAGTGTTGTAAGCTTAGCTAGTCTATCATATGCGTCTATCCTACACTTAGTGAAAAGGATAGGCTATATTACCTTGATGAACTCAGGATTTTAAATGAAATCTATGCCAGTGATCCATGATCTGGATGAATTTATTATGTAAATTAATTGAAGAATATGAGAGTGACATCCCCGAAAATAAATTACGGAATTAGGTCCTAGACTAAAAAATAATCAATCAAAACTTCGGAATCATGCATAACTTGAACCCCCCTCCCCTCCCTTTCTCCCTTCCCCCTCCCAAAAAAACCTTAAGGTGAACTGCTAAACGACGCAGTTTGAACTCCACATTGAAAATGAAATCAGTCTCACGTTACCGTTAAACTTTCTCAAAAAATAAATCTTTTCATCTAGAAATGATCATTTAAAGTATGATATACGTTTACTCATGTGAAGTAGCACTATAGGCTTAATAGCATATTAATCAGATTATTTGCATAAAAATATACACTTTCGTTCGTGCAATATGTTTAACCAGAGAACGCAATTTAAGTTACGAATGGTGTACATTCACATGACTTCGCATAGGGGTAGAAGACATTGGCACTATACAAATGAGCATGATCTAATGTGTATGCATGCTAATTAGCTTATTTGCATTACAGTGGAAACATAAGTTGATCTGATTTCTCTTAAATTAGGGTGGATGTGGCGATGTTACTTACACAAATGATGAATGTGAAGACAATTGTTCAAACTGAATTGTAAGGTGATGTGCACATATTATGCAGGTTATTTGCATAATACATTTCCATACAAAATGTTAGAATTTTGCTCATTAGTAAGTAAGGACTGATATGCACAAATCTAACTGCCACAATGTTTTGAATGCATTGATGAGCTTTGGCATATTGGGAGTTCTGCATGTGTTTATATTGTCAAAACAATTAAAACACTTGTTTATATATCTCTTAAACAGTTAACGAAGTGTAGATTCGGTGAGATTACTAAGATAAATGAAGTAAAATGTTGTGTTTATAATAATTTTGTAATTGGCATAACAATAGAGTGTTGTTAAACAGGTTTAGCCTGAGGTCTGATTATGAAATATGTATGCTTAGGGGTTGTGTTTGCATATTAATGAAATTTCTTCTTTTTTTACTTACAATTGCCAACCATAGCCAAATAGTCTTAACACTTTTTTCTCTAATCTCTATTACTTGTAAAACATACATAATTGTTCCTAATTGTAAATTGAGAAAATCGACAATACATGCCAGGCGAGAATTACCTACTTCATATTTCTAGTCTTATTCTAGTTTCCACATTTACTCGCTCCTAAAATGATGATCAAGCTTGGAGCAGATAACTTCTCGATTAAGCTTTCGATTATGATATACTAGATAAGAGAGCTTGGAGTAGGTAAACTCTCGATTAAGCTTTCCATTATGATATACTAAATAAGGAGCTTGGAGCAGGTAAGCTCTCCATTAAGCTTTCCATTATGATATACTAGATAAGAGAGCTTGGAGCAGGGAAGCTCTCGATTAAGCTTTCCATTATGATATACTAGATAAGAGAGCTTGGAGCAGGTAAGCTCTCCATTAAGCTTTCAATTATGATATACTAGATAAGAGAGCTTGGAGCAGGTAAGCTCTCCATTAAGCTTTCCATTATGATATACTAGATAAGAGAGCTTGGAGCAGGGAAGCTCTCGATTAAGCGTTCCATTATGATATACTAGATAAGAGAAGAGTTACGTTTTTCTTTATAACATTTCGTCTTTAGGGGTAGACCTCCCGGTAGTTTCCCACAAGGAAAACTCTGGATTACACATGATTCCCCATAACAGCCATAAGGGCATCTTATGTACACACAGATATATAACATTCAAAAGATAAATTAATTTACTTTTTATTGGAATGATTGCTACGAATATCCTGTGTTTCTACGTTTTAATTATGTTACATAATATAAAGGCATTTAATGCAAAGGAAAGAAAAGTAATTTCTTTTGCATTTGATTGAATGGTTGGAAATGAAATAAATATATGATAATCCCTATATGAACATACTTAGTGAAATTTACACTGTAATGCAAAACGAAGGAGAATAGCGTCAACCTTTATTTTAGAGACGATTTCCATTCATATGAAGTAAGACCAAGATATTATTATCAAAATAAAGGCAATATAATTCTTATATTTTTAATTTTTCAGGTAATCTCGATCAATATTACGTCTAGTGGCAGATATTGGCTGTTCTCCATAAGGCAATCCCCAATTTACACATGGTTCTGCAGAAGGGCATCGAATGCACACACAAATATGTATCTTACAAATAATTATTTAAATAATTTTCATTACAATGATTGCTACAAATATCATATTTTTTTTCTTTTTCTTTTACTCAAAAATTGATTATGTTACATATTATTGTTATTGTTTTTGGTTATTCACTTAATCTTCATTAATATTACGTTAGTTCCCCATAAGGCAATGCCTGGCTTACATATGGTTCCCCATAAGGGCATCATATGCACACACATATATGTAACATACAAAGAATTAATTGATTATTATGAGAATTATTGCTAAGAATATTCTGTAATTTTAGTTTTTACTTTTAGTTAACTCAGAGATTGATAATGTTACATATAATTGTTAATGTTTTTAGTTTTTCGCTTAATTTCGATTAATATTATGTCTAGGGGTACACCTTCCGATGGTTCCCCAGAAGGGCATCATATGCACACACATATATGTAACATACATACAAAATAATCAATTGATTAATTCTTATTACAATGATTGCTACGAATATTCTGTGTTTGTAGTTTTAGTTTACACAGAAATTGATAATGATTCATATAATTGTTATTGTTTTTGGTTTTCACTTAATGTCGATTAATATTACGTCTAGGGTAAACCTTCCAGTAGTTCGCCATACGGTAATGCATGGTTTACACATGGTTCCCATTAGGGCACCATATGCACACACATTTATGTAGCATACAAAGTATTAATATAGTTCTAGAATAACTAATGGACCAGACCATTCTTTCTTTCTTCAGTTCTTTGAGGTAACTTTGTCCACTCATATCAAATAAAAAGCAAGACATTCTGCAAAATAGATGGTTTTTGGTACAAAAAGGCATGTTTTCAATCATTTTTAGGCAAACATGCGAGACCGGTAGGTGCTACAGGAGTGATTTTCTTCAATTCTTTCTAGAAAATTAGCTATATGAATGTGCGAACACCTCTGAATATCTGATAAGAACACGACTATATCTTGTAGTATGGGGTTTATAAGGGTTGATTAACAAGCTATAGAAAAAACGCAAATTGATGAAAAGTGCTTCTGGGACGTACCCTGTTTTGTCTCTCATTTCTAGCATATATAATGGACCTGACCATTCTTTGTTTTTATGTAACTTTGATCGCATGCACTAAAATAAACACTCAAATTCTGCAAAATTGATGGTTTCTGAAACAGGGGGCATGTTTTCTGTATCGCTCTCAGCTTTTAAACGTGACTTAAAGACATTCCTTTTTAGACAGTATTTTGGTCATTATTCTTGATATTTATTCTCTCGCTTAACTTACAGATTTTTATACTTCTTAGCATTTTTATAATTCCAGTTTGTCTAAATTTATTTTCACATGTATTTTCATTCTTTCTATCCCAAATTATATAATAAGCTAAATTTTGCAATTTTATATTTTTAAGATCTATCCGCATTTAAACTTTTAAACTTGATTTCCCTTGATAGCTTTACATTATTCCTGTTGCCTTTATACTTTTATGCCTTTTATCTTTTTTAACATATGTCGTACATTATCTATGTTTACATTATTCTTTATTTCTATGTATTTTATATTTTCATTTTGTAAAGCGTTTCGAGCTTATTGTTAAAATAAGTGCTGTAAAAATGTAATTTAATAATATTTTTCTACATTACGCATGTCTCCAAAATGAATGTGTGTTCCAATTTGAAGCAAATCAGAGCAGAAAACTAGAGATAGTGGCATTAAAGCAGTCGTTTTCATCACCGTATATATCGTTCGAAATCATGTGCAATTCTTTCAATTTGTTTCTTAAAATCTTAATCACTGAAATTGAGGGGAAAGTGGCTAGAATTGTATTGCGTTCAAGATCGCAAAAACTCCAAAACTGTTGATCAGAATTTGTTCCATACTTTAAAGAATCATAATAAACACAAGAGAAAACACCAACGTCATTCTGTAATACATCATAAAATTTGGAAGAAATATGCAAATGCCGATGCCTGAGAAAATGCTGTAAATTGTTCAATGTTTAGCCACTTTTGATAGAATTGTGTGCTGTGATGGTTTTTAACATATCATGATAGAGGTAAGCAAGCAAATCATCTGCATAGTTTTCCTCTCAGTATCGTCTTGAATTAATATGAGGTACCGTGTACAGTAGATATGTATAGGAAGGTAGTATGCAGGTACAGTAGGCATAAGTATGTAGGGTTCGCAGGAAGGCCGGTCAGGTAGGTAGGCCGGTCAGGTAGGAAGGCCGGTCAGGTAGGAAGGCCGGTCAGGTAGGAAGGCCGGTCAGGTAGGAAGGCCGGTCAGGTAGGAAGGCCGGTCAGGTAGGAAGGCCGGTCAGGTAGGAAGGCCGGTCAGGTAGGAAGGCCGGTCAGGCCGGTCAGGGAAGGCCGGTCAGGTAGGAAGGCCGGTCAGGTAGGAAGGCCGGTCAGAAGGCCCAGGTAGGAAGGCCGGTCAGGTAGGAAGGCCGGTCAGGTAGGAAGGCCGGTCAGGTATAGGCAGGCAAGCAGGCATAGGCAAGCAGGAATAGGAAGGCAGGCAGGCAGGCAGAGTCGTAGGAAGCGGGAGCAGGGGAGCAAACTGCACCTGAGGGAATTCACCTCACCTTTCAGTTGGGAGGTATAGTTGGGAAATAATTAATAAAAAATTAAAATAAATTGGTAAAATGAGTGTAAGGGAAAATTTGGTAAAATAATTGAAAATTTTGGTTTTCACAACTGATAAAAAAATTCACGAAAATTGAAGAAAATATAATAGCGAAGATCATACGTGTTTTCTTTCGTTATCAGTCTTTCAAAGAAATGCAAATGAAAAAGTTATCAATCATAACAGGGGAAGCGCACTGATTAACTATATGATGCAGCACATCATAAGCCACGAATATCATATTTAGTTTGTATTACCATACTGTCACAAACAAATATGAACTTAATTGTGTTTTTAGTTAAATTTTAATTTTTTATTAAATAAAATACACGTGAATGAAATAACACGTTACGATATTTACCATATGGTGCAAACGTTCATCAAATAATCAGTAATAATGATGAAATAACATGAATATCTAATATAAAAAGTTTGATGTAGGGCAAGACAAGACGCAGGATTAAATGCTTTGAGTATCGCACTTTCAATAAAGATCTATGGACAGAGAAACATTACATTAGCAATATCTTTAAAATCTTTTGGAATTTCAGTGTGAGTTCATTTACACATTTTTATGTAACACTTTTAACGTATGAAGGGACAGACTTTTTATATTTTCATGTATTTTTTGAAGAGGGTAGCTCATTTCTTCAAAAAATGAAATGAAAAATCACACATCTTTCCGCATATAATGAGGACAAGGGCGGATTCAGAGAGGGGGTGCAACGGGCCATGCCTCCACTCCCCCAAAAAAATCATAGTAAAGGTATGCCAAAACGTCCTTATAGGTAGGCCGAAAGGATATTGATTGGTGTGTATATTATTCATGCTTAAGTTACGATTTTACGATAGACAACGATATTTTCTCCAGTTTTCCTATGTCATTTGTGTATTCGTTTAATTAAATATCATTCATAAGCATTACTTAGTGATTTGGTCTCCCATTCAACTGCATACGTGCCACCGACGCTGCACTATTGTTTAATATGGTTTTGCCTAATACAAGTATACCTAATCTGCTAACGTACGTATTCAAGTGTCACTCGTCGCTATACGTCACTCGTGGCTATACCGCGGAGCAATTTTTGAAAAAGTAACGGTGAAAATAGAAAATATTCGGGAAGTTTCGCTCACACTGTCATATTCGGGCACTTTCCTTAAAGTTTCGGTAAATCGTTTGTCAAATTTCCTTCATTTTTAAGCAATTTTCTTCAATTTTTGTCAATTTTCAGGATATTTCAAATTATTTTTACCAAAATTTCAAATAATTTGACCAGATTTTCCTTCAAATTTACCATCATCTTAGGGAAATATTCTTCGATTTTAGGGAAATTTCATTCATATTCGGGCACTTTCCTTAAAATTTCGATGAACTGTTTGTCAATTTTTGGGAGATTTCATTCATTTTTGCAATTACTTTAATTTTTGGGAAATTTCCTTTAGTTTTAAGCAATTTTGTTAAATGTTGAGAAAAATTTGTTCAATTGTCGGAAAATTTGTTGACAAAATTAACCCAAAATTTCAAATAATGTTACAAAATTTTCCTTAAATTTTACCAAAGTTTTAAATTTTGCACAGCAAAAAAGTGGGAGAGGAGCTAAAGGCTCTCCCCCTTCCTCCTCCCCTCCCCCCCCCCCCTACTCCCTTTCTCTCCGCGGTCCCTGCAGTGGTTGGCAGAGTGGATGGCATGGGGAAAAGTATGATAAAATAGAGAACATGGTATCAAAATGGAACATTTTGGACGTACAAAATACCCCAAATCGCATAACTTTCCTTGCCAGGACCCCACCAAAGGTCCTTAAGAGGGCCACTGGACCCCACGCCATTATGCGGATCCGCCCTTGAGTGAGAAATGCCATTTTTTTTAAATTTGAGTTTGGGATTGATTCTACCTAATTTTGTGTAACTAAGTCCATCAAACCCACCCATGAATCTGTACGACGGGGCGTTAATGAGATAGAAAGAAAAAAACGCCTAAACTGACGAATATACTTTCATGAACAAATTTATTTGTGCATACTGATGAATACGATATTCGGCATTAATCCATTATTCCGTAATTTTATGCCATAGTAATATTTAAACAACTGTGAAAAATTATACGGCTGTACTATACAGCTATATAGGGCATCCCCCTTATCGCTGTCTTTTCCAGCAACCTATTATGACCGGTACATGTAACACGGATGCCTTCCATTAACAATAAGTGCCATCCGAAGTAAAACAAATACTATTGGCTGGTCTACTATATTCTTGGGAAAATTTGCCTGATTTTCAGTACACGTTGAAATGAAAATTGGAAAATCATAAGCAAATAATGCTGGTAAATCATTTTTGCTTGACTTTCACGCCATGCCCTTTTACTAATTTTATTGCTTAAGTACGTCCATCAATTTTTTACAAATGATTGCTCAGATTTGGGAGAGACTGCCCCAGTCCCATAAAATTGTATTATAAAGCTTGTAAATAGATCCAATCTAGTAGAAAAGGAAAAAGGATAATCGACATCCTGACAGATAGGCACCTTTTTGGATTGTCTAATTACCTATCTGTATATTGCTTTGACAACAACGAAACTATAACTTAATTAATAAACCTTCTACATCACGAGATACTGGTAGGCGGCTTTTATTATCTTGAAATTGAAAGCCGCAAAGGTTTCCTCAGTTCATTTGGCAGTTTGATATCTATTTATTTTTTTAAATGTATTTTGGTGAAATATGTTTCTTTTATGTTTAGTGCCGTGCCAGTGCCTTAATAGCTATTTCTAAGAATGGAATATATTTACAAACCTAAACTTACAAATTGAATATTTATATATTTATAAACTTAAACTTACAAATTAAAACTGATAAAATACGGATCAAAGAAACACATAAGAATAGGTGCCGGTATTAGTGATGTAGGGCTATGGATGTTAAATAATAAACTGAAAAAGAAAAGAAAAGAATACGATCATAGAAGCAGTACAAATTTTCACGAAGTGCTCCAACAAATACGGTATACAGTACTTAACTTTCAAGACGTACATCCCAAAGTAACGGATTTGTCTAAATATGCGGACATTTTAAGAATAAAAGAACAATGGCATGAATGGTCAAGCAAGTTGATCTAACATAATTAAAGACTTCCAAAGAAACGACCTCAATTTAATTAATTCCAAGCTGCGGGGAAGGGGGAGGTTAATTTTATAGCAGTGGATGGTTTGATTTCAAGCAGATGGCGCAGGGGGAAGCTTAATTCCAAGTTGTGCAGGAGCTTCATTCCAAGCTTTTCGGGGGCTTAAGTACAAGCTGTGTGGGCTTAATTCCAAGCTGGGATGAATTTCAAGTGTGTGTGTGTGTGAGTGGGAAGGGTGGGGAAGGGAATAGGGGAAGAAGGGGGAGGGGGTGGGAGGGGTAAATCCAAACTGTGTGGGGGTGTGAAGTCAATTATGTTTAGTTGATATAAATGATCGACTGAACCATGTGGGAAAGTAGGGGATTTAAACATGTACAGTAAAAAAATGACGATCGAGTGGTGAGTTCACATTAGGAATTAAAATTAGAAGAAGAATTCTTGGCTTTATCAACTAATTCATGCAGAGGTTTACAGATCATGTTTTAAAGCAAATCCAAAGAAAGTTACCCGAAATTAAAGAAAATCACCCAAAACTGAAAAAAATTGCCCAAAATTGAAGAAAATTGCTCACAAATTAAAGAAAAATGCCCGAAAATCGAACTGAGAAAATTTAAGAAAAGATCTGTCGCTCTGTTTCGAAGGTTCGACGACATTTGCACCCGACAAAAAGTATGATTGTCCCGACAGAAAGTCTTTGTAGCGGTCTATACAGAGGAGCCTAAGGAAGTGGGGACAGTGGAAGGGTGGCGAATACTGCCCTTCAGAGGATTTCACGTTCCTGGTTGCCCAGTAAATTGGGAACTTATTGAAATAAAATTTAAAAAAAAAATCAAAAACTTTAGAAAGAAATTTTCCCCAAAATGATGGACATTTCCCGAAAATTGAAGAATAATCATTTGATCATTGACATATCCCATGGTTTTTAAGCCACAAAAGGGCAGGACCAAATATTATAAAATACAAAAAGAGGAATCCGAGGCTATGACATCACAACTAGTCTGATTTCAGTCGTTTTTACACAAATGATACCAAACTTTTAACTTAAATATCTCCTTAATGGCATAAGATTTTTTAATCTTAAACTGATTTTTAATGCTTTCTTACTATTTTGTTTCTTTTGAACTCCTCTTTCATAGACTTATTAAGATCATTGTTACTATCATAACCGATTACGCAGGCGACCCCGTCATTGTAAACTCGTCGTCGTCGACATAGACTAGCGTGAACTAATCTTTTAAAGATTTGACCAACTTATGCGATTTGGTATTCTTATCATTTCAAGAATGGGCGATGGAGGAACATGGAATCACGACAGGTAAAATTCGGGCAAGTTATCAATCTTGCCAAATACTCTGCAAAATATGTTCTGCCCTCCTCCCAACAAAAATAAAAAAAATAAATTGCCCCGTATACGCCTATCATATTGACTCTCTTGATATAAGTTGGCTTCATTCGCTATCACAGTAATGAATGGGAGCCCATCAATGCATTGTTCTGAGTAGATTTTAACATGAGAATTTAAAATTAGTATCTTCTTATCATCACTTAAATTGTCCAAACTATCAGTACAGTCCATGGTCAGATTCCAACTTCCTTAACAGACTGGACGAGATCACGTGATGTGACTGGCAGCTAATCTCCTCCTGGCGGGAAATTTAAATGCCAGAATGAATACGCAGGCGCAGAGTGCTAGTGAGAGATCGTCCTTGCGAGGAATGTGGATAGCTTCAAATAGAGAACTATCCAGGCATCTATTATAAACCCTACAAGTTGTGTTTTTAAAATTACTTGCGTTACATACCTTAACTTCCCACACGATGGACAAAATGCTACGGCGACCTTGCAGTTGAAGAAAGAAACAAAATAATTGGACCTATTCCAGCGAATTTAGGGACGCACCACCAACCAGTTTTAAGCGGCAGTAGCCAGCACTAATACGCTCGTGTTGGTGAGTTCATGTAACACTAGGCTATTAAACAGCAGCAGTACTCAGTAAGCAGTTTGCCAGTAACTTTAACCTTTTCAGATTATGATGAAGTGTGTTTTGTTAATTGCTTTTCAACGGCTTACGTCAGTTCTGACAGTTTAAAGTCATAATGACCCTTAAGAAAGACATGTTTTTCTTTTAGTAACACACAGGCCATAGGCAGTTATAACGTTGGGATCAATATTGATTGACTGTAACTTTATTATTTTCTATACATCTTGCAAAGTTGAACAACAAACTTAGGCCCATGGTCAAAAAATGTATTTGATTGTTTTTTTATATTATTTGTCAGTTTGTAGGATGCTCATTTATGGTCAGAAACCCTTTATGGGAAAACGTTTTTCCATAATTCAAAAAGTTTAAAAAGAAAAGAAAGTTTTTCATATTTTCAATTTTAGTATTCAGTTAGATATGGTGCTAGAAAGTTAATTCTGAAAGAGAAACTTAAATGTTTCATTATTTACGTTTTTAATATCTTGCGGTATGTCATTTCAGACTTTTACACGTATATCTTCTAATCATTATGAGTTCTGTGTTTTTGTAAAATTGTTTTGTCGCTAAAAAACAGTGTTATTGTTATTCTTATTTGATACACATAGCAAGGTGAAGGTCAAATACAATTAACAGTTCTTTTTAAAGAAGATCCAATTAAAGGCCCAGTGACAAAGGAATGTTTGCTGCAATTTTAGGCGAAAATAAAAAGCTTTTTGTTCAACATAGGACTTTAACAAAACAAGTTTCTAAAGATAAAGAAAATTTTATTGAAACTTCTCCATCATAAAAATAGAAAAAACAAAAATGTAAAAGCTGTAAAACTGGCAATTTTACACATAATATTGAAAAAATATAAACCAGTGGTACACGGCAAAATCAAGTTAAATGGCAGATTATTACCACATATCGCATAGTATAAATTCTACATTTTTTCAAAATTCAGAAAAACAACAAAATATCTCGTTCAATGATATACGTGTTGTTCAGGAAAATAAGTTGTTCTTAATTGTAAACATTTAAAATGGAGAAAAGCCTATACAAAACCGGGAAGGGGAGTACCTAATATTTTTGAAGTGAGAAAATTTAACTTACGGAGAGGGAGATACAATCTTCTCGGGAAAAAAAATGAAAATGGGGGGGAAGGACAATATTATATATCAAGTATGTTTTACAGTAAAAAGAATTATCCCTTCTTTCAATGTTTGGTGATCAAATTTGCAATGAAACGGAGATCTTAACAAAGAATCATAATACACATAGAAATGTTGAAAATTGGGAGGGGGGAATGATTGCCCCCACCCCAAAAATTTCAACATCACCAATGGAGGCGATCATAACAAAGTTTGGGCTTTCCCAGCCCCCATCCACCCATTCTTGCAGGACCAGTCACGCGGGGATGACGTATGTAGGAGAATGACCCACCTTAAAAGCCTGATAATATTAAAAAACTCACTCTGGAGTACCCCTTCAAATCGCTATTAATCACTGTAGTCCCTTTCCCATAAACACCAAACTCTTCTTTACATTAAGGGACCGGTTGTCTTTTAATTTCTTATTTACATTAAACCAAGATGCATACTTATTCAAACCTGACACAAAACCAGTTCAGTAAAATTTGAATCAACTTTTGACTTTGTTAATGTCTGAATGTTTGTTGCCCGGAGCACATAAAATGAGAACAGTTAGTTGATGGGAGTAACTGAAAAGAGTTTGTTACACTGTGTCTTTTAAATGGATAGGTATAATTTATTTTCATGACAGCACATAAGTGGAGATTTTATGAAGGTGAAAGCTTAAAACAGAGCTAATGACAAAACTGCTGGAACACCAGCTTTTTGAGAACTTTATATGTTATATTTTTCAGAGAATTGTAACCCCCTCCCCCCCCTTCCTCCCTTTCAATATTAAATTTATTCCTTTCTTAACATCATTTCCAGGAAAAACAGTAACAATGGCCAACATTGAATGAGGAGGGGGAGGGGAGGACAATTATTATAATGAGGAGGGGATGAAAACATCACAAAATATCCCAAATCTAAAACATTCTGGTAGGAAAAGGACCCCGAACTTGACTCTTTCATCATAGCTTTCAATGGCTGAGAATAATTAGTTCCGTTCTACCTAATTCATATCATTTAGTTTAATATTCTGAAGGATTTGGGTAAGAATTAGAATATACTGTATTTGTTGGAAGAAAAACATTTTACACGGATCTAATTTAAAAATAAATTTTTCAATTCCTATCTGGTAGTGATGCTTTGACTTCCTGTAATTTCTTGCATGTTTCAGCTAATCCTCATGTGACACGTGGTAACAGTTTGAAGTTGACCAAAGAGTTCTCATTGATAGATATGTGGTGTTTTAGCTTTTCGCAAAGAGCTGTTAATGAGTGGAATGGTTTGCCTGAGTGGGTAGTTTGCTTCAATTCTGTTCTTTACTAACTCTGGGCGCCATTGATTTTTTAATTTTTGTGGTGGTGGTGGTGTTAGTTTGGGCTTTTCATGGGGTGATTCACCCTTCTTTGCCCATCATCTTGTTATATGTTTCTGTCACTCGTAATTGTTTATGTTTGACGTCATATTACATCTATGGCTGTTGTACAGCTGATTGGCTAACAACTGATGGACATTTAAATAGATTCAACTAACAAGTAAACATTTTTATCAAACTTTGACCTTATGAATAATCAACAAAATTTAGTTCTGCTTTTAAAGTAATGGCTGAATAGTTGTTTGCATCACGAACAGAAGACTCACAGAAAATAGTTCAATTCTACCATTTCCAAGTTAAGTTTTAAATGGCAGGATTTTGTGGATAAACGATAAATCTGTTGTGAACCTAGTAAACCTACATATATTTTAGTGAAGAATATTCTCAGGAAAGTTGTGTAAAGTTAAATAAAGTTCTGCCAAAAAAAAATTGTCTTTCATCTCCAATGGCATGCATAGAAAAAACCATAACCTTCGTGAGGCCGCAGATAAGTAAACAACAGCAATCAGCAATCACACAATATCAGCATACAGAAATTGGTTAAAGTGAAAGAAATTATGGCCAAACGATGGTAAATGATTCCATAACTAGCCCTAGACCTAAATGTTTTCAACAAATATCAAATTTTCTTTATTTTTAATACTTCTACGTGGGTAAATGAATTAATTTTTAACATGACTTGTCCTTCTCCTTAAAAATTTGTTCCAGCAAATCATAGCCACAAATTTAATGTAGCAAATAATGAGACCACTTATCTTAATTAAAATAACTACTCAACCATGCAATAAGGACTTTATTCATTGCTAATTTGATACTTAACACCAACTTCCACAACAACCCAGGACCAAATGGAGAACTAGTACAATAGAGTCATTGATAAGGGAAATTTGAACCTAATTGCTTGTGGTTTTCAGAATGAAAAAATAAAGAGGAAAAGTCTGACTAGACCTGCTTATAATCAGGTCAGGCCTGACTTTAAAGGAGCAAAACAACTAATGAAGAAATAGCAATAAAGCTTTATTCTCGCGGTTGGAGTCGACGTAACTGTGTATACAGTACTGGCTCAGTACGGTTTTGCCAAGTTGGAGGGGAAACTTTTTTAGTCAATGGATTTTTTTAAGAATACTTTGTGTTGCCTCAGCCATTCAGCGAAAATTAATGGTACTCATATATGCTGGAAACTATTATATAATACACAACATATTTGAAGAAAAATAAATTATGTTCAGTATTTGTTGAAAAATGACAAAAATATGTTTTTCTCTATTGACTGGAATGATAACTGTCTGTTTGTTTTCCCCTTTGACTGAACTGTTATGATGCTGTGTACCACAAAATTTCCTGGATGTCTGACCTGGAGAATAGGCCACATCTTTCTGAATATTAAAATTTTATTGAAAGAATTAAGTTTGAACCAAATTGACTTTTATATCGTTCCTTGCAATTCAGAGACACATTATTCTCCAAACCTCCTGCAAAGTTTGGAACATGATCCGTAACTTCAAAGGGAAAAGTACTTCCAACTACAGTACAGGCTACCTGTTGGGGTATGCAGCTTCAAAAGCTAGTATTTGCATCGTACATTGTCCGCAATTGGAAGTGTCCTGGCCTGGATCAAATTATGGAAATAACACAATTATTTGATCTTAAATGGAATATAAGACAATTCTTGGCTTAAAAATGTTTTTTTGTGGCATTTAATTTTAGACCATCTATAGTGTACTACCTGTAATGAACCAGTTGCAGGAAACTCTATGAATTAATATTTTTGGTGGAACTTGGATATTGTGCATGTAGACTATTTTGCTTTTCTCTCTTTGTGTTCAGCATGGAATAAACCTGTGCTTGTGTCAATTACTGAATGTACTAGATGATTCTAGAAAATTCTTGTGTGGAGGCACCTTAACAAAAATAACATTAAGGTTGCCATGCCAACTGGCAGATATATTTTTGCAGCACTATCCAAATTCAATACATACTTACTGTATTAGTCAAACCTGTTTGTGTCATGTTCATCCACTAATTACACAATGAAATTCAGAATTATTAAACATCACAAAAGTCACTCAACATGCAGTACATTGGTAACAGCATGGCTGTCATATTCATCAAGGTGATGTTAACAATTTTCTTTTGTACAGCAATTTTCAATATTCCCAGACCTTGGCGAGTACACGGACAGGAATATATTACAAAGGACCATACCTACCTTACAGTATCAGCTACATCTCAAATATCTGTAGACCAGAAAGTCACTTTGCTGTGTCAGTAGTCCTCACCTGTGGGCCAACAAGACATCTCTTGATCAACCTAGCAACTATGCATGCTTACTCCTCATCTACTGTACATAATTCTCCTCCAAGCCAATGACATTGAAGCCAATCCAGGTCCCATGTCAAACCCAGAGTACACCTGCTACAAATACACCTGCTACTTTAGGAACTGTCACGCAATCAATGCACAGCACTGATGCAACCAAGTACTTTCTTCCATTGCCACTAGCATCTCTTCGATATTTACTGGGTAGGATATTGTTACACTTTATTCTTCTGTTTTTGTTTGTTTTTATTCTTTCAACAGTTTTTGCTTGCATGATTAAATCTGTGGTCAAGCAAGTCTTTCTTATATAAAACAGGACTGCAAAGAAACCAAATGATGAAGAAATTAAGCATTTAATGCCTTGTTCCATTATATTAGGAGATTTGTCTTCATCTTATTCAGGTAGAATCTACTACTGTACATCAGACTACAATGGCATGGCCAAAAGTAGTTGGGTCAAATCCCCACTCTCCTCGATCAATGTTGAAAGTGACATTGTACCATATTTTTTTGCAAAGGATCTCTGCTGGGGTCATTTCTGCAGTCTGTGACCTAGGTGACAGATCGTGGAATGGCCCCAGCAGACCCCTACGGTCTCTTAGGGATCTCTGCTGGGGTTATTTCTTCAGTCTGTGACTTAGGTGACGGAAGGGGAATGACCCTGGCAGACCCCAAAGGGTCTCCTAGGGATCTCTGCTGGGGTCATTTCTGCAGTCTGTGACTTAGGTGACAGATCGTGGAATGGCCCCAGCAGACCTCTAGGATCTCCTAGGGATCTCTGCTGGGGTTATTTCTTCAGTCTGTGACTTAGGTGACAGGGGAATGACCCTGGCAGACCCCTAGGGTCTCCTAGGGATCTCTGCTGGGTCATTTCTGCAGTCTGTGACTTAGGTGACAGATCGTGGAATGGCCCCAGCAGACCCCTAGGGTCTCCTAGGGATCTCTGCTGGGGTCATTTCTGCAGTCTGTGACTTAGGTGACAGATCATGGGAATGGCCCGAGCAGACCCTAGGGTCTCCTAGGATCTCTGCTGGGGTCATTTCTTCAGTCTGTGACTTAGGTGACAGATCAGATTGACCCTGGCAGACTCTCGAGGGGATCTCTGCTGGGGTCATTTCTGCAGTCTGTGACTTAGGTGACAGATCGTGGAATGGCCCCAGCAGACCTCTAGGATCTCCTAGGGATCTCTGCTGGGGTTATTTCTCAGTCTGTGACTTAGGTGACAGATTGGGAAAGACCCCGGCAGACCCCTAAGGGTCTCTAGGATCTCTGCTGGGTCATTTCTGCAGTGTGTGACTTAGGTGACAGGTCGTGGAATGGCCCCAGCAGACCTCTAGGATCTCCTAGGGATCTCTGCTGTGGTCATTTCTGCAGTGTGTGACTTAGGTGACAGATCGTGGAATGGCCTCAGCAGACCTCTAGGATATCCTAGGGATCTCTGCTGAGGTTATTTCTTCAGTCTGTGACTTAGGTGACAGACAGGGCAATGACATTGACAGACCCAGGGGTCTCCTAGGGATCTCTGCTGGGGTTATTTCTGCAGTCTGTGACCTAGGTGACAGATTGTGGAAAGACCCCAGCAGACTCCTAGGGTCTCTTAGGGATTTCTGCTGGGGTCAATTCTTCCGTCTGTGACTTTGGTGACAGATAGGGAATGACCCTGGCAGACCCCTAGGGGTCTCCGAGGGATCTCTGCCGGGATTATTTCTACAGTGTGTGACATAGGTGACAGGTCGTGGAATGGCCCCAGCAGACCTCTAGGATCTCCTAGGGATCTCTGCTGGGGTTATCTCTTCAGTCTGTGACCGAGGTGATGGACGGGGAAAGACCCTGGCAGACCCCTAAGGGTCTCCTAGGGATTTTTGCTTGGGTCATTTCTGAAGTGTGTAACTTAGGTGACAGATCATGGAATAGCCCCAGCAGACCTCTAGGATATCCTAGGGATCTCTGCTGGGGCTATTTCTTTAGTCTGTGACTTAGGTGACAGACGGGGCAATGACCTTGGCAGACCCTTAGGGGTCTTCTAGGAGTCTCTGCTGGGATCATTTCTGCAGTGTGTGACTTAGGTGACAGGTTGTAGAATGGCCCCAGCAGACCTCTAGGATTTCCTAGGGATCTCTGCTGGGGTTATCTCTTTAGTCTGTGACCTAGGTGATGGACGGGGAATGACCCTGGCAGACCCCTAAGGGTCTCCTAGGGATCTCTGCTGTGGTCATTTCTGCAGTGTGTGACTTAGGTGACAGATTCATTTTCGTGAATTGTGCTTCACTTTTTTGTAAAATTTTCTTCATTTTTGTGAAATTTGTTTAATTTTTGGAAAATTTCCTTCATTTTTGGGAAATTGTCTTCAATTTTTGGGAATCTCCTTTAATTCTCGTAAAATTTCCTTCAGTTTCATGGAATTTGCTCCAATTTTCGTGAGATTTCTTTCATTTTCGTAAAATTTCAAGAAGTTTTCCTTCCAATTTTTTGGAAATTTTCTTTATCTTTAAGAGGTTTTGTTTAATATTAGGTAAATCTCCTTCAATTTTCTTAAAATTTCCTTTATATTTGCGAAATGTGCTTCAATTGTAAAATTTCCTCAATTTTCGGGATTTTTTTTTCTGTTTCCAATTTGTACCAAAATTTTCAGTCATTTTACGAACCCTCCCTTTACAATGATAGGTTTTAAACCATGATACTAAATATTTTGGATTGTTGGGACAAAAATAAAACGTGGCCCCAATGTCAAATATCTTCCTACGCCGCTGACGTGATCACATAGATTTGTTTTCCCCATGTTTCATAACAAACAAAAACATTTGTAGCAATATCACGTCGAAACTACATCATCAGCATCAGCATCATAATCATCATCATCTTGATGTTTCAGAAATTCTACGAATTTTCCCCACAATGAACAGGATAAAAACATTTTAATTTCCATTTATTTAATTGTTACTTCCTACGCCTCTGCCGCTTGTGATTTATGCCTATGGAGGCTACTTTAGCACAGAACTAACTATTTGCCTGATGGAAACGTATGATAAAAGAATAGAGTTTGGGGTCTTTTTGCATCTGAAAGGAGAACGGTTTGGGCACTTTAGAGATGTTTTCTGAAAATACACCATTTTAATAGGGGTTCGCCTGATATTTTGGGCCTTTTTTAGACCAAAACAGAAAGGTGTTGTGCACCATCATCAAATGACCCCAAGTTTAGTATGGGCACGTGGTATAGTTACCAATGAAACTTTTTTTTTTTTTTTATCTGGGCTCTCATTGTACCTAATGAGTTTTGTGCTACCGTGTATTACTGTATTATAATATTTGTCAGTAGTTCCCTACTTTTATTATTTTTATTATTATTATAATTATTATTATTATTATTATTATTATTATTATTATTATTATTATTATTATTATTATTATTATTATTATTATTATTTATTATTATTATTATTATTATTATTATTATTATTATTGTTATTATTTTTATTATTATCATTATCATTATCATTATTATTATTATTATTATTATTATTGTTAATATTATTATTATTATCATTATTATTTATTATTATTATTATTATTATTATTATTATTATTATTATTATTATTATTATTATTATTATTATTATTATTATTATTATTATTATCATTATCATTATTATTATTATTATTATTATTATTATTATTATTATTATTATTATTATTATTATTAGTATTATTATTAGTATTATTATTATTATTATTATTATTATTATTATTATTATTATTATTATTATTATTATTATTATTATTATTATTATTATTATTATTATTATTATTATTATTAATATTATTAATATTAATATTATTATTATTATCATTATTATTCTCAAAGTTTTCCTTTTTACACATCTTGAGGTATACTACCAAGTGCGTTTATTAGACTATTTTCAGGGTTGTAAATTAAAAGATTTATCGATGACGAAAATATAAACCTCCCCGCAGCTACTGAAAGAATTTCACCCCATTTTGGGAGGTAAAATTTGAAAATTATTTACATATTAAATTGAGAAGAATTGATCAAACTGGAGGGAAAACAGTGTAAAAATGTTTAAAGAATTTGGCAAAATTACCTGAAAACTGACGAAAAGTTTCCGAAAATGAAGGAAACTTTTCGACAATTACAGGAAATGAAGGAAACTTACCGATATTTGACACGAAATTCCAGAAAATTTAAAAACAATTCTGCAAAAATCAAGGAAAATTGCCCGAAAAGAAAGCAAATTTCCAGGAATTAAAGGACATTTCTCGGGGGAAACTAATACCAGAGAGGATTTCACGAGTGGCGTGGTGGCAGGGGCCAGGTGTGGGGGGGGGGGGGGCTTTTGAGATGACGCCAAGTGCTTAATGGGGCGCCAAAATCATCCGGGGAACACTTTTTTAGGCCTTTTTTAGGAAACATTTCACGTGTTGATCAATACCTTCTACCTATGCTATGAAGCACGTTATTTTCCATATTTATTTTCCACGTCAGACTCATATGTAGTGGCGACGCTACGGGAGGGAATTCTCCGCCACCACGGTATCGATTTAGCCCACGATATCGCTTTACCCCTATAAGATCCTTTATCCCCGCTCCCCCTTCCTTCCCACTTTCTCGCAATAATTTTGTGCCCCCAGGAAACAAAACCTGACGGCGCGCAAAGCTCAAATTCACCATTTTGGCTCGATATTTGTGTACAATACTATGATGGTCACGACGTGAAAGAGACTGAGATACTAATTTCAAACTATAATCGCCATATTCGTGTATTGTTTTGATGTAGGCCTAGGCACAAGCCCCAAATAATGACTTGAAGATGAAACCTTGTGGAATAGGTATACATTACACACTGGAGTTTAGTGAAACAGTAAACGTCTCCACTCTCGATTCAATTTGAGCTTAATTTTCTCTCTGGGCAATAAATATGGCTTAACCATTACAACTTATTAATAAAGAAAAATAGCATAAGTTACTCGCTTTTACCTTTTGCTTACTCGGCAAACTGTTGGTTGGATGGTGAACAGTTCGGTTCGTACCGCCAATCGGGGGACTCCCAGATCGGGAGACTCAAGCATGCGCACTGAGCTTACAGTGATATATGGAAGCCGCCATTTTTATTGTGAAGTTTTAGTCATAGACGCTAATCAGTCGTTTCATTGAAGGTTTGTAACAAAGTTTGCTTTCTTCATATTCAATTTCGCGAAAGTGAAACAACTTCGATATACTATCACGCAGTTATTGCTAAATATTTTGGGAGCAGCATTTTGTCTATCACCAAATAATTACCTGATTGCCGCCACTCCTCCTCTTTGTATCTTGATTGATGATACAGGGATTCATCTACCAGTCCGAAGGGTGTTGAGACGGATCTCACTACCCCTGTGTGTAAGATGCAAATTATGTTCTGAATCCAACTTATATAGGTCATACTTTGAGGTTCCAGCAATTTTCATATCATCATAAAATTTGTCTACGAGCTCAATCTTGTCAACTTCACGTTGTTATTCTGTTATAGACAGATCAAACCCATCAACGCTAGTTTCAGCCGCAGTGGGTACATCGGGAAGCAAATCACCGGTTACGTCAAAACCATCCAAGTACAGATCATCAACCGGGTCATCAGCTAGGTCGTCCCTTCGATCAAAAGCATCCATTGGTACATCCTCCTCATTGTTATTCTATCACAGATTTTAACTTCAATTTAACAAGAAATAAGCAGAGCCCATTCCAATCGTAGCAATTGCAATACAAGTGTTGTTAAGAGGATGGTGAATAGACGTCTTATAAGCGAGGCTCCGAATCTATTCGAATAGAGTCCGCACCATAATGCTGACTATAGGCCCATACTACTTGGAAACGATTAAAAAAATATATACAAATTTGAAGAGATGTACACTTTTAGATCTGCTTTTAAACCCTCTGAACGTTTTCGCAACAAACTGTTTTTGACATCAAAATGTGGGGTATCTTATAATCTCTTCGAATAAATCTCACTTAAATTTCTAAATAGGCCAAAACAGATCAGGAGCACGGCAAGTTTTAACCTTTTTTTTCACATTTCATAAAACCAATTTACTCTCTTCAGGGGCAAAATTACCCAATAAACAGACCAAAAATATATTTAAAAGTTAATATTTTCCCAAGATTAACACAATAACAATTCTAAAGCACTTGACAAAAACAACCCCTGCTCGTAACGGATTTCATTTACGGCCCCGCTGAAGTTGGAGGTACCTATTCTAGAATGAAATTACAACTCGTCAAAAATGATCAGGTGGGCGAGTCTAGTCAAATGGCAGACATAACCTGGTAGCAGAAATTCATGTAAAGTTGATACTGTATCGCAAAAAATGCCTTCAGTTTCATTGTTGTAAGTCAAATTTGTAATGGAAATGTTTGAAAGAATGTATAGTCAATATACAACGGGAATACCTCAAGTGCATCTGCATTATTATGCAGCTGATATCAAATATAAGTACGGCAGAATAATCAGTGGCGTAGCCAGAGGGGACCGGGAGGGGCCCGGGGGACTGGGGGTGGGGGACCTGGGGGAATACCCGAATTACATATTCTTGCACCCTAATTCCCAGTGGTATAAACATGATGATTTATTATAGGTAGGAAACCTCAGTGCCCATACCTCATAACAATATATACGACATTTGAATTTGGTTCTATACTGGCAAAGTTACCCTCATTTAAGATGATTATCATATTTCAATTCAGTGTTCTTCGGTCATAAAATGGTGCAGTGCTGCATTCGACACTTCAATCGACTTGAGGGGAGAGTCAGAGGCGTAGGAAGAGAAGAGGAAACGGGGGGAAACGTTCCCCTGAGAGCATTTTGCGTACTCGGTTGGATTCTTTTCATGCAAGTTGGGAAGAAAAACTTGGGAAATGATTATAAAGTAATACTTTTTTAATAATAAAATTGAAGGAAAATTTGGTAAAATTACTGAAAAGTTGGGTAAAAATATTGAAAATTTTGGCAAAATTTTCTCGCAAATTAAAGAAGATTACCCGAAAAAAGAGGAATTTTCCACAAAAAAGCAAAGAAAATTGAACGAGATTTCCCGAATTTGAAAAATATTTACCGATGCAATTTTCCCATTTGTAACCAGGAAATTTCAGGTGTTCTTCCCCCCTGAGAGGTGACCCTTTCTACGCCCTAGGGTACCCGCAATTAATATATTAATAGGCTATATTGGTTGAAAAGTTCTATCTTCATAATTTATCCCCTAAAGAGGATTGTTTCCCCCTCCCCCTCCACCCCCTTTCATATAAGTTTTACCTCAAAACGCGCATAAGGAAACAAATTCGCGGAACTAGCTGTGATGTGTTACGAAAACTAAAAATAAACTTGGTAGGTTTTGGATTGCACCATTATTATGCGGAATGGTTTTAAGGACACAGTCATTGAAAAAATACTCGAAGACTTTTAGTTTACACGCATTGAAGGTTAAGTTCGGATTGATCAACGCACACGAAAGGCCGTTTATGTGTGTATATTTATCATACACAAGTATTTTGTGGTTTCACAGATTTCAGAGTGTTTACGCGTAGCGTGGTCATAGCCAGGATTGTCACTCTTGATAATACCAGTGATCGTCAGAGGCTGAGATGGGAGAGGGGCGGGACAGCATGGGGGAGAGGGGCGGGACAGCATGAGGGAGAGTGTGGGACGGCATGTAGTGTGGGATGGTTGCCGTGTTTGACGGCATAGCATGCCGCATGTGGAATGTAGGCCAAGCGGAATGGAACTTTAGACCACATTTTATTTATCAGCTAAGCCAGTTCCAATGAAATATCTTTGAAGCAAAACAAATTAAATGAAATTTAATGCACACACAACTTCAGTTCAAAAGCTTGTTAGACAAGGCATTACTGATGAGAAACTTTTTCAACTCATTTTTGACAAATGTTTGACAAACTGTACTTGTGCTGGATAGAAAACAATTTTTAAGAATGCAGTGATAAGAAAAGATATAAGAAGTTTATTCAAGGGTATAATAAACATATATTAATTCATACAAAAAGTTTGATAAATAGCATAGTTCTTAATGTTTGATATCATAATTATGCAACCTAACGTTGTAATTATGCCTCGTTCTTGCACTTCTTCGTTCATGATTGTTGTCGATAATATTTCAGCCAAATAATGTTTTAATTTATGATGAATACAGTCATATAATAAAGAAATTCATCTCAGTGTAACAAAATGTACAAGAAAACTGATAAAAATGGAAGAAAAGAAGCCAAAATTCGACATTGAAAAACGTCATCTTCACAATACACAAACAACAGGAAACCCTCTGCACACAAGTACAGTCCATGCAGCTCGAGCGTGCTAAGATTACGTCAGAATTAAAATAAAGGGATACATAAGCGGACGCGAAGTATTTTCTCTCATCCATTTCTATTTGTTGAAAAGTACGGGCCTTTCTTTGCACCAATTACGTTGGATTCTATATATATATGGTAAATAGATATATGTTAATTGTCAGGCCGTGTGAAATGGACTCCCAAATACTTTCATTCATAAGTTACACAGGTCAAAGCAGCGATAACCTTGTGATTTTGCTTGCTCTCCCATCAATAAACAAGAAAAAACACTTTTTATAGTTTACAAAGTACGGTACTTTATTTTTAAATGATTAAATGAAAATGGTCTTAAACGATAGATAATGAATTCAAGTGTCTATACCGTTTGAAATGGAACAAAATATTTTGAGACTCTTTAGTTATAACGTTTGAAGTGCAAAATATATGTGAATTTTCAGAGCGTTTTGCACAGTTAAGAAGATTACCGCAAGTGTATGAACCAAACATTCCCATATGTAAAAATATTGTCCTGGCTACGCCATAATTAAAGAGGGGAAAGAGTGAATGCCCTACAAATTTCAAAAGAAATAACATATATGAAGCAATCTTATTGAGTTATAAGCTTTCAGGATTTTCAAAATTTCCGCATTGCAAAATCAGAAAATTATAGATAATACCTGAATCAACAAAATTGCAAAATATAAGACCATCGTCTATTTCTCGCTCCGGACTGCAGGAACAAAGTGTAGATATTTACGCCACAACATGACGTTTTAGCAAGAAATGCATCCGACACACTGTAATTCCACTGTTTAGCTGTTTACGAGTGGTTGTGTACTTATTTTGATCAGGACTGTGTAAATATTATCAAGTTGGTTAAAATATGGGTTGTGGAAAATGTAATTGTTCATTGTAAATCAACAATGAATATAAATTGCCGCCAAATTGGTACTTTAAACTGATAAGTAAAAAAAAAAAAATCCAACACGTGTTTAAAAAAATTTAATCAACCATTAGTCAAGTTTAGGTGTTCGTGCATTATGTGCGCGTTACATCTGTACATATGCCCGGCCGGCAGTCTGGTAGTTGAATGCTGACTTGCGAAATGGAGAATAGACTACAGGAGTGGGGTCTGGATCAGCAGTTTAGTAATAATTTCAAGGGTACGTGGATATTTTAATCGCTTCGGTTAATAAATATGACTTTTACAATAAATTGGATGTGATTTCAGTCACCCACGAGGGTAAAATAAACCTGGATTCATCTGCATTGCACTGCACAGATGATCAGGGCCTAACGGTAGGCCTGTAAGGCTATAGTATATGCACGTAGCCTGACGTAGGTCTATAGGCCCTACTCAAATTTGTTAATATCTCGGGTTCATTTTAACCTCATGGGTGACTGAAATCAAACCCAGTTTATTATCAAAGTCACTGATATTTAATAACCGAAGCAATTAAAATATTGTCCACTTACACTAAATTCCGCCCATCAACCAGTCAGTCCCATCGATCCATTCACTCTACAAATACACCTGCTACTAATACAGTACACCGTTACAAATACACCTGCTACTTTAGGAACCGTCACACAATCTACACAACACCGATGTACCTGTCACATTGAAAAGCAAGTATTTTCATCCATTGCCACTACCTACAACTCTTCGATATTTATGATATTGTAAACTTTATCCTTCTGTTTCTGTTCGTTCCGATTCTTCAACAGTTTTTGCTTACAGAAATAAATCCGTGGTCAAGCAAATCTATCTTATAAATCTGTCTCGGCGGTGTGAGAGGCCGTCTGGGTGGTGTAGTAGAGGCTGTCTGGGCGGTGTGAGAGGCCGTCTGGGTATCAGAGTTTATCTTCGCGGTTTGAGGGCCGTCTGGACGGTGGCGGTGTAGTAGAGGCCGTCTGGGCAGTGTGAGAGGCCGTCTGGGTATCAGAGTCCATCTTCGCGGTGTGAGAGGCCGTCTGGACGGTGTGAGAGTCCGTCATGGCGTTGTGAGAGACCGTCAGAGGGGGCTGGGGTGAGGGCATTGTAAGAGACCATCTGGGCAGTCGGTGACAGGCTGTCTGGGCGGCCGTCTTGGCGGTGTGAGAGTTCGTATGGTTGACCTTCTTGTTAGAGGCCGTATGGTCAGCCCTTTGGGCAGTGTAAGAGACATTTGTAGTAGTCTTCTGGGCTGTGTGAGAGGCCGTCTTGGCGGTGTGAGAGTCCATCTGGGCGATGTGAGACGCCGTTTGGGCGGTGTGAAAGGCCGGCTTGGCGGTGTGAGAGGGTCTTGGCGGTGTGAGAGGCCGTCTTGGCGAAGTGAGAGTCGTGTGAGCGGCCGTCTGGGCTGTGTGAGAAGCCGTCTGGGCAATGTGAGAGGCTGTCTGGACGGTGTGAGAGGTCGTCTTGGCGATGCATATGGGAATGTTTGGTTCATACGATTCCGATAATCTCTTAACTGTGTAAAACGCATTGAAAAATCACACATATTTTGCACTTCAAACGTTAAAACTAAAGAATCTGAATATTTTGTTCCATTTCAAACGGTATAGAGAACTTGAATTCATTATCTATTCTTTGAGATCATTTTCATTTAATCATTCAAAAAATGTACCGTACTTTGTAAACTATAAAAAAAAAAGTGTTTTATCTTGTTTTTCAATGTATGTATGTATGTATGTATGTATGTATGTATGTATGTATGTATGTATGTATGTGTATATGTATGTATGTATGTATGTATGTATGTATGTATGTATGTATGTATGTATGTATGTATGTATGTATGTATGTATGTATGTATGTATGTATGTATGTATGTATGTATGTATGCATGCATGCATGTATGTATGTATGTATGTATGTATGTTTGCATGTATGTATGTATGTATATATGTATGTATATATATATATTCATATATATATATATATATATATATATATATATATATATATATATATATATATATATATATATATATATATATATATATATATATACATATATCTATATATATACATATATATATATGTATATATATATATATATATATATATATATATATATATATATATATATATATATATCTATCTATATATATATATATATATATATATATATATATATATATATATATATATATATATATATATATATATATATATATATATATATATATATATATATATATATATATATATATATATATATATATATATATATATATATATATATATATATATATATATATATATATATATATATATATATATATATATATATATATATATATATATATATATATATATATATATATATATATATATATATATATGAATATATATATATATATATAGATATATATATATATATATATATATATATATATATATTGAAATTTAGTAATTGCGCTCAGGATGCATTAAACTCTGGGCAGAAATATTTATATTTTTCTTCGATACATGACATATGCTAGATGGATACCTTCATGAAAACAAGATCCATTTAAAATTATAATTTGTATCACAGTTTCAACCCATTTAATACAAAAAAATCACCAATATATCTTTATTCAAGAAGAGATATTGAGAAGAAATTTGTAAAAAAAACCCATTTTACTCCACAAAATTGTTTATGATGGATTATGTGATTTAATTCTACGCGTGATTAAAACAAAGTTTGAATTACAAAATGTGAGTTATATTTAATACAAATTTTATCTAAAAGTTATATATTTCAAAAGGAAAGATTCTAACTGTTGGTCTGAAACACATTAAAAGGTGAATTTTCAGGATTTTTATAGCACCAAGTTGCCAACTATACTGAATACACTCATGCGTTTTAAACTAAATAGATATGTAGAATTAACTTCTTTAAAATGTTTGAATATACTGTCAGCTGTCGAAAAATCAAAACAGAATTTATTTTTCTTCGACGCAAGACACATGGGGCTTAATCTACCCTTTATCTGTATACGAAAACTTGCTTCAACAGAGGCCATGTACATTTTTATAGAAACGGGGGTGGGGGCAAGGGAGACATTATCCCACTTTTAATAAAAGTGCCCTTTTTAAAATTGTAAAGTGCATCTATATCATTGTCAAAATGCAAGAACTGCATGGCATGTGTGTACACTTAAAAATAAAATAAAAACATTACGAAAGTTCCCCCTTTTAAAATAAAGTTCCTCTTTATTATAATGTTGTTATTTTAGAGTCACTATTCTATCTACAAAAAGGGGAACATATATGAATATGTCCTGGGAACTATACAGTTGAAAGTCCTTATAGGTCTCCCCCCCCCCCTCCCCCCTTTTTTCTTCCCCTCCCCCTCCTCACACACACATACTTTTCAGCTTCCTACACTTCTGATGACCATGTTTCTTCTTTTTTTTTAATTGCGTTTTGTATTTTTGTATATCTTATATCTCTTGAATGAAAATAGTCTTAATAGGGGATCACCAGAGGTTTTAGGCATATTTCAGGCCGAAGTGAAGAGTTTTTGTACATCCTCACCAAAGTGACACAAATTTTGGTATGGGTTCCCCATGAAACTTTTTCTAAAGTATATCTTGTCAACTTTAGATATAAATAGCCAAGACTCATCTATTTCTCCATTTCTGAATTTGCAACTTATTAGCATCCTGTCCCATTTCCTTTCAAAAATATATTTTTATTAGCTTTTTTTCTTGCGCTTTCATTTTGTTGACGCAGCAATATCTAATTAGTACTGTGCTACCGTCAGAGACTTGCAATACGCACGCGCAGAGATTTGACGAGAAAAGCCAAAACTGCCTAGCTTGAATGAATAAAGACCACATCAATCTCTTAAAATTTACCAAATTTCGAAAGTCATATTGTTTATTAAAAAGACAAGATGATGAAAAAGAAGCGAAATATCAGAAAACGTGAGGAAAATAGTGATGAAGAGGAGCAAGCTACTGATATGATTCCGTTTCTTGAGGAAGATTATCATGCTCAGGTAAAGAAAGTTGTGGAACAGAAAATAAAGAAGAAAACTACAGACAAATCAGTTGGGAAGAAATCAAAAGCTTCGGGAAACTCTGGAAAACTTTTGAGTTTTGAAAATGACGGAGACGATGGTAAGTCTTTGTTGCAAAAGCAAATGTTGCATGTTTTTTTCCGATTTTTATTTGATGTCGGTTTTCGCGAAATCGGCTAGGTGTAGCGCTATTTGTACCTATACCAGTTTTGCGAATAACTAAATCAGGCAAGTTGTATTCGTTAGGCAAATAACCACTTGAATTCGCAACCATTACGTGTTAGGCTGCATAGAAAAAACTTTAAATTTTGTTGAATTTTGATTTTGATTTTTTTTTAAACCGTTGCATCCCTTATCATGAAACTCTTTGCAGGCCTGCAAATTTCTGGTGTAACATAGGCTATGTTAGGCCTAACGTGTACTCCCGTAGTACCGTTGGTGGGTGCCAGCAGTGTCATGTACTACAAAATCCTATACCCTCCTGTACTGTTTTAAGTGTGGGTGGTGTTTAAAGTATAGCCTTTAGGAAAATCTCAGTTTTAAGATCTTTATGAAAACGAAAACATTTTACCTTTTCTTTACCCGCAATGATTAGAATTGATGGTTGAAGCCCACCTATGTCTTCAAAAACTGTTTTTAAGGTAGATGTAGTTACTTTTATCAAAGTATTTGGACTACTTTTCTCTCAGTAAAAATCGTCTCATGAGCTCTCCAGAGTACGGTCAAAGTTTAAAACACTGCCGTTGGGGCTATAACATTTTAGCGGGGTAATATGTTTTAGATTATTTAAAGAAAAAATTAAGATAATGCTTATAGTACAATTATATCATCTAAACATTTCTTAATGTAATATTTATTTGTTTTGCAGTTTTTTTTTACGAAAACTTTAATAAAATTATATGAACAAAAACAATGTTGTCAGCAAAAAATCCACCTGCAGTTTAGTGTAACATCCTAAAACTCATTTGTAGACGTTGAATATTTTATCACAAACGTGCGGTGACTAAGAAAATGGCGACCAAAAAATAAATGTCAGAAAACTTTTGGAAAAGTGTGTAATTTAGACTAATTCATAAGAATATCCAAAAAGTAAGTTTTTTTCAATCATCAATTTTCTACAACAAGTGAATTTTTTGAAAACATAGAAATTGCACCTAATCTATAACAACCCTGGTACGGCAATCCCAATGTCAACCATACTGAGGGATGTGTATAATAACTAACGTTAGGCTAGTTACATATCTTGACAAAACCTCTTTAGTCCAACTCTACAAGACATTTGTAAGACCTCATCTGGAATTTTCAAACTGTCTGGCACCCATCAAAAAAAAAAAATTAGTTGATTATAAATGTTCAAAGAAGAGCCACCAAACTTATTCCACATTTACGTAATCTGCCATATCCTGACAGGCTTAACAATTTGAAACTACCAACATTAACTTACAGAAGAGTAAGAGGTGATATGATTGAAGTACAGCACGGATGCCAGCAGTTTGACACTGGCGAGTTTTTAGCATTTTACCAGGGCTTTATCGGCGGCTTCACAGGCGCTTTACAGGCGAGTTTGAAAATGACAAAATCGGGAGATATTTTGTTCAGTTTCACAAGCCATCGCCACTGCGAAACAAATTACATAAGTGTTGTTATAACAGTGTCATTATAACATCAACATATTGCCCTGCTCGTTCAGTTAAGTAATCAATGAAAGGTCTGCATTGAATAAAAACGTTCGACAATATCAGAAGTGCAATGGGAGTTTAAAACATCATATCAAAGTATTATTAGGGCCTACATCAATTGTATGTGAACATCACATCGGATTATTCAGATCGGAATATTAGAACATCACATCGAAATAATTAAATTCATTCATGAATTTAATAACAACCAGTTGTAAGTGAAAATAAAGTTTCTACTCTCCTTCGAGCTCAGTGTTTTCCATGTGCAGATAATTTTTAGTTGCTAGTGCAATATTGCTTGTACTTTTTTCCTTTCCTGTTATTTTTAATTCCAACATTTTGTAACCTACGTTTGTGTATGTAATTCAATTTCGGTGAAATAGATATATGTATAACCAACAATCTTAAGCAAACGTTTTTGCCATATAATTGATCCATGGAATATTTCGAAAGCATGTCAAGTTAAAAAAGGTTAGCAAAACTGTTTTTCAACCTCATAAAACGCAATTTCTTAGACGAGACAAAAAAAGCTGCGCAATGTCTATTGCAGTGAATGGCAAGTTGTTAGGGCTTTGAAATTTGGGGAAATATGTACAAATTGCACTTAAAAAAGTGGGGGAGAATACACAACGAAATTAACAACAATAATTTTCTAAGATATTTTTTTATTCCTGGTCCAAAAAAAAAATGCTACAAACTTTAACAAAACAAGTTTCCAAAGATAAAGAAAATGGAAACTTCTCCATCATAGAAAATAAAAGAAAACAAAAAGTATAAAAGCTGTAAAACTGCAAACAAATGCTATTTCCTTGTTTTTAAAACGTATTTTCTACTTCCATCTTTGCACATAAGAAAGAATGAAAAAAACTTCCATACACCAGTGGTACATTCCTTCCGAGTAGGAGCTGTTGCCCCAGTTAATGGCCGCCAAGCTAATGTATAGCAAATTATTATCACACATCGCATCAGTATAAATTCTACCTTTTAACGCAAAATTATTAGAACTGTCAGAAAAACAACAAAAATGTCTCGTTCAATGATAAGCAGCCCGCGTCCCCCTTCACATATTACTAATTGGGTGGTTTATAATCTGGCGACAGGTTACCTTGAACTCCTCGGCCACGCGGCGCTAAGTTGTTGAAAGACATACTGCACGCATGCACTTTTATGTAAACATTCAAAATGGAAGAAAGCTGTAAAAAAAAAAAAATTTTTTTTAAAGACAATACCTAAACTGGGAGTGGGAATGGACATATACCATTTTGTGAAGTGAGAAATATGAGGAAATTCACTGAGCACGGGAGAGGGATGATGGAAGCATCGCCTTATCTTCATTCGGAAAAACATGAAAATGGGAGGGGAAGGACAATATCATATACCAAGTATGTTTTTACAGAAAAAAGAATTACCCCCACAAATTCAATGTTTAGTGATCAAATTTGCCATTTCAAACCTGAAATGGGGAGATCTTAACAATGAACAATGGCACTACCGCCCCCACCCCCTTCTTTCTATTCGAAATTTTTTGTGAAGAAAATTAAGAAAATGGAGAGGGGACGATACGATCTACTAGATTAAGTTTTCATAAAAGAGATTGCCCGCACCCCAAATTAAAAGTTTAACGATCCAGTTTGTCGCTTTAACTTGCAAATGAGCTAGAAGATCCACTCCTCGCCGCCCTCGCCTTCCCAGCCCCTTCTAGCTGTCGTAATACTTTAATTTTTGTGGAGAAATTGAAGAAAATTGGAGAAGGGACGAGATAATGTACCAAATTATTGTATGTTTTCATAAAGGAGAATGCCTCCACCCTAAATTCGATAGCCTGATGATAATAAATTAAACATGTAGAAGAAGGAATCACTCTGGAGTACCCCTCCAAATCGCTATTAACTGATGTGATCACTGTCCCTTACCCATAACCACCAAACTCAAGTTTGTGTCTTTAGACTTTAGATATTTGGAAGACAACATGAGAATCGGGAGGGGGCGGACACCTTTGTAAGTTTTACCCTTTAAATGTAAAAAATTGTAAGTATTCCCCTTTAAATGTGCCAATCCTAATTAATTGGACCGTGCTAGGCTAAAGTCCAGACACAGCTGGCGTCAATTTGTAAACAAATCTGTCAAAGGTTCTGGGAATGGGGGCAGCGGCATTGTTTATGATTCTTTAGAAGTTTGCGGTGTTTTTGCGGTATGCATGCGTTTCATAGAGATTAATATTAATGGGCATAGGTGTTAATTTTCATATTCTTTTGTCATCACTGTACTAAAAAGAAGTTTATGTATTAGCTGTCATGTCCACTATGTTACCATGCACGCATCTTTGCACATCTTGCTCCCACTAGGAGTACACACTCATGCAACCTATTGTACAAAGGTAATTGTAAACTTATATTAAGGAATTACAGATTTCAAATGTTCATTTTATTATAAGTTTGGCAAGATGATGTAAACATCTGATTTGTGAACATCTCCTTTAAGCTTTAAGAACAACTTTTTTGTTTTTAAAGGAGTATTGGGGACGTCATAATAATGTGCATAAATCTCATCAACGTTACGTTCGTCTATGTTTCCTGTTGTATTTTTGCATGAAGTTGTTGCAAATTTGGTAGAAGTATTGTAGAAAAGATATTTTCAAAGTTTGAAACACGTATCGTGCATAGAGTACTTAGGAATCGTGGTAGTGGTGCTCACGTGTGCACAAATCATTGCACTGACAAAGTGTCCCACATGTTCAAAATACCTGGATGACCAAATATTCAAAAAGGCCACAATCACCATAAGAACCAGACGAGTCATTAGTTTTAGGAAAACTTTAAATTTGTTTGTCTTTTGCTTTTTTCTTGAAAACGCGCCTGGTCATGAAACTCGTAATATTGCAAAGAAAATGTAAAGCTAAATTACTTTGAAATCCATGTTATTTTGCAACCTATCATAATAACAAAGTAATTAAATAAAGGATAAAAACAATCACAATATTTTTCTGACACATATTTCAACTCCAATTTCATATTTGGGTGATGATAAAATGTAAATACTGTATTCCATGTATTGAATGGCCCTGCTCTAATAAGCACGAACCCAACATTTTTTGACTGATAACATAATTTATTTGATTAACCCAAAATAAGTTTTGTTACATTCTGTGCTAATTTTGCATCTGATGCTCACAAGGTTTTTGTGGTGGTTAATGTGGGGCTAGTATAAAACCAGTTCACACAATGCACTTTCAATAGCACACTGTATGCAGCCCTGGGGCATGGGCGCTTATTAGGAAGCATCATTGGGCCCAAAATGTGGTGTAATTCTATTTCCTGAGTGCCATGTGCACTTATAATGTTGAAGTGCCATGTGCACTTATAATGTTGAATACGGTAGCTGGAAGTTTACTTAATTTTGTTTTTAAAAAGCAACTGGAATGTCATTATTAAGGTCATTTGAAGTCTTCAAAAATTGTCTCACATTGTCCCCTTTTTCGCTCATAAAGAGGAAAGAATGAAAAACATTGAAAGAAAAGAACGGAGAAAAAAGAAAGGAGAAAAAGGTGCAAAATAAATAAATGAGACAAGACAGTTAAACAATTTTTGATTTTGTAACAAATGGTTTTTATAGATATATCAATTTTCTTGCAGAAGAAGAAGTGTTTCAAGTGAAGAAATCTAGTGCAAGTCGGAAACTGAAAAAGAACATTGGGAAATTGAAGAAGAAAGATAAACTGAAGCCGCTGACAAAAGATGAAGAAAATATCCAGGAAGAACCAGAGCTCATTGGTTAGTGACTTCATATTTTTTTCTTAGAGGAGTCATTCCTCTGTCATGAACGGTGAACTTGTTTGATGAATTCATTTTTTTAAATGTTGAAGCATCTGGATGTGAAGTACTTGTAATTCTGTAATGATGTAAGATAAAAAGGTTTCCACAAGTGTTGTTTATTCATCTACTAAAAACAACTTTGGACTTTTAGTTATCATCAGTGGAGTAGCCAGAGGAAGGCGAGAGGGAGGGGGAGTGGGGGGGGGGAAATTCCCCTAATATTTTAATCCGTCGGTTCAGATTTTAATTTGTTGCTTCAGATTGGTGCCATCGGTTGAACAAGCTTTGACATTCCAGGCAGGTGCTTATTATGTTTTTAGATATCAAAAAGGCACTTTCTCAGAAAAGGTTCTTCGGTAATAATATATTAAACATTCGTGCGATATTGTATTTAAATACATGAATTAAGACACAGGGAGAGAGAGAGAGGGTGGGGGAGGTGGGTGTTGGAGGGCACGTGATACAGAATAGGCTCATTTTAAAAGTTTGACCACATTTACACAAGTTTGTAGTAAATTTTTGAAAATCTTTCTTTTAGACAATACATATTTTCAAAGAGTGACGATAAACCTAACCATGTACAAACGTATACAATAAATATTATATTTCCACATGCGTTTGCATGATTTTGTGTTTTGTATATGGTGTATTATAGCTCTCTTTGACTTGTATAATACACCTTCTTACTATGCGTTGTGACATACGTTTTTGCCCTTGAAATGTCAATTTTGCGAGAGCTTCCAGTGACTTCGCCCCCTAGACCTCTATTGCAGCTTTGCCTTGGACCCCACCAGGGGCCCTTGAGCGAGCCCCTGACCCCACGAGTCGAGCACTTTGCACTCGAAGTGACACCTTTGGTTTCACCTCAACTACACTACTAAATATCTTGTTGGTTCAATTCAATTCTCCACCCCCCACCCAATATGAAAATCCTGGTTACGCCTCTGGTTATCATTCAAATCTTTCAATTGAGAATATAGAATTTTTGCTAAAAAATTACAAACTCTGAAAACTGACCATTTTTAATAAGTGATAGGATTTTTGCTACATTCTGTATAAATTATAAATCTCATTGCTTTCATGAATGTGATTGATTTAGTAGGTTTATAGTTGAGCAAAGAGTTTCTCACGGATTGATGTTTGGCACTTTTGCTTTTCTTAAAGGGTTGTTAATGAGCGAAATGGTTTGCCTAAGTGGGTGGTTAGCTCTGACTCTGTTTACAATTTCAAAGTCAACATTGATAAGTTCTTTACTTGCTCTGTGTGCCTTCAATTATTTTCTTGACCTTTCCTGTATTTTTCTTTAGTTTGGACTTTTTACAGGGTGCCCTCACTGCCCTTCCTCGTCTGTCATCTTGTTATACTACAGTATGTCATGTTATTTCTTTTTTCTGTTTCAGTCAAGCCACTGCCAAAGAAAGATTCCCAATCACTTGCTGCCAGAAACAATGAACGCAAAGAAGATAACATAGTCTTGAATGGCTTAGATGCGGAGGCTATTGCCATGGCTCAAGATGATATGGACAGCATAAGACAGGGGCTTACTCGATTAGCACCAGGTTTGTAAAGCTCTTGGGTTTTTGGCAAGCTCCAAAAACGCATCAGATCCCCTATTGCAAAATATTTTTTAAATCATACAAACAAATCAGTCAACTTTTATTAATTTTATATATTTGTATTGATTTTTAAAACATATTTCCCACAAAAGTGGATAAAGTGAAACATTTCACCTAATGATGGTCAATAATGTCTCACTGTTAGACTGCTGCTTTTGTCTTATCTACCCACCACCCACAAATTCATGTCAAGCAGCACCTCCACTGCCTTCACCACTACCCAATCCCCAACCCTATCTAAGAAAATCAACACTAACAACATGCTGGAAAACCTGCTGAAGAGGTTTAAAATAGATTAAAGAGAAAACCTGTTTCAAAAACTAAAGCCCCTGACATACACCACACCATAAAAAGTTGAGCTTCAAGATCATTGATGTTCTGGTTTTAGTGATTGGCAAGCTCTAGGTATTTTCAAAAAGGTTGCTAGATTGTATTCTAGTATATCTACTGTTGCTGAAGACTTACTGCAAAGAAAATGAATGAGGGTCATAATCATCATGGTGTTTCTCTCAATCTCCCCCTGTTTTCTTTTCTTCGTACCTCTAGAATGATCTAACCTCTCAGGCACAATTTGACCCTTATTGCCATGGTGCCGTTGAGCCATCATCAAACAAACAAACAATCATTAATTTTGATGAGTAATTCCCATTTATTTTGACAACATGTTCTACATTTACTTTCCTGTCATACATACTGCAACACTTACGAGTATTAGCCTTAATTGTAGTCAGGGTTTGAAATTGGTGAAACTATGAAATATGTACTTAAATGTGATGGATGAGATATTTATTTTGATAACAGTAGGTGAGAAAGGAATACCATACAGTATATATGAACTCCAATTCTTTGACATAGCATTGGGCAATGTCATGTTGTTGCCATTTGTACCAGAGGTAGAACACATAGCAGACCACAGCACCAATGGTCCCATAATTTTTTTTCAGATCTCAAGAATTAAAGAGGAACAGAAAAAAATAGAAAGAAAAGGGGATCAAATATATTTACAAACTAGAAATTCTTTAAAAGCCACTAAATTAATATTTCCTATTGGAATTATACATTCGATTTTAGAAATGTTTTAAAAACTGTATATGCTCCTAGAAAGTAAAATAATTGTCTACCCCTGATCTCTACTACCCTGATCTCTACTACCCTGATCTCTACTACCCTGATTTCTACTACCCTGATCTCTACCACCCTGATCTCTACTATCCTGATCTCTACTACCCTGACCTCTACTACCCTGACCTCTACTACCCTGTTCTCCACTACCCTGTTCTCTACTACCCTGATCTCCACTACCCTGATCTCCACTACCCTGATCTCTACTTGCCTGATCTCTACTAGCCTGACCTCTACTACCCTGATCTCTGCTACCCTGATCTCTACCACCCTGATCTCTACTTGCCTGATCTCTACTACCCTGACCTCTACTACCCTGTTCTCTACTACCCTGTTCTCTACTACCCTGATCTCTACTTGCCTGATCTCTATTAGCCTGATCTCTACTACCCGAATCTCTACTGCCCTGGTCTCTTCTGCCCTGATCTCTACTGCCCTGATCTTTACTACCCTGATCTCTACTACCCTGATCCTTAAATATTGTTTGAAAATGTGAAAACTGTAAGCCTAAGAAACTTAAACTGTAATATGATGTAAATTTTATTAACAATGTTTGCTTTTAAGTGAAATTGAAATTATAAACAGACAAAATAAACTACTGCTGTTAAAAATCAAGATGGATTTTGCATCCTTACAACACGACATGATTTTAGCTATGATATATTTTACTCATACTGCTAAGTGGCTAATATATTGGCCATTCTGAGCAAATGATTAATTATCGCAATTAATGAAGCACAATTAATAAATAATAGCATCCCATACACTTCCAGTGGTAATCATTATAACAAAATATAACTAAAAATATTTCAAAGGATAATTTCAGGGTCAAGCAAGTACTGTATATCTTATATGAAAGAGGACTTTAAAAGAAACAAAATAGTGAGGAAAGCATTCAGAAGTCTTATTCCGTTACGGAGATATCTAAGTTTAAAGTTTGGAATAATTTGTGTAGAAACGACTAAAAATAGATTAGTTGTGATGTCATAGCCTCAGATTTCTCAAATTCTGTGTATATTCTATCATATTTTGTGGCTTAAAAACCATAGGATATGTCAAAAAGTAGTAAAACTGAATTAATAATATATCGCCTATAGAAAGCTAGGAAAGATAATTTAAATGGTAAACAAAATTAATAGAAATACATTAACAATTGTTAAGAATATGAGGATGCATATGTCAACTTAGACTTACTACACCAGTCATTTCTACACAGATATGAGAGAGCTTTAAACTTGAATATGTCCTTAGCGAAATAAGATTTTTGAAAGCTTTCTTCACCATTTTGTTTCTTTTGATGTCCTCTTTTATATAAGATGGACATGTTTGACCACTCAACTAATCCTTTGAAAATTTCTTTCAATAGTCCTCTGTCAAAGAAAGACCACTTTCTTGACCCCTGAACAAATACACAACAAGAATAAACTCGCGATTTTGTGCATCAATTATACGCAAACAAATAACTTCTCGAGAATAGGCAAGTTATTGTGGATAATATTACTGCAGGCCAGCTCATGCGTGTAATGTGGCAGTGACTCAATGTGGATTTTGGTTGTTTACACTTTGGTGATTTTATAACCTCAATTGCGGTATATGCATGATAGGATAGCCTATATATGCTCAATTTAATCGGACTGCGCCTAGCGAAATCCGAGTATTTGAAACATTTGTAGTGAATTTTGGAATACAAAAGTTGTTTAAACTACGCAACAATATGCACTGTTATTGCATCAACATATTGATCTATTTAAGACAAACATACAGTAGCAACACAGCAAAATATTCAAAAGACGCTCAGGATATGATAAACGCTGCAAAAATTTGAAGGTATCTGGGCGAGAGCCTGGCTCTAAAGTTAGACATCGCATAAGCTCAAATCCCTTATAGGGATGTTGAGCTAAAAACAACACATTTTAAATGTAGAACAATAACTCATGTTGATTCAGATAGTGATTGTCATTTTAGAAAATGGGTGGGATGTTATACGGGAGGAAGGATATAGGACAGAGGGTGTCGATGGAATTTGGGATCAAAGATGGAATTGGTATGTTGGCATGTTATGTGGAAGACCAGATGGCTTATGAGATGGATGGGAACAGAGGGTGAGATGGCATATGGACAGTGAGTGGGATGGATTGTAGTATGGATGGTGGGACGGCATGTGGTATGGAAGGTGAGATGGTTGGTATTGAGGGTGGGATGGCATGCGGTATGGTTAGTGGGTGGCATTTGGTATGGATGAGAGATTCTGGCATGTGAGATGGCATATGGATGGTGGGTGGGTTAGTATGTGGTATGAATGGTGGGATGATATTTGGTATAAAGGGTGGGATGGCATGTTGTATGGAGGATGGGATGGCATGGGGTGGGATGGCATGGAGGATGGGATGGCATGGGGTTGGATGGCATGTTGTATGGAGGATGAGATGGCATGGGGTGGGATGGCATGTCGTATGGAGGAGGGGATGGCATGGGGGTGGGATGGCATGTCGTATGGAGGGTGGGGTGGCATGGGGTGGGATGGCATGTTGTATGAAGGATGGGATGGCATGGGGTGGGATGGCATGTCGTATGGAGGATGGGATGGCATGGGGTGGGATGGCATGTCGTATGGAGGGTGGAATGGCATGGGGGTGTGATGGCATGTTGTATGGAGGATGGGATGGCATGGGGGTGGGATGGCATGTCGTATGGAGGGTGGGATGGCACAGGTTCATTTGTACTTGTGCTATGTTTTGTTAGTGCAGTTTTAGATTTGTTTCTACTTTGTTTTTATTTTTGTTTTGATGCGATAGTATCAGGAACCTATGAGATCATGATGGCGTGTGTGTGGGTGTACATGTGTGGGTGTACAGTGTGTGTGTATGTTTGTGATGGCACAGCTTATAAATGCAATATCTCAAGAACGATACACTGGATTCATTTCATATGTGGTACACAGATAGCCCATTGTCTGTAGATTTGCCCTGTTTTTTTTTTTTTTATGGTGATGTCATACATATTAATGAGTAGGCAGGGCTTAAAGTGAAAATCGTGAAATGTTCGTTTTTTAACAATCACATGTCTGTTTTGTTTCATGTTTGGATTAATTATGTTAGCTGGTGTGTACATGTACATGATGTAAAAACGTTGAATTTCATTAATGCGTAGTTGGCGGTCTTAAAATGATTTTGCGGAAAAGATCTTGTCAACACAGTATTTCAAGAACAGTAAACTGGATTAATGTATTATGTGGTAGACAGATGGCACATTGTCTTTTTATGTGCCCTATTGTTTTTGGTGTGGTTATATCATGCATATTAATTAGTAGTCAGGGCTTAATATAAAAATCTTGAAATGCTCTTATTTTGACAATCACATGTCTGTTTCGTTTGATATTTCTTATAGTAATGATGTTAGCTAACACTGCAGTGTGTATGTTTTCATGGTATAAAAACATTAAATTTCATTAATATGCATAGTGGGCCGGGCTTAATATGGTTTTGTAAACAAAAATCACAAGTAAACATGATATCTGGGAGCAATTTGTCTGTAAAAAATTGATTAGCAGTTTTGATACTCATTTCATAAAAATGATTTGCAATACATTAAAATTGATTAGCAATAATGATGCATATTTAGACCTTATTGATTTTGTATTACTCTTTGTTTTCAAACACCTTGCCATTTTTATTCCTGACAAGGCCTCGGCACTGTAACGTTATTCCTGTTTATATAAACAACAGAGATACATACACTTACATATACTTTATACACTGCGAGGCATGCAAATGATCATTTTTATTCAATGCACATCTTGCAGTTTTCCCGCTTTTGAGTTCCAGAAATCTCTCAATTGTGATCGTAAGTTAAGTACAAAGTTCAACAAGCTGTAGCCCAGACCCACTGCACTACACGTATCTACTAAGCAGCATACACTGCATATAACATATATGTACAACGGCACAGAAACTGAAGTTTGTAGTGTATTAATTATCACGGCTGACAGGATCGCAAGTTCCATGCCTGGTCTGTAGTGTAAAAAACATGAATGGTAGTGCCGGTATTTCTTGAGAAAGTGCATACAATGCGTTGTTTTTAAAAAGTGTATTTTACTGAATGTTTTAAAAATAATCAATTGACAAGGGAAAGAATCAAGTTTTAAAAGACAAACAAATAAATATATTCCAATGTTAAGCAATATAAAACTGTCATTGTGAAACGTGATATTCAATTTTAATACAAATTTCGGACCGTGGGGTGAAGAGTGCTAATAGTGTTGCGATCATTATTTGAAAAGAGATGCATGTGTATATACTGTCACACTGTATGATTAAGTCTGTTACAATGTTTTCCGGCCCTGTGAAACTTTTTTAGGCAAGTTTTTTTCAAATTTTTAAAAATTTGTTTTGAATTTTAAGGCCTGTTTAAGTAAATTATTGATGCATTCATATATCGGGATACCATTTAAACTTGTTTTATCTTATTTTTTGAATTTGATGGCTCAAAACTGAAACAGTTAGGAAATTTATTGTATCACAATTTTGCTAAGCAAGGTAAGGAAATGAATCGTTAAACAACGTTATGTACAATTTTTGCGTCGCAAATTGTAATGCGAACCCGAACAAATTGCTCCTTAAAACTATGAACTGGATTCACATCATGTGTGGTATACAGATAGCTCTTGGTTTCTGCAGATGTGACCTTATGTTTGTGGTGGTGATTCATGCATATTAATAAGTGGGTGGGGCTAAAAGTAAAACTTTGGAAAAAGTGATAAATGAGCAAGTACTGTATGTCCATTATAATTTTGTTGGTTATTGTGTACATGCAACAGATGTCATTAATATACTTGGATGGCATGGCTTAATGTGAAAGTGATATAAACACCATAAATGGTATATTATGCTATATGTGGCACACAGATGGATCATGGTCTTTACATATGTTCTAATGTTGTGGTAGTGGTGTCATGAATGCTAATGAGTAGGCGGGGCTTACTGACAAATTCTTAAATTGGGGATAAATGAGCAATCGTTTTTGCATCATACTTACTTTGATGATGTTGTTAATCATTGTGCAAATGCTAATGTTGTCAACATTTTTTGAGTATCATGGAACAAATATTTCATGATATGCTATGACATGACAGTTAATACAAATTTTGCAAATCAATCAGCTTATGAAAAGAAAACCACAAAACCTTTTGGTTCTGGTTCCTGGAATAGGTGCGATCCCAGATGCAATCATGATCCATGCTGCTCGGAAACGAAGACAGCAAGCACGGGACCATGGCCAGGATTACATCTCTATTGACGACACTCAGAGATTTAGAGGGGATTCTTCCCGGCTGTTGAGAGATGATGATAATGACCGGAGTGACAGTGAGGAGGAGGGGAGGATGAGCTTCACCGTGAAGCAGGCGACAACACGGGAAAGGGTGAAGGAGGCAATAGAACCAGGTGAGACTACTCTTTAAAAATTGTTTGTTGTGACTCTTGAGACTTCAAATATTCTTAGCCACTCAAATGTGTTTATTTTTATTTCTACCTAAATACCAAAGATTGTTGAAATACACAGACCTATTGTTTGCCTGAAAGTATTTTAGATTTGTCATTTACCTTCCATTATTAACACAAGGTTTCATGGGATATGTATTTTGCAATATGTGTTTCTTGTAATACAACTTTAGTTCGTAATTAAAATAACTGAAAATTTTAAGATTTTTTGACGATTTTGCTAATTTGTAAAATTGAAAAAAAAAATCTTAAATTTGTGTGTAAAAAATGAAATTTTTATCCAAGCAAAAAAAACCTGAATATCTAAGAAAAGCAAAATAAACATAATTCACTAAACTCTATATAGCAAGTTACCGCTATGCTAGGATTTTTCTGTAAATTATTGTGAAAATTGATAGATGTTTAAAGGAAGGTAATTATCTGCTTGGATTTCAGAGGGTCACTCTGATGGTGGCAGTGATGCAGATGATACTCATGACGAAGATCTTGCTCGGTGGGAGGAGGAGCAGATTAAGAAAGGAACAAGTGTTCCTCAGGTGACGAGATCTTTACTTCATTTCCCACTCACTGATTTAGGAAATAAAAGATACAAGTTTAAGATATTTTACAGATTTTCCTTCGACCGCTGTAATTTGATTTAATATGTTCAGGTCAATCTTTCCTATTCTTTAAAAGAATTTGTCGAGAGCTGGAAAAAATCTACAGTTTTGTCGGGAATTTGCGTGAAGAAATTGTTTTATTTATAGATTTCTAGAGTAAACAACATTATATGTGGTAAATACAGTATGTGCTCTAAAAACGTCCCCCATGTAATTGTACGATGATAAACATATTAAATTGTAGAGGGAAGCATGTAAAGCTGTATTCACTACATCAATATTATTTCTCTCATGATTTTCGTGGGAAGATGTTTGTCACCTTTTTTCAGAACTGGGAAATTTTATGATTAATTCCAACTCATAATTTGTGGTAGTGTTTTGTTATGAATTTGTCCCTTTATATCATAGAATCTTGACAGGGAAAATATAATATTTGTGATGCTGTGAAACTAAAATGTTAATGATATAAATAATTAAGTATCATAAGAGAGTTGGCATGTGTTTTGTACTTCTGTCGTTTAGACATTGCCGGGACCAAGACAGATTTATAATTAACAATGTGACAAAGACTGAAATGGTTTTTATATGGAAAGAACTAAGATTCAAAATGTATGTGCTTTGTAGTAATTGATCTTTTGATGAGTTTATCAACACTTAGCATTTTCTATATTGGTTGGAAGAGTATTAAAATCTGAACACATCAATTTTTTAATTTAAAATAAAAAGCAATGATTAGTTTCTGAGCTACTGTATGGCTGATCAAAGCTTGATCAGTTTGTAATTCATGCAAATGTGTGATGTATATTACTGGGGAGACAGCTCAAAATGTTTTATATAACCGTTTAAATTTCTTTCCTAAATCTTAGTCACTGACAGTGATGTGATATTCTATTCCTGCCAGTAGTCACTGACTGATGGGAAAGTCTATTCCTGCCAGTAGTCACTGACTGATGGGAAAGTCTATTCCTGCCAGTAGTCACTGACTGATGGGAAAGTCTATTCCTGCTAGTAGTCACTGACTGATGGGAAAGTCTATTCCTGCCAGTAGTCACTGACTGATGGTAAAGTCTATTCCTGCCAGTAGTCACTGACTGATTGGAAAGTCTATTCCTGCCAGTAGTCACTGACTGATGGGAAAGTCTATTCCTGCCAGTAGTCACTGACTGATGGGAAAGTCTATTCCTGCTAGTAGTCACTGACTGATGGGAAAGTCTATTCCTGCCAGTAGTCACTGACAGTGATGGGAAAGTCTATTCCTGCCAGTAGTCACTGACTGATGGGAAAGTCTATTCCTGCCAGTAGTCACTGACTGATGGGAAAGTCTATTCCTGCCAGTAGTCACTGACTGATGGGAAAGTCTATTCCTGCCAGTAGTCACTGACAGTGATGGGAAAGTCTATTTCTGCCAGTAGTCACTGACTGATGGGAAAGTCTATTCCTGCTAGTAGTCACTGACTGATGGGAAAGTCTATTCCTGCCAGTAGTCACTGACTGATGGGAAAGTCTATTCCTGCCAGTAGTCACTGACTGATGGGAAAGTCTATTCCTGCTAGTAGTCACTGACTGATGGGAAAGTCTATTCCTGCCAGTAGTCACTGACTGATGGTAAAGTCTATTCCTGCCAGTAGTCACTGACTGATTGGAAAGTCTATTCCTGCCAGTAGTTACTGACAGTGATGGGAAAGGCTATTCCTGCCAGTAGTCACTGACAGTGATGGGAAAGTCTATTCTTGCCAGTAGTTACTGACTGATGGGAAAGTCTATTCCTGCCAGTAGTCACTGACAGTGATGGGAAAGTCTATTCCTGCTAGTAGTCACTGACAGTGATGGGAAAATCTATTCCTGCAAGTAGTCACTGACATTGATGGGAAAGTCTATTTCTGCCAGTAGTCACTGACTGATGGGAAAGTCTATTCCTGCCAGTAGTCACTGACAGTGATGGGAAAGTCTATTTCTGCCAGTAGTCACTGACAGTGATGGGAAAATCTATTCCTGCAAGTAGTCACTGACATTGATGGGAAAATCTATTCCTGCAAGTAGTCACTGACATTGATGGGAAAGTCTATTTCTGCCAGTAGTCACTGACTGATGGGAAAGTCTATTCCTGCCAGTAGTCACTGACTGATGGGAAAGTCTATTCCTGCCAATAATCACTGATAGTGATGGGAAAGTCTATTCCTGCCAGTAGTCACTGACATTGATGGGAAAGTCTATTTCTGCCAGTAGTCACTGACTGATGGGAAAGTCTATTCCTGCCAGTAGTCACTGACAGTGATGGGAAAGTCTATTTCTGCCAGTAGTCACTGACAGTGATGGGAAAATCTATTCCTGCAAGTAGTCACTGACTGATGGGAAAGTCTATTCCTGCAAGTAGTCACTGACTGATGGGAAAGTCTATTTCTGCCAGTAGTCACTGACATTGATGGGAAAGTCTATTTCTGCCAATAATCACTGACTGATGGAAAAGTCTATTCCTGCCAGTAGTCACTGACTGATGGGAAAGTCTATTCCTGCCAGTAGTCACTGACAGTGATGGGAAAGTCTATTTCTGCCAGTAGTCACTGACTGATGGGAAAGTCTATTTCTGCCAGTAGTCACTGACAGTGATGGGAAAGTCTATTCCTGCCAGTAGTCACTGACTGATGGTAAAGTCTATTCCTGCCAGTAGTCACTGACAGTGATGGGAAAGTCTATTCCTGCCAGTAGTCACTGACTGATGGGAAAGTCTATTCCTGCCAGTAGTCACTGACAGTGATGGGAAAGTCTATTTCTGCCAATAATCACTGACTGATGGAAAAGTCTATTCCTGCCAGTAGTCACTGACAGTGATGGGAAAGTCTATTTCTGCCAGTAGTCACTGACAGTGATGGGAAAGTCTATTTCTGCCAGTAGTCACTGACTGATGGGAAAGTCTATTTCTGCCAGTAGTCACTGACAGTGATGGGAAAGTCTATTTCTGCCAGTAGTCACTGACTGATGGGAAAGTCTATTTCTGCCAGTAGTCACTGACAGTGATGGGAAAGTCTATTCCTGCCAGTAGTCACTGACTGATGGGAAAGTCTATTTCTGCCAGTAGTCACTGACAGTGATGGGAAAGTCTATTTCTGCCAGTAGTCACTGACTGATGGTAAAGTCTATTCCTGCCAGTAGTCACTGACTGATGGGAAAGTCTATTTCTGCCAGTAGTCACTGACACTGATGGGAAAGTCTATTTCTGCCAGTAGTCACTGACTGATGGGAAAGTCTATTTCTGCCAGTAGTCACTGACTGATGGAAAAGTCTATTCCTGCCAGTAGTCACTGACTGATGGGAAAGTCTATTCCTGCCAGTAGTCACTGACTGATGGAAAAGTCTATTCCTGCCAATAATCACTGATAGTGATGGGAAAGTCTATTCCTGCCAGAATTTGATTGAGGGCATTGCAAGGACTACAACAATTTGGTCAGAATTGCTGCACTACATCAAACAATTATGATAAACATTTAAAAACAAAGCATTTACAAAAGAAAATACCAAGGCCACTCTCTAATACATCACAAAATTTGCATAAGATATGCAAATTTATATATGAGATTTAAAAAAGCTTTAAAATGGTCATTGTTTAACCAATTTTCATGAAATATTTTGCTGCAATGATGTGTTAAATCAGTTTTGAAGCAATTGAGCTTATGTTGTCTCTAAACGTTCATAAACCTTTCAGAGTTTCGTAATTGCATTCCAAAGTTATATTCTCACTTATAGGCGGGTGCTGTTGACACTTCTCATCACCAATCAAATTATACGTACACGGAGGCAGAAAGTTATGTACTTGGAAACACTCTCAACTCATCATCATGGTACAGCGCTCCCTACAATGTCATCCCAGCAGATACAGGACCTTCCTTGACCCCAGATGTTGCAAGTCTTCCGATTGAGTTTCCGTCAGTCACAGTTGAGCAACTCAAGAAGCGGGTGAAAGACAAGTGGGTTTCTAGTGATATGATATTATTATGCCATATTTTAATCAATCATTTTTTTCAATCTCTTTGAGTCAGAGATTGGATTTACGTCTTTTTAGGTGGTCCACTGCATCTGACGCCCATGCAGTTCTGAGTGTTTGAGTCAAAAACTGGATGTGATTTCTACAACACAACAATTGTATTGTCTTGCCTTCAAAGCAGAAAGAGACGTATCGATCAGTTTGTTATTGTCAGCAGTGGCGGTGACAGTGACCACAATAAGTTCAACCTAATGGAGTATTGAAGTTTCTTGTCTGAAAAGAACTGAGAACAATTAACTTTGGTCTCAATATCAATTTGTATCTTGCTCACAAGCGCAAGTTCTGGCCTGAAAAGGACTGAAGACAATAAGTCTAGATCTCAATTACAATTTATATCTTGCTTGAAAGAAAATTGTAACAATGGAAAGTTTGCCTGAAAAGTACCGAGTCCTAGTCTGAATAGCAGTTGAAACAATAAAACCCAGCTTGAAAAGAAAATAAACAATAAGGATATACTGTACAATAGGTAGAAGGATTAAACATTGTGGAGATGCTTCATTTAGGTGAGATCTTCCAACTTGCAGATTTCTAGTACTGTATGTGGTAAGAGGCTAAACAGAGATATTAAATCTGTTAAATATTACAGAGATATTAAATGACGAAAGAGGTACTAAAAACTAACATTATACCAAACAGATTATTCAAGTATGGAATAACAACAAATTAACCTTATATTCGGTAAAATTTTGATATTTACCCATATCAATATGTCCGATATTGAGTTCAAGGGTCATATCGATATGACCCTTGATATTGTTTTAAGGTTCAGGAGGTATACATGTGATACAAGGACCAAAATGCAAACAAACCATGTAAACATATATTTTTTTTAACATAATGGATGTTTATTTGAAGATTTATGTACATATTTTGCAATGATTTCTGTTAATTTATCCAAAAATCTTTTATTTGACTTTTTTGTGCTGAGATAAAATGACCTTACACAGAACAGTAATTATGATTGAAGTATGACCACATATAATTTACATATCGATATTTTAATTATATTTTTTTTTTCAGGTGATATTTGATACAATATAATGATGAATATCGCCCGAAATTTCGTATTCGGCAATATCTATGCTACAGGCTCATACTCTTCAAAACGTTCCGTATTTCATTAACATATTTTTATCAAAACTTTGAAGCTTTCTTTTAAAGAAATATTCCCATGTTTTTTTGTAAACTCTCATAAGGAAGAGAACATTTTTAGAAACAATTAAGTACAAAAATTGTGTTGATATGTTATTCCTACCAGAAGATATTCAAATTTTAAGGTTAACAAAAAATGCCAATAATTAAATAGGAAAAGGCTCAGTATGACATCACAGCAACTCATTCTCCCACAAAGTTTATGTATTTTATTAAAATCTATCATCCTTTTTATTAGTAAAACTTGCTAGAAAAACAAAGTTGATGAAAGTTAGGTATTTACATACATTGCCAGATATACCCTACTTTCAATGACGTTTGTAGAATTGTTTCTAATCATACAGAAACAACCAATTAACATTCAAAGAAATACATAAACATTTGGAATGGAATTAACTCTTATGACATCATCAAACACGAATTCATTATACTGTAAAAAAACTTTTAAATACATTTGGGAAATCTTCAAAAATCCATATCTCCTGAATGGAATATGATATCAAACTGATTTTGTACCAAGTTGGCTCTAAAAGTATGCTCTTTCAAATAAAGTTAAAAAAACCAAACATGGTTTCTTTGCAGAACAATCTAATGATTGTATTGGACAGTGAACTTGATTAATATGTGAACCATTTCTGTAAACATTGAAACCGACTTTGTTTTTGTTCTCAATGAAATACATGTGTAGCATAATCAAGCATAATCTGTTTGACTGGGCAGCTGTGTTGCATGTAGCTAAACAAAGTGTAATATTTTCACACTTGTAGTGGGCTATCCTGAACCCAATGAGCAGCGTATTATGTAGAGAAAATTATTGTTTTGGTCATCTCTGTCAAGTTATTAGCAAGTCAAGTTATAATATGCAAATCAAATTATAATATGCACATCAGGTTATATTATGCAAATCAATTTATATGTAAATCAATTTATATGCAAATCAACTTACATGCAAATTAAGTAATATACAATTTTCAGATACCAGCAGGTCTATTACCTGACATACAATTGCTCTGAATGGCATTGAATTAGTGTATTATTTTGGTTTGTAATACATAACACAGTGAAGCCTTGCCTTAACCAGTAAAAACACCTATTATTTTGTATACTGTGTTTGAACCATGATTGAACATGAATTAAGAGTTCTGAATGTTTGTACCCAGATTGGAGCCCTATGAGGAGGTCCATCGAGCGCATCAAAGAGAGTTTGATGCCATTGAGGACAGGATGAGTAACTCCGCCCTCTCATCCGTGGACCTGAAAGATACGAGTGGGGATGTGACCGACCAGTACAACTTTTTCCAGGAGATGCGGGGGTATGTGAAAGACATTGTAGAATGTCTGAATGAGAAGGTATGTGGGATACCATGTAAGGTTACCATGGCAAGGTTTCCATGGCAAAATTGAATGTTATCATGATGGTTTCCATGGGAAATTGAAAGTTACCATGGGGAAACAGAAAGGGTAGCATTGCAAATATTTGCAAAAATTTATCATAATGGAAACAGTTGATGGTGGCTAGGATTGTTGTACGGAACTGCTTTAATTCATGATTTATGTTCAGTTTTGTAACATGAAATTACAGCACCGGTACATTTTGCTCTTTTTTAATTTGGTTCAGAAAGCCCAAATAGTTTTATCTTCTAAAGTTGACAAAAGAAAATATATGGGAAATACATATTTTATATCAAAATAAAAGAACATTATTATTTTTCATAAGGATCTTTCACATTAAATGTAAGCTCAAAATTTTCCTAAGAAAATATTTCATGGGTGCATCACCTACCAATATTTAAACTTTTAAAACAGGAAATGAGTCCTAAAGTGTATTTATGCCCTGGTCTATTAGTTTATTTGCTGGAAGACTTACTATCACTGTGACTTGAAGTCTCTGTGTGTCTTATCATATTTGATACTTCCATTTATATTGAGAAGCAGCAAATTTTGGATTTAATGACTAAGGTGTACATTTACTGATTATTTTTTATCTTAAAAATATTAAGAATGGGTTTATATCAATTTCCATACCACTTGCAAAACCACCCCTTTTCCAAAAAAATAAATATATATCTATATATATATATATATATATATGTATATATATATATATATATATATATATATATATATATATATGTATATGTGTATGTATATAAATATATATATATGTATATATATATATATATATATATATATATATATATATATATATATATATATATATATATATTATATATATATGTATATATATATAATATATATATATATATATATATATATATATATATATATATATATATATATATATATATATAATATATATATATATATATATATATATATATATATATATATATATATATATATATATATATATATATATATATATATATATATAGATTTGTGCCTCTGTATAAATTCACATTTCAAGTTGAGCAAGTTTTACCAACTGACATTTCTCTCTTTTAGGTTGCATTGGTCAACGGACTTGAATCAGCGATGCTCGTTCTTCTGCAAAACAGAGCCAAGAAGCTCATCCAGCGTCGTCAAACAGACATCAAGGACCAATCAGATGAGTTCATGAATCTTTCCAAGAAGGCAGCTACTGGTCCAAATTTGAAATCCTCTACCACCGTTAAGGGTGCGAGGGAAGATGCAGCGAGGCAGAGGAGAGCTGCAGAAAGGGAGGGCAGAAGGTAATGTGTGCATTCAGCAGCAACTTAGAATGATAGTCTAGTCAACCTTAAAGGATCAGTTCGGGGGTCAAGCAAGATCTTGTATGAAAGAGGACTTCAAAAGAAACAAAATGGTGAAGAAAGCGCTCAAAATTTTTTAAAGGATTTCCGGGGTCAAGCAAGTCTTATCTTATATGAAAGAGGACTTGAAGGATTAGTTGAAGGGTCGAGCAAGTCTATCTTATATGAAAGAGGACTTTAAGGATTAGGTCAGGGGTCAAGCAAGTCTATCTTATATGAAAGAGGACTTCAAGGATTAGGTCAGGGGTCAAAAAAGTCTATCTTATATGAAAGAGGACTTTAGGATTAGTTCAGGGGTCAAGCAAGTCTATCTTATATGAAAAAGGACTATAAGGATTAGTTCAGGGGTCAAGCAAGTCTATCTTATATGAAAGATGACTTCAAGGATTAGGTCAGGGGTCAAGCAAGTCTATCTTATATGAGAGAGGACTTTAAGGATTAGGTCAGGGGTCAAGAAAGTCTATCTTATATGAAAGAGGACTTTAACGATTAGTTCAGGGGTTAAGCAAGTCTATCTTCTATGAAAGAGGACTTTAAGGATTAGGTCAGGGGTCAAGCAAGTCTATCTTATATAAAAGAGGACTTTAAGGATTAGGTCAGGGGTCAAGCAAGTCTATCTTATGTGAAAGAGGACTTTAACGATTAGTTCAGGGGTCAAGCAAGTCTGTCTTATATGAAAGATGACTTTAAGGATTAGTTCCGGGGCCAAGCAAGTCTATCTTATATGAAAGAGGACTTAAAGGATTAGGTCAGGGGTCAAGCAAGTCTATCTTATATGAAAGAGGACTTTAAGGATTAGGTCAGGGGTCAAGCAAGTCTATCTTATGTGAAAGAGGACTTTAACTTGATTAGTTCAGGGTCAAGCAAGTCTGTCTTATATGAAAGATGACTTTAAGGATTAGTTCCGGGGCCAAGCAAGTCTATCTTATATGAAAGAGGACTTAAAGGATTAGGTCAGGGGTCAAGCAAGTCTATTTTATATGAAAAAGGACTATAAGGATTAGTTCAAGTCTATCTTATATGAAAGAGGACTTTCAAGTTCAGGGTCTATCAAGTCTTCTTATATGAAAGATGACTTTAAGGATTAGGTCACGGGTCAAGCAAGTCTATCTTATATGAAAGAGGACTTAAAGGATTAGGTCAGGGGTCAAGCAAGTCTATTTTATATGAAAAAGGACTATAAGGATTAGTTCAGGGGTCAAGCAAGTCTATCTTATATGAAAGATGACTTTAAGGATTAGGTCACGGGTCAAGCAAGTCTATCTTATATGAAAGAGGACTTTAAGGATTAGGTCAGGGGTCAAGCAAGTCTATCTTATACGAAAGAGGACTTCAAGGATTAGGTCAGGGGTCAAAAAAGTCTATCTTATATGAAAGAGGACTTTAAGGATTAGTTCAGGGGTCAAGCAAGTCTATCTTATATAAAAAGGACTATAAGGATTAGTTCAGGGGTCAAGCAAGTCTATCTTATATAAAAGATGACTTCAAGGATTAGGTCAGGGGTCAAGCAAGTCTATCTTATATGAGAGAGGACTTTAAGGATTAGGTCAGGGGTCAAGAAAGTCTATCTTATATGAAAGAGGACTTTAACGATTAGTTCAGGGGTTAAGCAAGTCTATCTTATATGAAAGAGGACTTTAAGGATTAGGTCAGGGGTCAAGCAAGTCTATCTTATATAAAAGAGGACTTTAAGGATTAGGTCAGGGGTCAAGCAAGTCTATCTTATGTGAAAGAGGACTTTAACGATTAGTTCAGGGGTCAAGCAAGTCTATCTTATATGAAAGATGACTTTAAGGATTAGTTCCGGGGCCAAGCAAGTCTATCTTATATGAAAGAGGACCTAAAGGATTAGTTCAGGGGCCAAGCAAGTCTATCTTATATGAAAGAGGACTTAAAAATTAACAAAATAGTAAAGAACCATTAAAAAATATTATTCCATTATGGAAATATCTAAGTTTATAATTTAGTATCATTTGTGTAGAAATGACTGAAATCAAGACTAGATGTGATATCATAGCCTCAGATTCCTCAAAGTCTTTATGTATTCTATCACATTTTGTCCTGCGATTTAGTGGCCTAAAAATCATGGGATATGTCAAAAAAGTAGTTAAACCGACTCTAGTAAGGGTATTTATGATATACTACCTGCAGAAAGTTCAAGAAAATTTAATTTGAAAAGTACAAATTTAAATAAACGTTCTTTAAAAATACATAAACAGTTGTAAAGAATGTGAGGATGAAGATGCCAACTTCTCATAGTAGACTTACTACACCAGTCATTTCTACACTGATAAGACAGAACTTTAAATTGAACAACAAAATAAGATTTTTGAACGCTTTCTTCACCATTGTGTTTCTTTTAGATTCCTCTTTCATAATAAGAACAAATTGCTTGACCTCTAAACTAATCCTTTGAAGGTGCATGGAGGAGTATAAGCATTGAGCTGTACTAGTTTCAAATATGTTTAAAATTATGTAAACTTAAAGATTTACTTTAAGTTATATCTTACCTTCCATGCTATAAATATGCTATCTGGTCCAATGACCTGATTTTAATGCACTTCTAACCGAACTGAAAACGTAGTTACCAACCCAGCCCATAATATCTCTAACATCCCTCTCTTATTTTCAGTGCGTTGCTGTCACAACATCGCTGTAACTTTCCGAACAATTGCTTTAAAATTTTGCAGTTTTCTAACAATTTTCTTCCTTGCAGCTCCATGCAGGTGTTTACGCTATTTGGCATTTTCTTCTAGCCTTTTCCACCTGAGGTAAGATGAGATAGCCATGGGACCGGGAAGTCTTAAGTCTGATTCACAGAACTTTAAGTAAGAGTGTTTTTGCTTTCATCAGTACAAAATGAATGGCTAGAAAGAGAGACCGGGGGGTGTTTTTAGTCCCTATAGCACTTAGTGTGCTTGTTTAGAGGACCCCATTCCCTTGGGTCGATGTGTTTTTCTCCATATAGGCCCGACCCGCATTCCGCGCTACCACGAGGATACCCTAGCATTGTACAGTGCATATGTATTAACATTTTAGAATGTCTTCAGTTGAGGTTCTCTTATGCATTAGGCCAACACCTCATTTCGATTTTGGCACATGCGCAAGAGGTCGACGTCACCACAGAATGAGCGCGGAGTCGGCCTCAGCCAACTCCAAGGAGCTACAGTTATTACAAGAGAGCCTATATAGTATTTTACATTACCATACATACTGAAGCATGAGTTCATACCTCTGGCATATAATTAAGACAGAGTTTTTCATTTATAAGCTCGATTCATGGGGTGCTGAAAGACCCTGGGCTTTTCCCTTTTGCCCCCTTTTCAAAAGAATTCACTTTTTTCTTTTATCTCCACAGACACCAGGATCACAGGGCTTAGTATTTCCCACGCTACCCCTACGCATTTAAAGTTTTCACATTTTCTGCATTTTCTCGGGCTTTTAAAATTTTCAAATACAAGTCTATCCGATTCACCAAAGCGGAAATGTCTCAATACCCTGCACCAGTTAATTACGTTTGACACCTTTATCTGGGAATCCTTTGCAAAAAAAGGAACACCTAATTGCCATTTTTTTCGCACTCAAGAAAGCTTCGAAACTGCTTGAAAATATGTCATCACCCGCAAGCTTCACACCATAAGCCTCAGAGGCCACCTTCCCAGCTTTATTCAAAACTTTCTCTCACCCACGCAGTTCCAAGTTCATACCCTCTTAAACCCCTACCCCAAGAAGAGGGCATCCCCCAAGGCAGCATCCTCTCTCCTTCAACCTGAGCATTACCAACATCATGGAAAACCTTGGCCCAACATCAAACGTGCCCTCTATGTGGACGACTTCACCATCTTCTACACCCCTACTAGCTTTCCTCTTGTCGTAAATAGGCTTCAACTCAGCCTCAACTGGCTGCAAGATTGGTGCAACAATAACGGTTTTAAATTCTTCAAAGACAAGACAGTCTGCATGCACTTTTGTCATTTTAACAACCTCCACCCAAACCCGAACCTCGTGCTTGATGGCAATCACATCCCTAAAGTTCACCACACTAAGTTCCTGGGTTTATTCCTCAACCCCAAGCTCTCCTACAAGCAACACATCACCAACCTGAAACAAATGATCCCTCGACTTTCTCTGCCTCCTCTCAAATACCACTTGGGGTGGGAACCTCCATGCTCTTCTCAAAATCTTCAGGCTCACCATTCGAGCCAAGCTCGTATACGGCAATATTGTCTACTGTGCCGCTCACAAATCTTACCTTAACCACATCAGCACCATCCAAAATGAAGCAGTCAGGCTTTGTCTGGGTGCCTACAGGACCTCCTCTATCACCAGCCTTCACATTAAAGCCAACGAACCCTCCTTACTGCTAAGGTGTAGAAAACGTAGCCTTCCCTATGCTTTTAGAGCCCTCACCAGACCCTGTTTACAACCACGTTAGGTACCCCAATTTCTCCACCGTCTTTGATAGGACTAAAACCCTATCCCTTCCCTTCAGCTTACGCATCAAACCCAACCTCCACCATCTCAGCATCAATCTTGCCACTCTTGGCACCTTCTCGTGGCCCACTTTTCTTCCCTGGGCCACCCCCCCTCCCTTCTATCCACCTGGACCTCACCACTCATCACAAAACCCAAACCCACCCCAACCTCTTCATCAACCTCTACAACCAATCAACGACCAACTCTGAAACAACACCTCCATCTATACTAATGGCTCCAAGGAAGGGGACAAGACAGCTGCTGCTGCCATCACCAAAAACAGCTGCTGCTGCCATCACCAAAAACAGCTGCTGCTGCTGCCATCATCCAAGACATAACCTTCAGTGGTAGGCTTTCCAATTACTCGTCCATCTTCTCGACTGAGGCTAAAGCCATCCTACTCGCCCTCAACTTTATTGAGTACTCCCCATTCAGCCACTTTGCTATCTTCTCAGACTCCAAGTCTGTCCTTACTTCTTTACTCAATCTTTACTCATCCCACCTCCTCCTTAAACTCCTTCCCCCCACCCCCCCCCCCCCTCTCCCCACCCCCTCTGCAGGAAAAGTATTTTTTTCTTCTGGATACCCAGCCATGTTGGCATCCCTGGCAATGACAGAGTTGATGCAGCCGCTAAGCTTGCCCTCAACCTCCCCTCACCCCTTTCCCAAAACTCTCTCTGACATCAAACCGCTTATCGCTTCCCTTGTTCATGACCACTGGCAAACCTCATGGGACTCCCAAATTGATAACAAACTCCATGTCATCCATCCCACCATTCTGATAAAACCCACCATCCACAATCTCTCCCGTGTCGATAACGTCCACATTACCCACCTTAGAATAGATCAAACCCAGCTCACTCACTCCCACCTCCTTATTGGCTCCCCCACCCCTCTGCAACAATTGCCATTGTACCCTCACAGTCCACCACTTTCTCCTTGCCTGCCCCCTGTACAACCTTCCCAGAGCTTCCCTCGCACCCCACAACTAAATAACCGAGCTCTTCCAGAAAAACCTCTGGATAAAATTATCTTCTTACTTCATCATGCTTTCCTCTACAACCATACCTAGTCCTCCTTTCCCCTCCCCCCCCCCCCTTTCTCTTTCTGCTTTGCCACTTTTTTGCACCCATGCACTTTCTCTCTCGATCCCAGCATCCTGGTTTTTAGTCCCTGTGTTTCTTTCAGTCTCCCCCTATTTTTTTTTCCTCCTACCTCTGGAATGATCTAATCTCTCAGGCACAATTTGACTCTTGCTGTCGTGGTGCTGTTAAGCCCTCATCAAACAAACAAACTATCTGATTCTTTTTTCTGGGGTACTAAATTGCTGTGGCTTGTCTCGTACCATGTTTGACTTCTTCCGCAGTTCCGTCTCGCCTGAATAAGGGTCGTAAGTACATTCCTCGTAGGTGAGCTTTGGTATAAGTATGTATTTATTTAGGCATATATTTATTTTCAGATGCCAAGAGACGCTTTACGTTCAATATATCATATCAATATAGTCTCTCAGAGTTTTCTGCTTACGCCACGAACCACGGCTCGATGCTACTGAGCTGCGGAGGTCTGAGGTAGTTAACTTTGTTAATTTATATTAACTCAACTTATCTACTTTGTTAACTTATATTCTTATACTGTCTTATCTTCTGAGGCCTCTGACTCGATGCTACTGAGTCAGCAGGACCGAGGGCAGAGGTCTGTTGGACGTAAGTTAATTCTGAAACTATATTGATTTGCTAAGTTGCGTCTTAACGATGTAACTTAGAATAAACCACACATTACTAGCTCCCGCGTCTCAACGATACTGAGTCAGTGGGGTGCAGGTAGTGGTGGGTCACTCCTTAATACACGACTGTGGACTACGGCTCGTTGTAGGGACCGTTAGGGCCACAAAGGGCGGCATCAAGTAATTTTACGGCTCGCTGTAGAGCCATTAGATTACTTCCATGGGTCCTTACGGCTTTACAGGTCCATAAGGCTCCATATCCAAGCTTTACAGATTCATACGGCTTCAGTGAACAGGTCCTTACGGCCCCACGGCAAGGGTTCACTTTTCCACATGGGTCCGTGATACGGCCTTAGGGGTCCATTGCACGGCTCCATTAAGCGGCCATTGCAATTTACGGATCCATTAAACGGCCCCGTAAGAGGTGCTCTAGAGGTGTTGTGGTTTAGTGGTTAAGAAGCCATGCTCATATTTGAGAGCTACCTAGGTCGAGCACTGCATTGTATCCTTTTGCAAGACACTTTACTCTACTTGCTTCAGTCCACTCAGCTGTAAAATGAGTACCAACAGTGCTGGGGACTTACAGTAGTCTGCGATGGACTGGCGTCTCGTCCAGGGGGAGTAATGTACTCTCATCTGCTTGCACTATGGAAACCAGGCATAAGCACTGACTCAATGAGTCTAATGGCTCGGATGGATTAAGCTTTTTTTTAAGCGGCCCCGTACGGGTCCATATCGCTCCATTAAACGGGTTCACGGGTCTGTGCCATGGCTTTACGGGTCCATTGAACAGACCTGTATGGTTTAATAGGTAAACTCTACCCCCCATACAGCTCCATTGTATGGTCCTGTACGGGTTCATACAGCATCTTGGCTAAACTTTACAGATCCACACGGCTCCAGTGAACAGGCCCTTACGGCCCCACAGGACCTACACAGGATAGCATACGGTAAACCCGGAAGTGTACCCACCAGCAGCAGAGCTTCGTGGTATAGTGGCTAATAGCCATTAGCTACAAAAGTTGCGTGGCCGTTATTCTTACTGGGACGCTAATGAGTACGGCGGTATATAGTCCCCCACACGTAGCCAACAGCTTTGTAGCTCCGTGGTAAATAGAAGCATTCGGAGTTAACTGCTCATATTGCTTATGGAGCATGTGAACTCTACCATATTTCTATGTGGCTCCAGAACTATACCCACCGGCTAGGCAATTCCACGGTTGCAACAGCCAGTCCAACATTGACGGCTCGTATAGTATACGCCACACGTTAAAACTATTTTAGAGCTGTTGTAACTTCTTTACATTAACGACCCGTATGGTATACGAGGTATGTTAACGAGATATTAAAATCCTTTAACTAAGTTCATAACCGGACAGGCCATAGTTGCAAGAACCTGTTTAATAGAACGGCCCGTATTGACAACGGTGCACGTTATAACACCATTTTGATTAACCTTTTCAGGCAAATAGACTTCCATTAGTTAAATTGGCCCGTTCTGCGTAGAGTGCTAGTTATCTCCAGGGCCGTAGCCAACGGCTTATGGCTCTGCCATCTTGTGACCCGGCACCGTCTTACAGCTTAAAGCCTTAGATAGTTAGCATTCCGTTTAGTATAAGGCTTACAAAACCAGTGTTAATAGTACCAATCAGACCCACAACGTTGTGTTGTCTGTACTTTTTCAACATGCAGGTATCTACGACCAGCCAGTTTACTCATTGGTTTAAATCAGTAAAGTTCAAACAAACTTTATTGGTAGCCAACCTAGACTCACACCAGCAAGGTCTTGCATCTATGGTGGACACCTGAACAATGTAGTGAGGAGACAGTTTTTTTTTCACTACCGTTCACATGGATTGGCTAATGACCCATTTTCATTCTAATGCTAGACTAACAGCACGAGGTAACAGATGCAGTCACTCCTGCCACGTTGCTCCTCAGTCATCGCATAACGTCACAGCAATATTTGTGTACGCTGACACTATACGAAGACAACGGTCTCTTTATACACTCCACAGCGGTAACTATGGGCTCCACAGTTCCACTGTCGTAAGAGCTTTCCAGACTTAACGGCCCGTAGAGCATATGATGTACGTTAACCCTAAGTTTAAAATAGCTTATTGGAGCTACTGGCCTTAAAAAAATATTCCCAATTTTCATAACACTTTACTAGCGACTTGAACAACCTAAGTAGGGCATGCAGCATAGCCAGGTGCACCCTGGATACACCCGGGTGCGGCATTGGCAAGAGGTCAGTTAACTCTGCCCAGGGTTTACCCCGATTGTGCTATGACAGCTGACCGTGTGATCCCCTGCAGACTTGCACACTTTACAATGACTGAGATGTAGTGGCATGCCAAGACCATGCGTGGCTTAAGGAGCAGCACTTAGAAAAAGTCACCGTGAGAGCGGGAAAGGGAAGCACCATTTGACGATCTTCTTTTCACCGCCTCCTCCTCATCCACCACGATCAACAGCACTCCACCTGCGGGTTTCGCCGACATTCAGCATTTTGCTTACTTTTCTCCCCCGGTCCTCTGCACAGCAGAGCAGGTCCCAGAGTAGGGATCGCGAAAGAAGCAGGAAGCTAATGGAGAGGACAGTTTCCATCCTTCCATTAATTCTCACTTCCTTCCTTCCCACTTGAGCCCAGGCATAGACATAGAGAGAAAAATGGAGTTAATCCATGGTAAGATGTTTCCTACCTTCATGAACTCTTTAATATCCAGGCTTCTGTCTTAGGTCACACAGCCATGGAGGAGAGGCTGCTGCCTCCCATGCACCACTGGCCAGCAGCGACCGATGCATACTTTCAACACTCCCAGACTTTGCAAGTTGCAGGGAGGACTTCTTTGAAATCTACCCCTCAGGCTGAAGATGGGCTCACAGAGACTTCAACCCTCCTGGACTTCACACAAGGCCATTTATGGCTGATAGAGGAGAAAGTACTAGCTATGAAGGCAATAGCTTATTTTCTCCTCTCACAGCGAACGTCTCTGACGAGAGACTGGCTGATGCTTATAGACCACTTAGCCAATTGGGTGGATGTAGTCCCCTTGTGCAAGTTTTACATGAGGGGCCAAGATCTCCTTCTGCGGTCCCTTCCAGGACACATTAGTACCCCGCTCCACACCTCCAGATGGTGGCCACCCACGTTTAGTGGTGGTGCGCCCTCTCCCACCTGTCATGAAGAGCGAAGTTTCCACCCGTCAGACCTTTACCATCAGTGATGCATCTTGGATGGGATGGGGAGTACATTTAATGTGGTCTGCAATTGCAGGAAGTTGGGCAGGCACTTGGCATATGCTGAAACCGCTAATGCTGAGCAAAATAGTTCAGATACGCACCGACATTGCAACACTGTTGTGGTCTCTCTCTTTCTTTCAGACAGGGAGGAACAAAATCCAGAAGTTTTTGGAATTCTTCCTCTCATCCTGGTGCAAGACGCACTATGTCAATCTTCAGGCAGTTCACCTTTTGGGCTAAGAGAACATGATCACGGATCTGTTGTCTCGCCTTCATGGAACTCCCACAGGATGGGCATGCTTACCACAGGTGACCAAAGTGATCTGGACAACATTCGGTCTCCCGGATGTAGGTCTATCCGCGTCCATGGATGATCACAAGCTACCGATTCTCTGCATCCTGATTCCTGACCCGCGGGTTTCAGAGTGGACACATTCACAATCACAGGGACTCACTACTTGGGTTACGCCTTTTCCGCCATTCACATTGGTACAGAGGGTACTTAGAAGGGTGACGTACGACCGGTAGCACCCATTTGGCTCTGCCAACTGCGATTCCCTCAGCTGCTCAAACTTTTTGCAGGCTTCCCGTATGCATCTTCTGGTCAGAGACGACTTTTGTCTCATATTCAGACTCCGGCAAACTGCACCACAGTCCCAGAGCACTTCATCTGACTGTGCGGCCTCTGTTCGCCGATCCTAAGCTTTTCTGAGGAGTTGTTGACCCCACCCCCCCTTCCCCCTCCCCCCCATTCTATTTTGGGAGGTCTTCTTCCGGTCAAAGGCTCTAGGATAGCTGTAGCAGCCATCCACTAAGGTTTTCTAGTTGGGTCGATCGTCACAGACTTGCTACCACTGAGTAGATTAGTCAAAAAGAATCTTCTTATAAAAACCTTCCAAGATTTTAGCATCCCTGTGGGTCATGCAAGTTGTCTTAGGTACACTGGTGGAAGCTTTGCTCAAGCTACCCCCCTTCCCCCTTCCCCAAGTACCCACTTAGGAAGGTGATGCTTAAAAGAGTTGTCTGCTTTCTGCAGCCTCTATTAAGTGCAGTAGTGCTTTCGTGCGCTTCCTTCCAAAGGCAGTCATTTTCTATCTTTCGCCCGGAGCCAACACTCGTACCGCCGCTTTCCGTGCCTTTAGACCCACCAGAAAACGGGGAATGGTGCCCCGTTTGTTTGGCATCTTTATAATTGCCTTGTAAGTATGCAGCCAGTGCTCGGCGTTACAAAAGCGTTCTTCATTTCGTTACGGAGATCTCATCAGACGGTGTCGCGAGACACTATCTCACAAGGGATTGTCCAAATCAATCTCTCAAAATGGTTGGCGCTGTTCATGGAACAACCAGGGTATGCACTCGGGTTAGAGGCATAGACCCTTTCACAGGATAATTCGTGCAACCATTTTGGAGAATGCATGTCGCATTTATTCCCCTGTGTTTGCTTGACCTACTTTACGACGTTAGTGTTACCCTACTAACTTTTGCTTTTTTTCTTGGTTCGGGAATTCCTCAATTCGCATTAGCTAAGACACGCTTCATTTCCGATCGTGTATTTACTAACCGGTTCCGTCTCATGGACGAACTCGGTGAGTTAGTTGCGTTATTTTAGACACTACTATGATGTTTATATTGTGTTGGAACGCTCTCTCGATTGGCATGTTTTCTGAGTTATCTAGCTCAGGTTCATGCGATGATCGCCTCAGTTACTGATAATGGGTAGTGACTTGTTCGGCCTGACTAGGAGCTCTTTACTGTGGTTTAGTAATTCCTATTCAGAGGTTTTTTACCTTTAGAGGATAAGGAATCTAATTCTTTAAGTAATATAAAAACTAGTGCAAGTATTATGACCAGCATTTTGAAATTTGGACTTCGACCTGAACTCCCTTCCGTCCGTTCCTGGGTTGCAATCTTGATTGCATATTTATAGCATGGAAAGTAGATATAAATAACTTGAAGTAAATTTACCCCACTAAGCGTAGCGGGGATATTTACGAGAGTTATACTTACCTTCCATGCGTCCCGACTCGCCTTCCCTCTTGTTCAGGCCTTGGTAGAATGCTAAGTGAGGGATTTTAGAGGTATTATGGAGGTTAGGGCTTGGTTGGTAACTACGTTTTTAAGGTCAGTTAGAAGTGCGTTAGAATTTGGTCATTTGACCAGGTTGCATATTTATAGCATGGAAGGTAAGTATAACTCTTGTAAATATCCCTGCTATGCTAAGCGGGGTATATCTATGCACAAAAAGAGTAGTAACTTTCAAATCTATTTAAAATCAAGTCATATAACAAGCAAAAAAGTCATTCGAAGTGGTGAAAAACTTGCCATTTTACAGCATTCAGAATTGTCAAGTATCAGTTTGCACATTTTTATGCTAATTTGTTATGTATGATGAGGTGAGGTTGATGTTTTTTTTTCTTATGTAAATTATTATTATTATTTTGTTGTCTATTACAATTCTTTAAAAGGGAATATATCTTTCGCAATGTTGTGCCAAATTGTTCCACAGTCCTTGCGTTTTTGTTTTTTCAGAGCACGGAGGCGACGGGCTCGTATAAGTTCTATAAGCCACGCCCACCATCAGAATCATGAGGGCATGTCCAGTGATGATGAGCAGATGGAAAGCGAGGATGTCAAGTTCAAAACTGAAAGAGGTATGACGTTCCTGTAGATTGAGTATAATCAAAGGTTATACATACTCAACAAACAACAATAGGCTCATGCTCATTCATACCTGGAAAAAAGCCACGGTTCCGGAGGTTATAGCTGAGGGGAAAACAGGAATTTGTGGGAAGAAATAAAAAAAAATATTAAATTTTTTTTTTTTTTTTTTTTTCCTTCAATAAGCAACAGTATATGTGTGGAAACTTGAGGTTTCGGCCACAATTTTGAAGGTTCCTTGCTCTAAGTACGTCGGCCATGTAATTGCACGATTAATAGTACATTAAAATGTGAAAAATGGAATGTGTGGTAAAGTATAAGCATGTATAAATGTATTTACTGCATTTATATTATCTCTGTCAGAAGTTTTTGAGGGAATATTTTTGACACCTTTGTTCAGAACCTTGAGAAATTGTATGAATCATCCCAACTCTGTGCTCATCACATCTGGAACCCTCTGCCTAAATATATCAAACTTGCCAATTCTCTTGTCATTTAAAATCAAAAGAGGATTAGAGCAACATCTCTTTGAAGTCGCCTTCAATATAACTCATTAGCTTTGTTTTGCTCCTGTACAGTGTAACAGGAGCAAAACATGTAATCTTGCTGAACTTTTGTCGCTTGTGTGCTCCAAAGAATATCAAATGTAAAGAACAAAAAAAAAAGAACAAAAAAGTGAAGAAATCTTAAATGAGAGAGTGGAAAAAATATTGTGGTAATAGGTAGTTTATTTATAACTATTACTTGTTGCAACTGTTCAAGTTTGTAGCTTTTCCAATCTTGTCGAACTTTTGCTGCTTATGTGCCCCACAGAATATCAAATGTAAAGAACAAAAAAGTGAAGAAATCTTTGAAGCAGAAAAAAAATTGCAGTAAAGGCCTTTGCAAGTATTCATGTGAATAATTGTATTACTGAACAATCTAAGGGAATAAGGGTGTTTCAGCTGAACGTTATGAGGTTCGCGTGACTTTGTTTACATCGCCATTTTGTGGGAAAAACTACTGTTGTCTGCTGTACATTTAATTTGACATTCATACGTTTGCATGTTGTTATATAAGATTATTTTTGTAAATTAATTATGCTGGAATCTTCCTGTGCCCGTTAGTTGCACTAATAGATGTGAAGGGGGAATAAAAGACATTTTTATCGATTTTTATCTGATTTTGATCGACATTCGAAGTGGTTTTCTGCTGTACGACGCAACAGCTTTCAACCTATGGTACACACTAGGATTTTCAGGAAGCACTTTATATCAGGTATGTATAGGCTTTTTCTGAGTATAACAAACAATCAGATGGCGTTGACGTTAAAGTTACTCTTCGTATACCTGGTGAAAATATAACTTAAAATTAAGGAAAACATGAAGAAAAATCGGAAGCTAGCAAAAAACTGCAATCAATAAAATTCGCTGAACAGCATGGTACTGGTAGGTTAGCATGTAGTATGTTTGTTGTACGTGTGATGAGACTGAGCTGTGTGAACACGCATGAAACTGCCCTGCAAAATGGAGTCCAGTTGAGTTAAGGCCTGTTGTCATAATAGCGGCGGCCGCCGTATTACTGCAGCCGACGCAGCTTCAGACTGTCACTATGCAGGTGACTTTTAACAATAGACCATCCACACTCGGCGCCGCGTATCACGATTTCTGATGAGCTGGGTAATTTATGCATGAGAGATTTCCAGCCGCCGCGGTATAGAAATTGCCAACATGATAATAAACAGATTAGATGTATGCAACCGTCGCGGTATACTATAAGACTTTGTCATTGTGAAAATATTCACATTTGATGGACGCGACCACCGTGGCATACGAGTTCATGATCTTCAAAATAAATTTGAAACAGAAAATGGTTGTCTTCTTTATTAACTGTCTTTATTCCCCGAAAAATTTCAATTTAGTTTTCCAATATGAAAAAGGTTATATTTGGAGAATTAAAACTTAATTGTTGCATCTGTTTTCGGGAGGTGAGGGCATGAAAAAAGTAAAATAAAATAAGTGTATCCTACCTCACCATGCCCACCGCGGTATAACGATTGTCAAAATGAATTTTAGAAGAAAAAAAAATAATCTTCTGTTTTGTTTATTCCCTTGAAGTTTCAACATAGTTTTCCCATATTAAAAAAAGGTTAAGTCAAATTTTGGAATACATGTAAGGGCAGGAATAAATTAAAAATTAAAAAAAAGTTTTTTGAATGCTCTGCCACCTCTGATCAGACAATTTAATTCTGAAATGGGCATGGGGTGGATGAGATGCAGAAACACATCTTCATACAATGAATCTTTGGGCCGTAATTCACATCTTCAACGTGAAGGAGCATGCATGGCTTCTTATCCAAACTTGAGGGCATAAGATGCGAATTGAAACTGAAACAAATTCTCCTGCCCCCAATTGTGTACGCATTTTTTATATATTTGTTATTCTATAGGCCTATACTTAAAAGGTAGGGCAACATGTAGCCCTGGAATTACAGAACTATACTTTTTAGCGAAACTAAAACTGTAAACAAATTAGATCTCATATGCAGAAAAAAACCCATGAAAACGTCATAGCCTAATATTCTTTCAATAATATGTATGTGATCTCAAATGTTCGTAATTTTGTTTTAAAATGTATTGTTCCAGAATATGCTGCAATCAAACTGACCTTTGCTCTCCGATAATATCGGTAATCGACCGTTACATGGGGGAAACCTCCATTAACTCCTACATTAAAATTAATACAAAACGGCTAACAACTTTTGTTAGAAGCATATTTTTTTTCAACTGTCACCATTCTTAAATGAAAGAGATAGTATGGTGCATTTACTCCCCCCCCCCCTACCCATTTTTTTATATAAGAAAAAAGAAGTATTAAAACAGCTAGATATGGAAATCCATGAAAATCCTAATAGATTTTCTCTCGCTTTCTTTCTGTTTAGTAAGACAAGTATACTTTAACCTTGTATTATCTATTTGATTTCTTTACTGTTAAGCATGCAACAGTAGTTTTTCAATTGTCTTTTGCTTTATATTTACTTTAATAAGCTTCTTTTTTGTTCTGCACGATTTTTTAAATTTAAAACAAATTAGCCTCAGATGTGTGTTAGGGGGGAGGCGCGGTAAACCTGTCCCCACTTCATGCTAGGTCGGAGTTCTTACTCACAATCATCATTTTTCAGCATGAATTTTATTTCCTTCTAACGTTTTACATTTTGAATTTTATGTTGTACGTCCCTCAGAAAGAAGTTACACAATATCCTACAGCAGCAAGTACTACAAAACGATATATAAATGTAAGATGTATAGGCCTACCCTCCGTGTTACACAATATCCTACAACAGCAACTACTACAAAACGGTATATTCTGTAAATACAACATTTATTGGCCTACCTTTCGTGTTTCACTCCCCCCCCTATTATGAGGGAATACTTCTATATTCCCCCTTCCCTCTCCACCCTAATAAACATTTTTCTTTGTCTCCTGTTGTGTAAATAAAATTTGTTCTCCATATGACCGTGACATTTACACTTGTATTTAGCTATTGATTCCATCCAATATTTTTAGTCTATTTGTCTACTGGGGACAAGAAATACCAATAAAAAAAAAGATAAGTTGGACGATTTTCACCATCCCCTCTCTGTAGCCACAACCGCTCCTGCCCAATGCCCCCTTCCCCTCCAATCGATGGAAAATAGCATCATACCTCTAACTCTCCCCCATTACTTCACCTTCACATGAAACTAGATCCGGCATGGACCCTGGGTACTCAGTTTATTGCACAATACATGACAAACTTCGTTGAATAACTTGTATGGACGGTATTACTGAATGTATTAGGGACGTGATATTTATACTTAATAAAGTACACATTGAACTGAGTTTGTTCCAACAACTATTTTAAAAGAAAAAAACTCAAAATGTTGTACTTTTAAGAAAGGAATTTGAGATATACTTACGAGTTTTCCACTTTCAATTCCCATGGTACAGTGGAACTTTCTTCTTAGCGGCTAGAAGTATGATAACTTGTGTGGCCTCGTGCATACCAGGTAGGAGGTTGTAAATAAATTATGTCCACATGAATGGTTGGAAATTACGGAGATATTTTGTTAAGTTCAAGGGGAAAATCAGTAGTAATTTCTTCATCAATTATGGTGAACAGTTCCAAAAAGTCAAATGAAACAATTAGGGGAATAACTTCAAAAAGAAATTCCTTAATATTTCATATGTTTCTTTCTTTAAAGTCACCAACAAATTTGGCACCATGATTTCTATGTTTTCGTTCCTCATTGAACAAAGAGTTTTGACAAAGAAAGTACATGAAATATATGATTTTCTGATCGGGATAATCATTTATTCATTTAAGAACTATTTATGTAAGAATAAAAACACCAGACGAACATCAATATTTACAGTAAGATACGATTGTGACTGCTTTATTTCTTCATCTTAATAGTACATGTTAACTTCACTTTCACACACACATACGAGAAGCAGGAAGTGCATGTTTGCATTACGTAGTGAATATAAGGGTAGCGTCTTTCACGCGGCGGATTAGCATGGGTTGCCATGGAAGGTCTATTATTAAGATCCTAGTGGAGATCTCGCAATAAGGACGCAGTATACTCGCGTTAAAAGGGCGTCCACTTACGACAATGGGCCTAAGAGTCACCTGATAAAATCCCTCCATAGATATTGCAACAAAGGTTGAATATTGAATATTTAATGTAATTGTTTTTCTTTCTATAACTTTTTTTCGTTGGGAACTGCAAAAGGAGACCTTAAATTTTTCAAAAGGTATTTAGAGTGTAGGGTTTCCTGTGAATGAGGTTTCTATTTAAAGTATTTCTTTCTCTCTTCTAGAACGCATCATTGGTGAAGCCAAAGCTGTCTTTGTTGATGTTGTAGAAGATTTTCATTCCCTTCCAGTAATTCAATCAAATTTGAGAAGTGGAAATTTGACCAATCAGAATCTTACACTGAGGCGTACATTGGTCTGTGTTTACCAAAGCTTTATACACCGTATGTGAAGCTGCAGTTGATTGATTGGAATCCATTAAATGTAAGAAACCCATTCTATGCATAACATTGAGAAACATGTTATTCCTTTTCTTTTAAAGCAGCTACCTCAGGGTTTTTTGTACAGGTATGACAAAAAGTATTTGCAGTGTATTCTATAATTTTTATGATAGCGTATTGTATTATACTGTAATAATAGATAACAATACTGTAGCCTTCATGGAGGGGCAACTCTCAAAACCTATCATTATGCTCAAATGGAAAATCCCATTGTACACGCATATTATTTGGAATCTTAAAACCTACAAAAACTCATACCTTTTAGAGCTTAGAATTTTGTTCTTTGTTAATCAAAGAGCTATTTAATATTTTCTTTACTTACAAATCTTCATTAGATAGATAGAAATCAAGCGGAAAACAAGCAGATGTTGCAGGAGTTGTCAGCCATCTTTCCACACAAAAAATATGAATATACATGAGATGATACAAAGATTGATCAGATTTTTAATTTTTTATTTGTTTAATGTAAATATATAATTTTGCAATGTGAACTGCAGATGAAACGACTGATATTGTTTTATGAAGCCGGAAATGTTTCTTATGAATATTCATTGCCAACTTGAGTTTCTTAAGAGGACATTGGAACGTGAAAACTGCTCTCTTTTAAAGGATTTCTGACAGGGATTTGGCTTTTTCGTGTCAGTATGCATGATAAATATTGATAATAAGTATACTTTCAATAACATATTCAGGAATTTCAGTTGGGGGAGGTTTAAAAGTGGATTTGGGAAACATTTGCAAAAAAATGTGGTTTCCAATATTTGGTTCTCCATTGACTTTAAACGTGAAGTAACGCGGTAACTTCATGAGTACTCCTTCACGGAGGCTACCATATTGTCTTGGCATGTATATTAGGGGAATTCCTTTTGTGATTTTAAATTGTACATTAGTAATTAGATTAAATTTCTTGATACATGACTCCCCCCTTCCTGAACCCCCCCTTCCCTTCCTGAACCACCCCCCCCTTCTTTGAAAAAGTGATTGATTTTAAGAATGTGCTTCTAAACTTATGGACAATGTCTTGTGTGCACAGTGAAACTGCTCAATTTTTTGCAGAGGAAATTTTGGAAGTAAAAGTGTAGTGGATGTAAAAAGAGGAACCTCACTCTGTCACTCTACCTATGATTTTACAGAAATGCTTGATTATATTTTGGTGTATGCTTAGCCATGTTTGAATACCTTATTCAACATATTAAGCACCCCTGCTCTACTAAGCACTATTCACCATATTTTGACTGATAACATCATTTATTTAATTAATTGAAGACTTATAACTAATTTTTTTACATTATTTCTTATTTTTCATCTGATGCTGATGATGATTTTTGGATAGTGGATATTGTTAGAACTAGTATAGAACCAGTTCACACAATCAATGTAGTTCGAATAGCACACTGTATGCTGCCCCAGAAGATGGGCGCTTATTAGGAAAGAACTTTGGGCCCAAAAAATGGCGCAATTGTACTTTTTCTCGGGCTCTTATTGCATAAAATACGGTAACTTTAAAAATTGGTTTTGTGTGGCAGGTCACAGCTACCTACGTATACCCATCCGGTGCGACATCCTGTTTAGTCTGTGGCTGTCATGGTCCCCCACCTAAGTCTATCTTCAAGCTGCCTCTTATAAAATGCTGTACTTAGCCCCACACCAAATCTTAATCTCTCCACACCAGGTTCTACCTCTTTTTCTCCTTCCTTCTGTCCTGTTTTTGGGTCATAACTAAATCAGTTTATTTTAAATAAAATATCCTCTAGATTGATATCTTTCTTTCTGTGATTTTCTTTCTTCTAGTCAACTGCTTATATTGTGGTCAAGTTTTGATATGAAAATTTGAAATATTTAAACCCTGTCAAGACATTGCAACTGTGGAGTAAACACAATGATGGATCTTCATCACTATGCATCGAGTTGTCACTCCTATGACATCACATATTTGCATATTATGTAATATTTGGATGAGGATGTCATTAATATCTTTAAGAGTCATTGTAAAATGTGAAGGAATAATCTTTTCACCATGATATCTAATAAGATTTTTTTTTTTCATTGCAATTCAATTCAGCTTATTTCAAATGAGCTAGGCTACTGGCCTTCATCACACAACATGAATATAGTGCATAGTGTGAGCTAGGCTACTGGCCTTCATCACACAACATGAATATAGTGCATAGTGTGAGCTAGGTTACTGGCCTTCATCACACAACATTAATATAGTGCATAGTGTGAGCTAGGCTACTGGCCTTCATCACACAACATGAATATAGTGCATAGTGTGAGCTAGGCTACTGGCCTTTATCACACAACATGAATATAGTGCATAGTGTGAGCTAGGCTACTGGCCTTCATCACACAAAGAACACAACATGAATATAGTGCATAGTGTGAGCTAGGCTACTGGCCTTCATCACACAACATTAATATAGTGCATAGTGTGAGCTAGGCTACTGGCCTTTATCACACAACATGAATATAGTGCATAGTGTGAGCTAGGCTACTGGCCTTCATCACACAAAGAACACAACATGAATATAGTGCATAGTGTGAGCTAGGCTACTGGCCTTCATCACACAACATTAATATAGTGCATAGTGTGAGCTAGGCTACTGGCCTTCATCACACAAAGAACACAACATGAATATAGTGCATAGTGTGAGCTAGGCTACTGGCCTTCATCACACAACATGAATATAGTGCATAGTGTGAGCTAGGTTACTGGCCTTCATCACACAACATTAATATAGTGCATAGTGTGAGCTAGGCTACTGGCCTTCATCACACAACATGAATATAGTGCATAGTGTGAGCTAGGCTACTGGCCTTTATCACACAACATGAATATAGTGCATAGTGTGAGCTAGGCTACTGGCCTTCATCACACAAAACACAACATGAATATAGTGCATAGTGTGAGCTAGGCTACTGGCCTTCATCACACAACATTAATATAGTGCATAGTGTGAGCTAGGCTACTGGCCTTATCACACAACATGAATATAGTGCATAGTGTGAGCTAGGCTACTGGCCTTCATCACACAAAGAACACAACATGAATATAGTGCATAGTGTGAGCTAGGCTACTGGCCTTCATCACACAACATTAATATAGTGCATAGTGTGAGCTAGGCTACTGGACTTCATCACACAAAGAACACAACATGAATATAGTGCATAGTGTGAGCTAGGCTACTGGCCTTCATCACACAACATTAATATAGTGCATAGTGTGAGCTAGGCTACTGGCCTTCATCACACAAAGAACACAACATGAATATAGTGCATAGTGTGAGCTAGGCTACTGGCCTTCATCACACAAAGAACACAACATGAATATAGTGCATAGTGTGAGCTAGGCTACTGGCCTTCATCACACAACATGAATATAGTGCATAGTGTGAGCTAGGCTACTGGCCTTCATCACACAATATGAATATAGTGCATAGTGTGAGCTAGGCTACTGGCCTCCATCACACAACATTAATATAGTGCATAGTGTGAGCTAGGCTACTGGCCTCCATCACACAACATGAATATAGTGCATAGTGTGAGCTAGGCTACTGGCCTCCATCACACAACATTAAAATAGTGCATAGTGTGAGCTAGGCTACTGGCCTCCATCACACAACATTAATATAGTGCATAGTGTGAGCTAGGCTACTGGCCTTCATCACACAACATAAATATAGTGCATAGTGTGAGCTAGGCTACTGGCCTTCATCACACAACATGAATATAGTGCATAGTGTGAGCTAGGCTACTGGCCTTCATCACACAACATGAATATAGTGCATAGTGTGAGCTAGGCTACTGGCCTTCATCACACAACATGAATATAGTGCATAGTGTGAGCTAGGCTACTGGCCTTCATCACACAAAGAACACAACATGAATATAGTGCTTAGTGGTTGATTGATACAAATATACAAAATTGTTGCAAAAATATAAAAAATTATAAAAGTTGTACCGTTTCTCAATTTGGTTTAGTAACTGTTTCTCAGTTGGGTTTAGTAAGTGTTTCTCAGTTGGGTACTCTCTACTCTCTATTTATCTAAGGACCTTTATTTCATGCAAAATAAATAAATGAAATCAAAGTTAACAAGATTCTCTGAGTCCAATAATGAAAATGATTTCAAATGTTGGATATCAAGGTATATTTATAGCAATAATAGAGTGCATACTTATATCTTATTTGATTAAGAACATGGCAAACGAATGTTGTTATATCTGCCATGAAAAGCAGTAATTTCATCTCATTTTCGAGGTATCAAAATCTCAACACTACTTTGCAATCTGATAGTCCAATAATTTTCAGGGATATTATAGTGTCTGTAGAATATGCTTCCCTCGCTCCCCACAAGTCAATAGCCGAGCTCTTCCAGTAAAACCCTTTGTATAAAATTATCTCCTTCCATCAGCATGCTTCCCTCTACAACCATATTTAGTCCTCCTCTCCCACCCCCTCTCTCTACTTTGTTTTTACCCATGCACTTCTCTCAATCCCAGCTTTTTAGTTCCCATATTTCTCTCAATCTCCCCCTGTTGTCTTTCCTTCTTTCCTCTGGAATGATCTAACCTCTCAGGCACAAATTGACCCCCGTTGTCGTAGTGCCATTATTCCCTCATCAATTAATCTAAAAATAGAAGCTGTTGTACACCTACAGATACCACATGGCAATTTGTTTGGTGACTGATAAATTTAAGTGGGATACCTTAAGATTCATTGTCTGCTTTCTGTCTGGTTTTTAGAGAAAATGCTCTCCCATAGAGTCCATGTCATGGTACAATACGATGTTGTTTTATGGCTTCAAGGAATCCGAAGAACTCGACCCAGAGGACTGCGATGTCAGACTTGTTCCAAGTATTGTGGACAAGGTGGTACTGCCAAAACTTATAGGTAAGCACATTTTATAGTACCAGAGCTTTTACATGTAAAGTAATTTACATTTGGCTTGTCTGACAGTCACAGATGACAAAGTCATTTCAGGGAAGACTGTCTTCTTGTCAATGAGGTTTAGTGATTAAGGAATCATGCTTGTATGTGAAACGTACCGAGTTTGACTCCCGTCCTGAGCGCTGCTATATGCCCATAAGCAAGACACTTAACTCGACTTCTCCAGTTCACTCTTGCTGTGAAATTAGTACCCAGCTGGACCTGCCTGGGAGCTGACCTGTGATGGGCTGGTGTCTAGGGGAGTCATTTGCTTCATCTGCTTGCACCATTGAAACTAGGGATAAGCACTGGCTTTATGAGCCTAATCGCTCGGATAGATTCAAATCCATTCTTGTCAGACTAGTGCTTTATCATGGACATATTTAAAAACTCTGATTAAAAAATGTTTGATCTTCAGAGCCAATCATTCAAAATTTAAACTTTGAATTTCAAACGGTCTAACATTTTGGTTTCGAAAATGTTTATTATTAAGACTTCTCAACCTTCTAAAATCTGGACTTTCTTTGGAAGGGGGAACATGTATCAGACAATAAGTTTTAAGCAGATTTTGTATGACCACAAATACACAAGCAAATTTGTAGAAAATGTGATGTTACACCAGAATAACCTTAAAGGAAGAGGTCATTGCTTGTTATCATGTGGGTTGCCTGAAAGATCTGGATTTGAAAGTCGATGGATAATAATTGAATCTATTGAAAAAAACATCATTTGCATTTGAACAGTCTTTATATTTTGAAAATAGCGTATTTAATTTTCATGTTATGGCTGATCAAAATTTGGGGATTTTGAATGTGTACACAAAATTTATAATATATGCGAAGGCTAATAGGTCAGTATCTTAAGGCAATTCTTCAAACTAAATTTTAGTTGTTGAAAATCTGCAACTTCAGCTTCATCTCAATTGTACCTTTCTTGACCTTTTCTATTGATTTATTCTTTCTTTTTTGAAGCATTGGTGGAGAATGTGTGGGATCCAATGTCAACAGCACAAACACACAGACTGGTGGACACCATCCAAAGACTTGCTGAAGCCTACCCCACTGTCTCAGCATCAAACAAGAACACACAGGTATGCCACCTTCCAAGTTTAGATTTGTATTCTCGCAAAGGGGAGCTACATGTAGAGTGAGTGAAAAGAGAAGGAAGGACATGATATGGCTAGAAAATCTAAACTAAGAAGTTCAATCCATCTGAGCCATTAAGCCCATAGAGCCAGTGTTGTTCTCCGGTTTCAATGGCACAAGAGGCTGAGGGTACATGACTTCCCCTGGATGGGATGCCAGTCCATCACAGATTAATTCCCCAGCAGAACTGGTACTCATTTTACAGCTGAGTGGACTGGAGCAAGTAAAGTGTCTTTTTCAAGGACACAATGCAGCACTCACGACGGGAATCAAGCCAATACTTTTTTAATACAAGCATGACTCCTTAACTACTGAGTCACTGAACCTCTCATGAGATTTGGCTATAATCTTGTTGATATTATTGGTAGAGTGTCCTCTTTGTAGCCAGAAGACCAGGTTCAATCCTGGATCAGATCTGTAAAATGGTACCTGTTTCTTCCTTGCCTTGCGTTCAGCATTTAAAAGATAGCATTAAACAGGAAACATTATAAAAGATGAAATACCGTATTTGATGTTATAACGAAAATAGACTTGCACCAGTTTCTTTCTGATAAACGCCCATCCTCGGGCTGCATAGACTTGCACCAGTTTCTTCCTAATAAGCGCCCATGCTCGGGTTGCATACAGTATGCTACTGGTTCTATACTAGTCCCACTATAACAACCACAAAACATTGTGGGCATCAGATGTAAAATAAGCAAATAATGTAACAAAACTTATCTTCAGTCTTCAAATTAATCAAATAAATGATGGTATCAGTCAAAAAATGTTGAATAGTGCTTATTAGAGCAGGGGTGCTTAATATGTCAAATAGGTAATAGAAATTCAGTTTTAAATGTATGAAGTTACAAGGAAGAAAAATGGGGGAAATTAAATGGGAGAGTTTAGAAGAGATTGAGAATTCAAATAAATGTAGTTGGACAGGCTGGAGGGAACAAGACAGATGTTAGTAGAGGGGTGTAATGAGTTGCAAGGGAGGGCAGATAGGGGTGCACAGATGCTTGGCAAAGGGATTGATGAATCAACACGTTGTAGGGGCACAAATCACCCCATTCTAACTGATCTTTGCTTTAGCAATAAAGAAAATATGGTTAGTTGCATTGTTGACTGTCTAGTTGGTAAGAGTGACCATGCTATGATTGAATTGGACTGTAACACATTCATGGAGGATAATACAGAAAAAACTCATTTCCTGTATGACAGTGATTCTTATTAGGTGGCACGTGGGCCACAAACTCCATGTCATCCAGCCCACAATTCCGATCAAAGCCACCATCAACAACCTCTCTCGTATTGACAACGTTCATATTACCCGTCTTAGAATTGGTCACACTCATCTCACCCACTCCCACCTCCTTATTGGCTCCCCCCAACCCCTCTGCAACAATTGCCATTGCACCCTCACAATCCATCACGTTCTTCTTGCTTGCCCCCTGTACAACCTTCCCAGAGCTTCCCTCGCACCCTACAACTCAATTGCTGTTCTTCCAGAAAAATCCTTCGGATAAAATTATCTCCTTCCTTCGTCATGCCTCCCTCTACGACCATATTTAATTCTCCTCTTCCACCCCCTCTCTACTTTGTTTTTGTTTCAACCATGCACCTCCCCTCACGATCACAGCTTTCTGACCTCTTGTCCTTAAATTTCTCTCATTCTGCCCGTTTCCTTTACTTCCTACCTCTAGAATGATCTGACCTCTCAGGCACAATTTGACCTTCGTTGTTGTGGTGCCGTTAAGCCATCATCAAACAAACAAACAAACAAACTGGCCCACTAGACAATCCAATCTGGCCCGCAAACAATAGTCATGGTGGAAAAAATATATATATAGTACGTCCCGATCGATCAGAATGAGATCGGTAAAAATTGCAAAATCCTCGTTTATTTTGGGTTTTTTCCAAGGCAGATCAGTGCACTAGAACATCACGGCTTATCAAATAAAATGTTATCTTTACTTCCGCTATGAAATGGGCAGACTTACGGCGTGTCAAATGAGGGCGGATGAAAGAACTGCGACATCTGCCGTACATCCTTATTGCGCATGCTCTCACCTTGTTTATATTCAGGGATTGTTTTGACAGGTTTTGTTTGTCATGTGATGCTGGTTTTTCCACACCATTGGCCTGCGGCCTGTGACTGTTGTCAAATGGTGGCCCTTAGAAAAAATTAATTAAGAAAATGTGCTGTATGATCAAGCCAACTATCAGAAAATAAAGGAAATGTTATCTGTTGATAAAGAGATTATTATGTAAGACAAGGATACTGATAGCCAGTGGAGGATATTTTTAGTTAAACTTGAATCAGTTGTACAAGAATGTGTACCTACAGTTAAAGTGTACCTACAGCAAAGGCGTCATACGATCCAGAGATCATGCTTAACCGATGATGACCTCGTAGAGGAACTGGCTAGCCAACACGCCATTGAAGCCCGTCGTCTCGTTCTTAAGAGAGATGGAGCCGAAACACCCACCAACACCCATCTTCCTTACTTTCACCACACCAACTCTCCCCTCCCACATCATTGCTGACTACCTAAGAATCCCAGTCGCCCCTTACATTCCCAACCCTCTACATTGTCATAATTGCCAGAGGAAAAACTCCTGCTGCAGCCAAGTGTGCTGTGGTAACTGCGGAGCCCCAGACCATGACAACACCTCCTGCACCAATACCCCACTCTGCACAAATTGTGACAGTAATCACCCAGCCAATCATCCCTCCTTCTCGAAAGACTGCCCCACCTGGCTTCAGGAAAAACAAATAACTAAACTTAAAACCCTTAATTCCAACATAACTTACCTAGAGGCCAGGAAGCAATTCCTCGCTTCCCTTCACACCAAGTCTTCCTGCTCAAACGCAGTCTCCTCTAACACCAATACCGCCCCCTCCCTTTCCTAAGACAACTAAAACTGACCTACATGCTCAAACCGACCTCACCTGGCTCTTCTTACCTAGTCCTAAGCCCATCACCATTGCCAACAACCCAACCACACCCAATACCCACACCAACTCCACCACCACTTTTCTCCTCAACCTCCCTTCCTTCTCTAAATCCCCCACCGCCCCCTACACCAACACCTCAAATACCATCATACATCAAACTAAAACCAACCAGGCTAACAATCAACAAACCAACCAACAAACAAGCAACCAACAAACCAACAAACGGCCAATCAACAAACAACCAATCAGCAAACCCAAACCCACATGCATGACACTGAAGAGAATATGGATTGTTCGATTACCGAACACAACGATCATACTTCTTGTCCAACTTTAAAAAAGAATCGCTCCTAAAGAAACAGATCCAAAGAAAAAACGAGCCAACTCAGACCCAACAGATCTTCCTCCAGATAACCCCCCGTCTCCTTATGGCATGCACCACAAACAATTACAATAACACCCACAACATTATACAATGGAACATCAGAAGCCTTAAGGCCAATTTGGAAGAAGTCGACCTTCTGGCCACCACCTTCAACCCAGTCATTTTCTGCCTACAAGAAACCTTCTTAAAAACCACTGACCATTACTCTCCCAATAACTTCACTTGCTACCATAAACGTGAAGTGGACGCTGACAAGGCCTGTGGGGCGTCTCCATTCTCGTTAGACAAGATATTGCACACAGCCCAGTTTATGTGAACACTGACCTTCAGGCCATCTGTATATCTATCTCTCTCCACAAAACCATCACTCTTTGCAATATCTATCTCCCCCCACAACGCCAACATTCAACCAACCAGCCTGAACAACCTCATCTCTCAGCTTCCCACCCCCTTCATGGTGACTTTAACGCCCACAACCCCCTGTGGGCCTCCAACACCATCACCCCCAGAGGCAAACTTGTCGAAAACACTCTTCAACAGCACAGCCTGGCCTTGCTCAACACTAACTCCCCGACCTACCTTCATCCTGCCACAGGCTCCCTCACCTGTATTGACCTGTCTATCTGTTCCCCTAAACTCCTCCTTGATTTTAACTGGAAGGTCACTGCTGATCTCTGTGGTAGTGACCATTACCCTCTTCTTATTCACTCCAACCTTTAAACCCCCACTGACCACACCCCCAATTGGAACCTCGAGAAGGCCAACTGGCCCCTTTTCGAAACACTCCGCTTCTCTCACCTCTCTCCCCATCTCCTTGAGGGTGAGGATCCCATGTCAAACTTCAGTAACATCCTTATCTACATCGCCACCTGCTCCATTCACAAAACCTCCAAACCCCCTAACCACCCCCCAACCCCTGGTTCACCGATGATTGCAAAACTGCCATCAAGAACAGACAAAGGGCCCTCAGAAACTTCAAAACTAACCCAACCACCCACAACCTCAACCTCTTTCTTATCAGCCATTCCAAAGCCAGGCGTATTATAAAGGACAGTAAAACCAACACTTGGAACAACTTTATCTCTTCTCTGACCACCAACACCCCCACTAAGTAGATTTGGAGTATTGTTAACAGCTTCCACGGCAGGATGGGCAAGTCCCCCATCTCACATCTTTCCTGGAATGGTAAGCTTCTCACCGCATAAAAGGACATCGTTAACCACCTCGCTGCCTCCTTCAGCAACTTCTCGCCAACTACCCTAATGCTTTCAAAGTCAAAAGAGCTGCGATAAAGCCTGGAGTATCACCTTTCCCTCCAACAACCCTGAGAGCTACAACAACCCTCTCACCCTTTCTAACTTAAATCAAGCCATCCACGACACTGGCTGCACCTTCAAGGGCTCAAATAACATCTCCTACCAGGTTCTGAAACACCACCCCGACAAGTCCACCACTACCCTACTCACCATCCTCAACCACATTTAGTACTTACACTCCTTCCCCCCTATCTGGATGACAGCTATCATCACTCCCGTCCTCAAACCGGGGAAGGACAGTTTCAACCCATCCAGCTACCGGCCCAACGCCCTCAGTTGCTGTCTCTGTAAAATTATGGAAAGGATCATTAACTATAGACTAAACTGGTTCCTTGAGACCAATAGAATCCTCTCCCCTCACCAAAGCGGCTTCCGGAAACGTTGCAATACCCTGGACCAGTTAATTACGCTCGACACCGCTATCCGGGAATCCTTTGCAAAAAAGGAACGCCTCATTGCCATCTTTTTCGACCTCGAGAAAGCTTTAGACACTACTTGGAAATGTGGCTTTACCCGCAAACTTCACACCATAGGCCTCAGAGTCCACCTCCCTATCTTTATTCAAAACTTCCTCTCATCCAGGCAGTTCCAAATTCGTATTGGCCACACCCTTCCAACCCCTACCCCCAAGAAGAGTGTCCCCCAAGGCAGCATCCTTTTCCCCCACTCTCTTCAACTTGAGCATTAACAACATTGTGGACAACCTTGTCCCCCAAGATCAAATGTGCCTCTATGTGAACGACAACACCATCTTCAATTCCTCCCTTAGCTTTTCTCTTATCAAAATAGGCTCCCAACTCAGCCTCAACAGGCTGCAAGACTGGTGCAACAATAATGATTTTAAATTCTCCAAAGACAAGACAGTCTGCATGCACTTCTGTCATTTCAACAACCTCCACCCCAACCCGAACCTCGTGCTCAATGGCAATCGAATCTCTAAAGCTGACCACAATAAGTTCCAGGGTTTAACCCTAGTCCCAAGCTCTCCTACAAACAACACATCACCAACCTGAAACAGAAATGCAACATCTCCCTCACATTCTCTGCATCCTCTCCAACACCACTGAGGGTGCGAACCCCATGCTCTCCTCAAATTCTTCAGGCTCACCATTCGTGCCAAGCTCGACTACGGCAATATTGTCTACTGTGCCGCTCACAACTCTTACCTTAACCACATCAACACCATCCAAAATGAAGCCGTCAGGCTTTGTCTGGGTGCCTACAAGATCTCCCCCATCACCAGTCTTCACGTTAAAGCCAACGAACCCCTTTTCTGCTGTGGTTAGCTTCTCCTACGCTTTATAGCCCTCACCAACACCCAGAACCTAGTTTACAACCTCATTAGGTACCCTAATTTCTCCACCCTCTTTGATAGGACTAAAAGCCTATCCCCTCCCTTCAGCTTACCATCAAACCAGACCTCCATCATCTCTATATCAACCCCGCCACTCTTGGTACCTTCTGACCCACTTTTCCTCCCTGGGCCACTCCCTCCCTTCTATCCACCTGGGCCTCTCCACTCATCACAAAACCTAAACCCACCCTAACCTCTTCATCAACCTCCACAACCAAATCAAAGACCAACTCTCAAACTACACCTCCATCTATACTGATGGCTCTAAGGAAGGCGACAATACAGCTGCTGCTGCCATCATCCAAGACATCACCTTTCAGTAGCAGGCTTCCCATGATGGCTGTTCATCTTCTCTGCCGAGGACAAGGCCATCCTTCTCAACTTTATTGAGTACTCACCGCTCAGCCACTTTGCCATCTTCTCTGACTCCATTTGTCCTTACTTCTTTACTCAATCTTAAATGGGATAACCCACATCCCACCCTCCGTAAACTCCTTCCCGCCCCCCTCCTGCCCCCCTCTGCAAGAAAAGTATTCTTTACTTCTGGATACCCAGCCATGTTGGCATCCCTGGCAATGACAGCTGATGCAGCCACTAAGCTTGCCCTTAACCTCCCTCTGCTCCCTTTCCCAAAACCCTTTCTGAAATCAAACCGCTTATCGCATCCCTTGTTTGTGACTGCTGGCAAACCTCATGGGACTCTCAAATTGATAACAAACTCCACGTCATCCAGCCCACCATTCCGAACAAACCCACCATCCATAATCTCTCCCGTGCCGACAACGTCCACGTTACCTGCCTTAGAATAGCTCACACCCACCTCACTCAGTCCCACCTCATTGGCTCCCCCTCACCCCTTTGCAACAGTTGCCATTGCACCCTCACAGTCCACCATGTCCTCCTTGCTTGCCCCCTGTACAACCTTTCCAGAGCTTCTCTTGCTCTCCACAACTCAATAGCCAGAGCTCTTCCAGAAAAACCCTCCGGATAAAATTATGTCCTTCATCATACTTCCCTTTACAACCATATTTAGTCCTCCTCTCCCAACCCCCTCACTCTACTTTTGTCCCTATTTTCACCTCCTCTCTTGATCCCAGCTTTCTGGCTTTTAGTACCCGTGTTTCTCTCAATTTTCTTTTCCTCCTACTGTACCTCTGGAATGATCTAACCTCTCAGGCACAATTTGACGCTTACTGTCCAGGTGCCGTTCAGCCATCATCAAACAAACAAACAATATATCCAGATTTTTCTCCTTTTCAGACATTACTCAAAGCTGTGGTGGCCAGGATGAGGAAGACCCTGGATGAAGATGTGTACATCCCACTTTTCCCACAAGGGTAAGCTTTCCTTGTTTTCTGATGGACTTAGTAACACCTAGAGGCACTATCAGCCAGATTATTTAAGATCTATTGAATCAAAAAGATTCACTCAATTCACAATCAAAATCTGCATCTATGGAAGTTCATGAGTTTTAATTTTATAACAATACTTTGAGGAAAACATCTGCTGAAGAAGAGAAGAAAAAAAAACCCACACACATTGGATACACAATGTTATGGGTTTCTTAATTGCTTCAAGCAGAGTGTAATAGTCCTACCTGCAGAAATAAAGGTTCTTGAGAGGAATGGAAGGGAATGAAAGAGAAAAAGCAATGGTGTGGAATTTCTTGGTAACTTGTGTTGAAATTCAAAAAGTATTGCTAATGTTGTGTGGTATTCAAGTTTTGACATATTTAGATATTTCTTTTTTCAGGATGTTGGAGCACAAAGGAGCTCAGCAGTTCATGCAGAGACAGTTCTGGTCTGGAGTTAAGGTACTACATGTTAATATTTACTTCAAAAATATCCTTCCTTCTACACTATACATGTGAAATCTGGTCCCCTTGGACCAAGATTGCATGTTTTTAGCATAGAAGGTAGGTGTAATAGGGTAAAATATGATTTAGTGCTATCCCATCAACTTTGGTAGCTGGGTAGAGGAAATGCCTTCATATAAAATAAAATATGGGCAACCTTCTTCAGTTAAAAGGTCATAAGTGTAGAGGTATATATAGTAATTATATGTTCTAGGAATATAATTGAAGAATCTATTAGTTTGGTTGATAAGTATATCTTGGAGTGCAAAATATGAACATTATTATCCTCCCTTGGGGAAGAGAAGATATAACATCTTTACTGTTCGTCCATTTGTCGGTCCGTCTGTCCATCCGTCTGTCCATCCGTCTGTCCATCCACATCTATTGTCCGTCCATCCACATCTAATGTCCACCTGGCCTCATGCATTGTTAGCTGGGGAACAAAAGATTACTGTCTAGAAAGGAATTTCATTTATTTTTATGAAAAGAAATTAATTTATATGTAGGAAAATCTTGCATGGAAAAAACTTGGAACAAATGCATTTCACCTTGAATAGGAAGTAAAACATTTGTTCTTGGATGAAAAAGTCTGATGAACTCAAAATTAATCAACAATGAATTTTTATTCTGATTTGGTAGATAGATCAGCTCTATGATGAGTCTATCTGGTTTATAAGAAACATGTTTCAGGTCTGATTTAAGTTTTTTTTTTTTTTGAGGGGGAGCTGTGCTGCAAATGGAGTAAGTGAAGGTTATATTGACAGTTGGAATGTTTAGCTGGTTAAGAGTATATTTGGGAGGTAAGTGAATGGCAAAAAGTGGGTTGGGGTTAGGTGAAATGGGGATGGAAGGTGAATGGGGTATGGAATGGAGGATGGTGGGTGAATGGAGGGCGGTAGATTAATTGAGGATGACAGGTGAAGGGGGTGGGGGGAGGTGAATGGGGCATGTTGGATTGATAGTTTTAAGTGAGGGGATGGGAGGAAAGAATTTTGGGTGGAAGATGGCATAATGATTGGTAGATGTAGGAATTGGGATGAAGGTGGGATAACATGGGGGACAGGATGGAATGAAATATGGAACAGGGTCAGATGGCATGTGGGACAGGGTGACATTTTGACATGTGGGACAGGGTGACATTTGGAACAGAGTGCCAACTTCCAAGGAATGTGGGATAAGATATCATGGCATCTAGGACAGGGATGAATTGCATGTGGGACAGGGTGGCATGGAATATGAAACAAGGTGGTGTCATGGAATTTATGACAGGCTGGAATGGCATGTGGGATGGCATGGGGACATGGTGGAATGACATGTGGGACAGGGTGGCATGGCATCTGGGACAGGATGGCATGTAATTTGGATGCATCTGGATTTTATGTGGAACAGGGTGGAAGTCATTTAGCATGTGGGATAACATTAGATGGCCTGTGGCACAGGGTGGGATGGCGCTTGGTAAAAGGAGGGATGGCATGTGGGACAGGGTGGGATAAAAATGGTACGGTGCGTGGTACAGGGAGAGATGGCATGTAGGACAGGGTGGCAAGTCATATGGTTGGATGTCATCTTGATTGCAGGTGTGAGGACATATGGGTCATGCGGTAGAATGGCATCTGATTTTTTGTATGATTTCCTGTAGGGAGGGAAGTAGCATGGTATGGCATGTGGAACAGAGGGTGGGATGGCAGGTGTGACAGAGGCTGGAAAGCATGTTATGAGCAGCAAGGGGATTTGTATCATTTGAGATGTCTGGTTAAATTATTAAAATGAGCAAGGAGTATACAATACTTGGTATAAACTACAAGAAATGAGAGTTCAAGTTTGGAACAGATTTCAGCGGTGACATATGCATAGCATTGAGTCCAGGTGTTGGAGGTTATTGTTATAATTTTTTTGTTTCATCTACAATCCTGGAAAAAGATATTTGACTCTTTTATGTCATCCTTCCACCCTATTTCAATGTTAGAAGTGAATGTTAAAGGTTGCAGTTGCAAGTCATGTCCCAACATCGAAACAGGGTAGAAGGGGAAAAAGTGTCAAGACTTTTTTCCAGGATTGCCACTTGTCACCACTTATGAAACTATTCTGATTTTTGTATTCTTATCTGTCAGCTTTTGGGAAATGTGTTGAGCTGGCATGGATTGGTGTACCAAGACATCCTGATTGAGATTGCTGTGGATGGGCTGCTGAATCGCTACCTTTTGTTGTCATTGCAGAATGCCGAGGTCAATGACGATAGCCTTGCAAAGTGTCAGAAGGTACTTTTCCCTTCTTTCTGTTTATGTTACATGTGTTGTCTCTGGTATTTTAGGTTGGTGTATTAAAATGGACTTCAAACATTTGTTTTTATGATGAATATTTCTGCCACTTGTTGTATAATGAAATAGTCAGTGAAAACCTCAATTTGTTTAACATTAAATTCTTTTACTTCAAAAACTTGGAAATAATATTTATTTTGTATGTTTGCAGTGTTGAATACAAGTAGTGTGCAGTTAGACTAAACCATAGATTAGCTTTTTCAGAAGGGTGGTCCACCCTTTTACCCCTTCTTTCCTGCACCTGTCACTCAATACCCCCTCTGCCTCTTTTCCCTAACTCTCTACATTTTGATCACATGTATTCCTTTAAGGCTGCATTAAACATTCATCAAAGATTGTACAAGGATAGGAAGGGAGAAAGCGGGCCCTTTTATGTTAGTTTGTTGATTTATAATGATCCTCCCAAGACTGGGAACTCGGCAACAACCTCAACGACGCTATAAGCTGGCAATGCCAGTTTTTGAATTTGGATCGTAAGTGGATGATCACCATGGTTTCATCCTGCTATTTTTGAGACGTGATTAGAGTACCAGATAGAGCGGGGTACCCTACTCTTAATTGCTTATTGGGGTAAATTCAAGTTTCAATAAATCTATATCAATAGCTGTAAAATGCCCAATTTTTCTCATTTGGATGCTCTTTCTTGACCAGTTTCATGATTTCAATAGGATTTTAACTACTAGTATTGTCTCAAGTTCTTTAAAGGATAAGGTCAGTGGTCAAGTAAGTCCATCTTATATGAAAGAGGACTTCAAAAGAAACAAAATAGTGAAGAAACCATTCAAATATCTTATTCCTAAAGGAGATATTCAAGTTGAAGCTGTCTTAACTGTGTAGAAATGACTTGTGTAGTAAGTCTACTCCGAAAGTTGGTGCCCTCATTCTCACATTCTTAGCGATTGTAAATATATTTAAAAATATTTTAATATAAATTTAAATTTAAATTTTTTCAGGTTTTGTACTTAATTTAGTTATTATTTTTCATATCTCATGGTTTCTTCAGGTGGTACAAAATTATAGAATACCCTTACTAAATTCAGTTTTACTACTTTTCTGACATATCCCATGGTTTTTAAGCTACAAAATCGCAGGACAAAATATGATAGAATACATAACGACTTCGAGGAATCTGAGGCTATGACATCACAACTAGTCTGATTTTAGTCGTTTCTACACAATTGATACCACACTTTAAACTTTGATATCTCTTTAACGGATAAGAATTTTTAATGGTTTCTTCACTATTTTGTTTCTTTTGAAGTCCTTGTTTATATAATATCCTTGTTCACTGAACTAATCCTTTATTGATTGTCTTGACCACATAACTAATAGGAAACCTTTCACAAGATGGTTGATTGATGTCTTAATAAACTTCTATCCTCACATACATTAACATTCATTTGAACTGATCTTTTTCTCCATTGATGTAATTTAAAAGTCTACTTTGTTTTAATTTGTCAACAGATCGTCTCTGCTCTGCCTCGTCAATGGTTCCAGGACATCGAGGGCGAGACGACAATACGGCAACTTCAGACGCTATGCAGATACCTGTTGCATGCAGTCAATAAAATGAAATGTCTATAGTCACCGGCAATGAAGCAGAGAAGACAAATGCAAGGTATATCAGCATTGACATTGTTTTGAAAGATTTATAGAAATATGGCCCCCTTCCTCAGCAATTTCAATGTTGGTCAGATTACTTAGAAGTTGGTCAAATGGGAAAAGGGTAGTTTGGTTTTAAAAGAAAATGATTTTATTGCTTTGCAGAAATTGTGGTAGCAGATAGTCTACTTTCCTGACTTTAAGCAAAACTGTGTTGCTATGCCCCTACCTGTATTTATTAGATTATTTAATTGATTTCCTTTCATTTGTCCACAGAGCTCATGTAAAGGCCATAACTAAATTGTTAGTGTCCATGCATGCCATGGACCATGCCATCAGCATCACCAGCGACTACAGCCTCAAGGAAATGAAGAAGATGTTAGACTGATGGAAGACTGCTCGGGGAAGAACCTGCCTCACTGATGCAATCTGTTTTGATTGATGACTCAAAGATGTATTTGTCAACATGGGATTGTTCATGATGTAACGGTTAAACAGGAGCACTGTCATCCTATTGCAATTAAGCACATGAACAAAATTTTCTGAAGGAGGAGATTTACAGAAAATGTGAAGATCTTGTACGAAGAGAAAAATTACCATATCACCCAGTAGACCAAAATCACTCAGGATTTGTAATTGATGATTGAACTTTGCTCCTTTTTGAACAAAAACTGGTTGTATTGGGTGGATTTTTCTTGGTCACAATTCCTCTTTCTTCTAAAGTAACCCTCTGATCTACGGGACTGTAGTGAAGGTAAATCCATACTCTGGCTATGATGTCCTATGGGTTCTTTAGGGCTGGTTTCTTTGGCTTGCAGAATGAGAGCACATGACACTCCCCATGACAGAATGGCAGTCCATCACAGGTTACCTTCTCAGTAGAGCTGGTCTCATTTTACAGCTGAGAGGACTGGAGCAAGTAAAGTATCTTGCTCAACAACACAACGCAGCACTCGCGATTGAAGTCAATCCGGGTACTTTTGCATACGCCGAGCATGCTCCCGAATCACTGTACATCTCTGCAGGACTAATGGTGCTTCAAAGTACTTCAAATCTCATTTTTGGAGTTTCAATTGAGTGAAATTCAAATGTTTGTAATTTTTTCCATCAGTTTAAAACTTCATACTTTGATTTTCTTTACAATATTATCATGCAATTACATGCCTCATTAATTTGATGAGATTCCATTTAATCATCAACTTTCCACAATCGGTGTCATCACTGATCAGTATAAAGTGTCTATTATAAGGCATTGTTTAGTTTTCTGGCAGTCCTAAGGATTCTTCTAGTCAAGAGCCAACCTAATATTCCTGTAAGTATAAGGTTTGAATGCGTAAACCTTTCATGTTGTAACCAACATGCATATTTTACACAAATGTTATTTTCATATTAGCTCTGAAATTTCTTTAATAGTGCTGTATAAATGGCAAAATATAAAAAAGAATTATGTTCATTTGTATAACTTTTTAAGGACCAAGAGAATATAGGAAATAAACCTAACTATTATAGTGTGCGTTAAAGCGAAATACTAGAAACACTGGAAAATTATACCTTTTTTTAGATGTGAGTAGAAATTGATCATTTTACAAAATAAATCTTTCACTAAACATTAATATGATGTATTGATGGCAATTTGATCTCAAGTCATCCCGCAAGCCCTTAGCATATATTACCATCCTCTATTAGGCTATGAAGTTAAACTATGAACTTCTCGTCAAAAAGTGAAGTGGGAAATCATACTGACAGTTTTACATTTTCCAGACGGTTTTCTCATGCCCATTGAGGGCAATTCACAGAACGCAGTCACAATTTTTGGTTTATTCATTGTGGCTTTTGCATTTTGCTTATGATACATTAGTCACTCATTTTGTGGTATTAAAGAGTTTATGCAAGAGAGGGGTTGGGGAACCTTTTATACAAGGTTTGAAGATCAGTGAGGAGGGATCGTCAATTGAAGTGATGTTTAGGATTTGTGTTAAATGATTAGTTCAGTGGTCAAGGAAGTTCATCTGGTATGAAAGAGGACTACAGAAAATACTTCATATTTGATTTCATTAAAAGATATTCAAGTTTTGTCTCACTTTTATAGAAATGGCTGGTGTGGAAAGTCTACTGAAGGTCAGTGCCCCCATCATCAATTGTTAGGTATTTTAAGAAAATTAATTTAGCTTTTTCACCAGTTGATTTTTTCTTCAAAAACTTTCTTTTGGTGGTGAATTATTTTTACTAAATTCTGTGTTATTACTTGCCTGGCATTCCTTTTTTGGGCACAAAATCACAGGACAAAATATAATAGAATTCATACAGAAGTAAAGGGATGTGAGGTCAAAACTAATCTGATTTCAGCCGTTTCTACACAAATGAGATGAATTTTTAATTCTTTCTTCACCAATATACTGCTGCTTGTTAGTTTTCTCTCATAGAAGACTTGCTTGACCACTAAATGAATCCTCCCTTGCAATGTCAAGTTGTGCTTCCACATGGTATGTTCTGTTCCTTTTCAAAAGTCAATTAGTCAGTAATGAAAGGGTTGAAAAGCTTTGAGTGAAAGTATGAAATTGATTAATACACAAGTTAAGAATTTCTGTCACCCAATTTAGCTTGTCATAATTTGCTTATTGACCCATGACTATATCATGCATACACATTCCAATATGGTTGGGCAGAAATTGAAGGAATATTCCTGTGAATTTTCATGTGTGATAGAGAACCATACTATTACAGAATCATATCTTATTCCGTTTAGGAGTTAAGAGGGAGGCTCGTCTCAGTCCGTACATCGTTAGTCTCTGTAGAATTGGGGGATGCAGAGCTTTGACGGCACTTCCAGTTTTGAAACGCACAAGATCGCTGTCTGTTTGTACTGTACATGTACACACAAGATCGCTGTCTGTTTGTACTGTACATGTACACACAAGATCGCTGTCTGTTTGTACTGTACATGTACACACAAGATCACTGTCTGTTTGTACTGTACATGTACACACAAGATCGCTGTCTGTTTGTACTGTACACACAAGATCGCTGTCTGTTTGTACTGTACATGTACACACAAGAAGAACACAAGATCGCTGTCTGTTTGTACTTTGTACTGTCTGTTTGTACTGTACACACAAGATCGCTGTCTGTTTGTACTGTACATGTACACACAAGAACGCTGTCTGTTTGTACTCTACATGTACACACAAGATCGCTGTCTATTTGTACTCTACATGTACACACAAGATCGCTGTCTGTTTGTACTCTACATGTACACACAAGATCGCTGTCTGTTTGTACGTGTATACACAAGATCGTTGTCTGTTTGTACATGTACACACAAGATCACTGTCTGTGTGTACATGTACACACAAGATCGCTGTGTTTGTACTCTACATGTACACACAAGATCGCTGTCTGTTTGTACTCTACATGTACACACAAGATCGCTGTCTGTTTGTACTCTACATGTACACACAAGATCGCTGTCTGTTTGTACGTGTATACAAAAGATCGCTGTCTGTTTGTTCTGTACATGTACACACAAGATCACTGTCTGTTTGTACATGTACACACAAGATCGCTGTCTGTTTGTACTCTACATGTACACACAAGATGGCTGTCTGTTTGTACTCTACATGTACACACAAGATCACTGCCTGTTTGTACATGTACACACAAGATCGCTGTCTGTTTGTATTCTACATGTACACACAAGATCGCTGTCTGTTTGTACTCTACATGTACACACAAGATCGCTGTCTGTTTGTAAGTGTATACACAAGATCCCTGTCTGTTTGTACTGTACATGTACACACAAGATCGCTGTCTGTTTGTACTCTACATGTACACACAAGATCACTGCCTGTTTGTACATGTACACACAAGATCGCTGTCTGTTTGTATTCTACATGTACACACAAGATCGCTGTCTGTTTGTACTCTACATGTACACACAAGATCGCTGTCTGTTTGTAAGTGTATACACAAGATCCCTGTCTGTTTGTACTGTACATGTACACACAAGATCGCTGTCTATTTGTACTCTACATGTACACACAAGATCGCTATCTGTTTGTACTCTACATGTACACACAAGATCGCTGTCTGTTTGTACGTGTATACACAAGATCGCTGTCTGTTTGTACATGTACACACAAGATCGCTGTCTGTTTGTTTGTACATGTACACACAAAGATCTGTTTGTCTGTATACACAAGATCGCTGTCTGTTTGTACATGTACACACAAGATCGCTGTCTGTTTGTACATGTACACACAAGATCGCTGTCTCTTTGTACATGTACACACAAGATCGCTGTCTCTTTGTACTGTACATGTACACACAAGATCGCTGTCTCTTTGTACGTGTATACACAAGATCGCTGTCTGTTTGTACATGTACACACAAGATCGCTGTCTCTTTGTACATGTACACACAAGATCGCTGTCTCTTTGTACATGTACACACAAGATCGCTGTCTCTTTGTACTGTACATGTACAAACAAGATTGCTGTCTGTTTGTACATGTACACACAAGATCACTGTCTGTTTGTACATGTACACACAAGATCATTGTCTGTTTGTACATGCACACACAAGATCGCTGTCTGTTTGTACATGTACACACATAGCATTGTGTGTGTGAAGATTCAACCGTAGTACAGAACATCATAATGATGTACGGGAAACTTGTTTTTTCAATGTATTTGTTAGAAAGAAAAAAGTCAAAGTGAAAAGATTAGTAAGATAATACTACAGTAGCAGTCACCAGACAAAAATTACAATGAGCAAAAAAAAAAGAAAAATTCTAGAAAAATGGTTCTGGCAGGATTCAAACCTACAACTTGGTTAAAAACAAATCTGAAGTCCATCACCCTAGTTAATTGCGCTATATCAATTATAATTCGAGCTTTGGGTTTTATTTTATATATACTGTGATTTAAGGACCAACGAATCGTGCAGCAATTGGTTCAAACAATTTGAATTAAGTTCTGAACATTGTATCAATATGACGATTTCACCTCTTTAAATATTAAAGATTTCTTCAGTGTGTTGAAAAGTGACTTTGCAGTACACAGTGTGATGTCACACTTGCAGATCCAAGGCCAATGTTGATGTATTTCTTTCATAATTAATTTCCTCTTTTCTAAATTATAGGAACATCTGTTTCATCATTAATATGGTGTATTACACGCACTTTACAAGAACAAGATTTGTGCACCTCATATACCTTACCCTCTAAATGAAAGAAAGATTTGTAATTTTATTGAAATACAAAAAATTCAATAATGAAATACACTTTACACTGGAAAGTCACTTTTCAATGCACTGGTGGAAAGTAATAATTCATAAATGCTATAAGATAATAACATGGGTTTTTTTAAAACTTATTTGTGTAAATAAGATCAAATGAAAATTCACAGGATAATTTGTCAGTGGTCAAACCCATTCTTGTATGAAAGAGGGTAAGACAAGAAATGTTTAAAGAAGTGTCAATCTTCTTATTCTCTTAAAGAAAAGATTTAAGTTTAAAATTTAGTCTGAGTTGTAGAAATGACTGCAATCAGTGTAGTGGACATCACATTCTGAAATTAATTGTTTAATTTTTTTCTGGAATTTGGTGACTAATATTTGGAGTAATAAGACTTGTAAAGTAACTGATTGACCACCCAAAGATATTTTGATTAAAATTATAGAAAAATATTAAGCAAAACAATTTAGTTTTCAATAAAATGCATTAGGAATTGTTGTGAAGAGGGGTGTAACACTAGGCCCGTAGCCAGGGGGATTTGTTGAGTGAAGGAACCCCCTTTTGTTGAGAAAGTGCCATTTTTGAAATATAATAAGCACTTGGAATTTCAAGGTTTATTGCCCTTTTATACGAAAAACGAACCCCTCTTTCAAATTCCTGAACCCCCTATTGTTGAGAAAGTGCCCTTTTGGAATCTGAAAATATAATAAGCACCTTGAATTTCAAGATTTTTTGCCCTTTTTTATACCAGAAAATGAACCCCGCTTTTAAATTGCTGGCTACAGGCCATACGGATCCATATCTTGAACAGAAGCTAAAGTTTCAGAAAACAAAAACATTTATGGATGTTGAATAATAAATTATATTTCAATCCATTTTGATCAACAACTATACAATTGTGATAAAGCAAACGATGTACAAAAGAGAATGTACATGAATACAAAGCTGTTAATACATGAATACTTTTATGGTATCTCGTACAATAAATTTACTGTTTTAAACAGAAAAGCTTCGTGAAGTAGAAAGACTTGTTTTTCCACAAATTTAAGAATAATGAAGTTTTAGGATCGATTCCCTTAGAAATGATAAGTCTTGATAGTCTAGTCAACGTAGAAATGATGTCTTGATAGTCAACGTAGAAATGATAAGTCTTGATAGTCAACGTAGAAATGATAAGTCTTGATAATCAACGTAGAAATGATAAGTCTTGATAGTCTAGTCAACGTAGAAATGATAAGTCTTGATAGTCAACGTAGAAATGATGTCTTGATAGTCAACGTAGAAATGATAAGTCTTGATAGTCAACGTAGAAATGATAAGTCTTGATAATCAACGTAGAAATGATAAGTCTTGATAGTCAACGTAGAAATGATGTCTTGATAGTCAACGTAGAAATGATGTCTTGATAGTCAACGTAGAAATGATGTCTTGATAGTCAACGTAGAAATGATGTCTTGATAGTCAACGTAGAAATGATGTCTTGATAGTCAACGTAGAAATGATAAGTCTTGATAGTCAACGTAGAAATGATGTCTTGATAGTCAACGTAGAAATGATAAGTCTTGATAGTCAACGTAGAAATGATAAGTCTTGATAGTCAACGTAGAAATGATGTCTTGATAGTCAACGTAGAAATGATGTCTTGATAGTCAACGTAGAAATGATCAGTCTTGATAGTCAACGTAGAAATGATGTCTTGATAGTCAGCTTGATAGTCAACGTAAAAATGATCAGTCTTGATAGTCAACGTAGAAATGATAAGTCTTGATGATCAACGTAGAAATGATGTCTTGATAGTTAACGTAGAAATGATCAGTCTTGATAGTCAACGTAGAAATAACAAGTCTTGATAATCAACGTAGAAATGATGTCTTGATAGTTAATGTAGAAATGATCAGTCTTGATAGTCAACGTAGAAATGACAAGTCTTGATAATCAACGTAGAAATGATGTCTTGATAGTTAACATAGAAATGATCAGTCTTGATAGTCAACGTCTCCATTGTATTAGACACTACTCCATTCACAAGACTGAACTTGATCACTTGTCAGCCAATGGAAATGATTTACTTTCAAATCGTGACAGTCAGCATCAAACAGTCTTAGTTCAGTTTTGTTTGTTTGTTTGTTGAGGGCTTAACGGCACCACGGCAACGAGGGTTAAATTGTGCCTGAGAGGTTAGATCATTCTAAAGGAGAATTACGAGAACTAAAAGTCAGAAAGCTGGGATCGAGAGAGAGGTGCATGGGTGAAAAAAACAAAGTAGAGATAGGGGGGTGGAAGGAAGGACTTAAATATGGCTGTAGATGGAAGCATGATGAAAGAGATAATTTTACCTGGAAGGTTTTTGTGGAAGAACTCTGCAATTGAGTTGTGGGAAGCAAGGGAAGCTCTGGGAAGGTTGTACAGGGGGCAAGCAAAGAGAACGTAATGGACTGAGGGTGCAATGGCAATTGCTGCAGAGGGGTTGGGGGGAGCCAATAAGGAGATGGGAGTGAGTGGGGTAGGTGTGACCTATTCTAAGATGGGTAATATGAACGTTGTCAACACGAGAGAGGTTGTGGATGGTGGGTTTGTTTGGAATGGTGAAGTAGTTCAGTCACACATTACTCTGTTCAAATCATCACTCATCACTGACCTCCAACCTAACACTAGTCATACCTTGCATGATCAGACACCAGAAGTTAAAGTATATAGACTGAAAAAACTGGAAGAAGAAAGGTGATGATCTTTTTTAGCTTTTAAGAAAATATTGACCCTAAATAGCATATAATATGCCAGTTCACAGTTACGAACGCGCATGCCTGAAACTGATTGTGGGGTTAGGTTAAACGATATTAACAATCTCCCCCTGTGTGCCCCAATATCACTCTCTGTCAATCTCCCCCTGTGTGCCCCTATATCACTTTCTGTCAATCTCCCCCTGTGTGCCCCAATATCACTCTCTGTCAATCTCCCCCTGTGTGCCCCAATATCTCTGTCAATCTCCCCCTGTGTGCCCTAATATCCCTCTCTGTCAATCTCCTCCTGTGTGCCCCTATATCACTCTCTGTCAATCTCCCCCTGTGTGCCCCAATATCACTTTCTGTCAATCTCCCCCTGTGTGCCCTGATATCCCTCTCTGTCAATCTCCTCCTGTGTGCCCCTATATCACTCTCTGTCAATCTCCCCCTGTGTGCCCCAATATCACTTTCTGTCAATCTCCCCATGTGTGCCCCAATATCACTTTCTGTCTACTTCCTGCGAAGTTGATAAAGATTGAATAAAGCCATCATTATACATTATTAAGATTCTGTCTTGTATGAAGCCACTCAACTAAGGCTTTGGGGCCTTTAATGTGTCTTCCAATATATTTCTATAATGTGTTATTTACATATCTACAATGACATTGGTCTGACCTCCATAAACTTGAATTGCACATTTTCTATGGGTTCGTAGGGTTTACCTTCACTTCCCACCCAGTTGTTGCAGCACTGAATATAAGTATACACTACTTAAGGCATAGTTATTTCATTAAAAATGGCCAATGACTAAAGGCACCATAAGAACACTATTATCCTGCTCTGGTACCTAACATACATGCACCAACAATCCAAACAAATCTACTACTGTACCAACTAAACACAGTATTTGTGCACTTGCTAAAAATTAGGAACAGCCAATGAAAAAACATACCAGGTTTGACTTCACCCTTCCTTCGCTAATCATTACCTTTTTCAAGGGTGTATCCAGCCTTTTGGATGGTGGGGAGGAAGAAGGGGGGGGGAAGTCTCCGAGAGAAAATACTTTCACCTTTTAGCACAGTTGAAGGACCTGTTCAACCTTATTTTACTTTTCTTTATTTTGATGTTTTTATTTTATTTATGTATGATTGTATGTATGTATGTGTGTATGTATGTAAGTGTGTATGTATGTATTGTTTTATTGTTTTTTTTATTATCATTATTTTTTTCAGGGGGGGGGGGATTGTAAGACCCTTCTGACCCTCCATAGCTTAACCCATGTTTTGCCCATGAAGTTGTATTTGCCTAACTTATAACTTAATGGTTGTATTTGCCTGCATTTGCTTGTCAACACTATATCTTCAGAAGTAGTAAATGGATTTGCAAAAAGTTTAAAGCCCAAGAAAAGTGATTGTGGATCTTCTTGATCAATTTGTAAAAGAAAGTTCTTTTGAATAATTAACTCAATTGAATGAAAACATAAACAACATCATCAAAGAATTTGGAAAACTGTTCCAATTTCAAAACTTAAAAAACTCAAAACCTTAAACAATAAAATAAATTGAGGATTTTACTACAAAACAAAATTTTCAATACTATGTTTTCAGTTTGAAACATTTGGCAAGATAAATACCTTTTTTGGGACTATCTTCTACCATTACAGATATGGCCTCTCTTTGAGTACATGAGTATATTTTGTCTACCCATGGAGAGGTAGCTTGGCAAGAATAAATGCTTAGACAGTGAAACTTGGAGGGAACAGGGCAAAAGTGCTCCTTTGCAATTATGAAAAGTGCCCTTTTGAAATTACAAAAGTATTCACATGACTGAATTTTGTTACATCTGATCTCTCAGAAAGAGCCACAAATATCACCTGAATACCAAGAAAATATGATGAAATTTATAGCTATCACCATAGAAACAAGACCCTCTTTTCGCATAGTGACAAATATCATTTTTTATGACCTTTGTATATCAATTCCGCATACTGACGAATGTCTTTGGGACGAACAAAAATGTAAAAGAGAATGGATATATACATTTTTAAAGCAATTTTCAAACCTTTTATCTTTTGCCCTCTTCAATAAGGTATAAATATACTGTTTTACCCTTCAGAATCACAAAGAGAAGTAAATTGGAAAATTAACAAATCTTTGACATCAATTTTCTCAAAACTATGTCTTCATACATTTATCACTTGCAGTTGGAATAAATTATAAAATTTCCCACGGTTCTGAATAAAGGTGTCGAAAATCAGAAATAATATTAATGTAGTCAATACATCTTTATATATACTTCCCTCTTTAGCATTTAAATGTACTTTTCATCACACAATTAAATGGGAACGTTAGAAATCTATAAAATAAAATTAAAATGTTTTTTTTCTTTTATTATTTTTTCTTCCCTCAAATTCGTAATTTTTCAGCAGTTATAAGCATAGCTTTTTCTAGCTCAGTCAGAAGTACGCGAAAAGAGGGAGGAAAAGAGACAATATATTTGGGTCTTATTTCCCTTTTCAAAAAATTTGTAAGAGCAATTCCAAATCCAGTTAATCACAGAGCGCCCCTCAAATTATGTGGCCCCTCCACACACCTGTTCCACTGCCTCTAAATGACTGAGCTACAGATTAAAATCAGTAATTAAACCTCTTCAGCACAAATACACACTAAGTCACATTTTATGCATTGCAACAGAATCACAATGAATGTTGGATATTGAAGGATTAGTAAGGGGTGAAGCAAGTCATATCTCATAGAAACAAGTCATATCTCAACAAGTGAACCAAGTCATATCTCATAGAAACAAGTCATATCTCATATCTCAACAAGTGAAGCAAGTCATATCTCATAGAAACAAGTCATATCTCATAAAAACAAGTCATAGCTAATATCTCAATAAGTGAAGCAAGTCATATCTCATAGAAACAAGTCATATCCCATATCTCAACAAGTGAAGCAAGCAACAAGTGAAGCAAGTCATATCTCATAGAAAGAGGGCTTCAAAAACAACAAAATGGTGAAGAAAGCATTCAAAAATCTTATTCCGTTAAGGAGATTATCTAAGTTTAACGTTTGGTATTATTTGTGTAAAAACAGCTGAAATCAGACTAGTTGTGATGTCATAGCCTCAGGTTCCTCAAAGTCTTTGTGCATTCTATCGTATTTTGTGCCTTAAAAACCATGGGATATGTCAAAAAATTAGTAAAACTTCATAAATCTAGAAATATACCTAAAAAAAGTTTGAGGAAAAATAATTTAAATAGTGAAAATTTAAACACTTTCTTCAAAATACATTAACAATTATTAAGAATGTGAGGATGAAGACATCAACTTTCCATAGTAGACTTACTACACCAATCATTTCTACACAAGACCTTTAAACTTAAATATCTCCTTAATGGAATAGGATTGTTAAACCCTTTCTTCACCATTTTGTTTCTTTTGAAGTCTTTTTCATATAAGATGGACATGCGTGACCACTGAACTAATCCTTTAAACTATGCTACACTACAACAGCTGTGCCACAATCCCTGCGATACACTGCATAAACCATGCATTTGAGCTTGATGTTTCCAGAATGGATGTACAACCATGTCCTCCCTTCAGTTGGTGTGAACTTTGATCATCTTTTTCTTTACAGAGATACTGAAGAAATCTGCTTCTCACCAAGTCTGGAAAAATATAAACCAATCAAAACCAAACTGTACTTGCCAATGATCCTTTTAATGTTGCAAATACTGAATACTACCTCAATTTTTCAAAACCACATTAAAACACTTCTGCTATTGAAATTTCTATAACAGAGACTCCATGACATTAGACTCGTCCAGCTTTTTTTTATAATGAATTCAAAGCCTTCAACTACTAAGGAACCACATTGAATTTCCTTTGAACCTGTTTTGTATTTTCAAATAGAGCCAAAGTGTTGCATCTTACAGAGAAATTTCACAGTATCTTACTTCACATCTTGTTACAAGCAATTCCATAGCCAAATCTTTTGTCAAATTCATTTGAACAAAGTTCTGAATATTCTTTTCCCTTCTGAATTATTAGGAAGTTGTAAATTTATCTTATTATTATTTATTCATCTTTATGTTGTTTATCAACAAACAATTGCAGGAGCATTTTCTCAAGAAATGCTGTCTCTTCAAGAAGTTCCTCCAGCTTCGACAAATCATATGTTCACCCAAAGTACATATCTTACCATCCATATGCAGACTACAACCAAGACTTTGAAGGCACTGACACTTACATGCCTATTTTGTTTCAATATCCCCCACCAAGTATGTGATTAAAATAACATTTCATCCACAATTTTTAAAATTTTAAAAGCATTAAATTAATATGAACACAATTTGTTCTCCTTTATTTAACTTGTATACATTTGTTTGTATCTTTCCAGCAGCCTCCAGAAATATGTCTTTTAAATTCAAGATCAGTGTATAAAAACAAGCCTCCTACAAATCTCCCAATTCCTATCCTTTGCCATCACAGCTATCAGTTGATAGGGAAGATGAAGTAGTAACCCCAAATTACATCCTTTGAGAAATTAGTACCACTGTGAAATATTGATTATCATAATACCAGTACTGATATTAAAGATACCCGAACCAACAAATCGTGATATGTCATTTTTACAGGAAAAGTGCATGTGTCAAAAGAAAATGAATTTAAATTTCAGAAAGATTGCAAATGAATGAAACTTCAGAAGAATAGTTGCTGCAAACCTGTTTTTGAAAAAGTTTTTAAAAGAAATTGAAATTTGCATCCTGTTAAGCCTTATGTGAATAATTTTCCTATACTAGGACACAATGTACCACAATGTGGTGATGTATCACAATAGTTTTGTCTTTGATAATCCATATATAATTCAGAAATATAGTGATGGCACAACGAGAAAGAGAGGAAAGAATGCCAAGTACCCGATGATGGGTTCAGTCCAAGCTGCTGGTTCTGCTCAATTTCTCCTGTTGCCTTTGTACATTCTTGAGATTTTCTGAAAAATACAAAATTATTCATGGCTAATCCATTGTTCAATAAATTTCCATTAGCACATATGAAGTACCACGTAATGATGAAGATAGTTTTCACCTGTAGGTGGCAATGATGGTATATCTCACACTGTCTTGGATGGGACGGACCTGTCTACAAGAAATCCTGTTTCTGCTGAAATGACTCAAGACCTGACCCAAGACCCACTTTTGCTGGACTCGGACTCGGGTATCAGGAACTTGAATGGGGTAGTTTCAACTATAAGAACTCAAGTATAGTTTTTTTTACTGGACTTAAGAGTCTGGCACCAGCCACTTGGACGGGACTGACTTGTCTACAAGGAATCCTGTTTTTGCTTAACTCCACTCGGGCACAAGAAACTTGCATGGGGTAGATTCAATTAAAATAATTCAAGTAATGTGTTTCTTGGACTTAGAACTCTGGCACCAGCAACTTGGATGGGACAATATCTACAAAGAACTATATCCTGTTTTTGCTAATCTCTACTCTGGCACCAGGAATTCTGGCACGAGCAACTTGGATGGGACAATATCTACAAGGAATTATATCCCATTTTTGCTGATCTCTACTCTGGCACCAGGAACTCTTGAGCAGCTTGGATGGGACAATATCGACAAGGAATTCTAACCTGTTTTTGCTGATCTCTACTCTGGCACCAGGAACTCTGGCATGAGCAACTTGGATGGGACAATATCTACAAGGAATTATATCCCGTATTTGCTGATCTCTACTCTGGCACCAGGAACTCTGGCACGAGCAACTTGAATGGGACAATATCTACAAGGAATTATATCCCGTTTTTGCTAATCTCTACTCTGGTACCAGGAACTCTGGCGCAAGCAACTTGGATGGGACAATATCTACAAGGAATTATATCCCGTTTTTACTGATCTCTACTCTGGCACCAGGAACTCTGGCACGAGCAACTTGGATGGGACAATATCTACAAGAAATTATATCCCGTTTTTGCTGATCTCTACTCTGGTACCAGGAACTCTGGCATGAGCAACTTGGATGGGACAATATCTACAAGGAATTATATCCCGTTTTTACTGATCTCTACTCTATCACCAGGAACTCTGGCACGAGCAACTTGGATGGGACAATATCTACAAGGAATTATATCCCGTTTTTACTGATCTCTACTCTGGCACCAGGAACTCTGGCATGAGCAACTTGGATGGGACAATATCTACATGGAATTTTTTCCTGTTTTTGCTGATCTCTACTCTGGCACCAGGAACTCTGGCACGAGCAACTTGGATGGGACAATATCTACAAGGAATTATATCCCGTTTTTGCTGATCTCTACTCTGGCACCAGGAACTCTGGCACGAGCAACTTGGATGGGACAATATCTACAAGGAATCATATCCTGTTTTTGCTGATCTCTACTCTGGCACCAGGAGCTCTGGCACGAGCAACTTGGATGGGACAATATCTACAAGGAATTATATCCCGTTTTTGCTGATCTCTACTCTGGCACCAGGAACTCTGGCACGAGCAACTTGGATGGGACAATATCTACAAGGAATTATATCCCGTTTTTGCTGATCTCTACTCTGGCACCAGGAACTCTGGTGAGATGAACTCAACTACAAGGACTCAAAGGGTTTGTTTGCTTGACTAAAGGCTCAGAGACCAGGGACTCGGATTTAAAAGTGGTGGAATTTACTTCAACACTTTGTTCCCCATTCCCTAACTTTGTCAGCAAGGGAACAGTAGAATCCCAAAAGATTCATGATCAATTCAAAATCTTCAATATATTCTTTCATTGCAGAAGGAAGAAGATTTTCCTTCCCTTGTTTTTTCTTCTTTTAAATCATGGTGAACCATATATCTTGATATTGAAACCAACATATTATGAAATCCAAATCATGTTAATAAAACATTTCACATCTTAAATCTCCATCAATACTGGTACACCTTTACAGCCCAGTAGACTAACGTGGAGAAAATGTGTCTTACTCAATCAAGGACACAATGCATGCATGAATCAAACTGAGAAAGTTCTTGCAAAAAAGCTTGAATCTTTCTACCTGTGATGGTTGCTAGTACTGTTTTGAGCTGCTTTTTGGAATTTAAATCCGGTCTGTTTGTAGGGGTGATGTCCAACTGGTAGTCTGGCCCATATTCCAGGAAGAACTGTTGGCAAATGTGAGACGAGATATTTTAGATGATAACTTAAATGAAACTCATGGAATAGAGAATGCCCATGTGAAGTCACACACACTTGACCAGCACCATCCAAGAGGTCTAGTGGTTTAATAGTGTAAATCTTTTTTATTTAAGCCGACTAAGAATAGAGTATGTTTATTGAAAGTGAGCTTGTACCCCACCCACTTCCTTTTCGCCTTACAAATATTTGCTTTTCCCTTTAATTTTCTTTACTTTTCTAATTTCGCAGACACAGGACCCTCATTTGACCTTAGTTGGGATTGGTTTGGTGGTGTTTAACAGTACAACTACAGCATAGTGGTGCCAGAGAGGGTGCCATAAAGTAAAGGAGCATCATTCTAAGAGACAAATAGGACCTACAAAGTCAGACATGTTAACGTGGAGATTTAAAAAACAAACAATACAATCCACTGTTTCTGATTGGTCAAAGTGTGATAATTGAAGAAAAAAATTACATACAATATTTCATATTTAACATATTATTACAAGATTAAACAAAAACTGCCACTGAATTAAAAGAATTAATTTCTCGACCACCTGCAACAAACTTACAGCATGGTCAGGGATCTCTGACTGTAGTCTCAGACCAAGCATCATGGCGGTCATTTGTGTCCAGCATCGGGCAGTATTGGCATTGTGATATCCACCTGTAATGAGAATTTAAAGGATACATGTAAGTTTAGTAGTCAAACAAGTTCATTTTATATAAGAACAATGAACAAAATTGTCCAGAAACTAATTACGGGTTTTAGTTTGTTACGGAGATTTCTAAGTTTAGAAGTTTATCAGAAAAGTCTGAATCCAGACTAGCTTGGATATGACAACTTCACATTCTTTGTAAATTTGGATGCAATATTGTGGTTTTGTTCCTGACACCCATTGGACATGCCAGGACAGTAGTGAAACAGGATCTAGTGGAGTAACTGTAATTCATCACCTAAATAATTCTAAATTTATTTCATCAATTTTAAATAAAATACATTAACAAATATTTGAAAATTGTGGGTGCAACATCATTGCTTTACACCATACATTATAAACCAATCATTTTCACATAAACTTATGACAACTTTAAAAGTCAATATATCTTGAATGAAATATGAGATGTCAAAATTGTTTCTTATAACTCTGTGTGCATCTTTGTCCTCTAGTATACATGACCGACATGCCTGACTCATAAACGTTTTTAATCAATTGGATCAATTTGCCTGCAATCGTTCAGTGCTACAGACCTTTTCAAACGGAGTTTAGCCAAACGTGATTTCTTCAGTACTTTGACCAATCAAATGTTTCCCAAACAATTAGGTGCTGGTTTGAGGAAAGAAATGTAAGCAGCAATACGTGCACGTATTTCCTTTATGTATAACGCATGTACAGTATGATACGTGCACTTGAGAACGTTTTTACATACGCTTGATCCCATACCATGTGTGAATTGTGCAGACGGCCAAGATTCCTCCAGTATTTTATTGGTCAATAAATTCCTCCAGGATACGATTGGTCCATTATGGATACGTGAATCTAGGCCATGTGACATTATTTAAATTAGTTATCCGGAAATTGCCAATTCAGATTGACAGAGGTCTATAAGGATGGTTATGGGTTTCAATCCATCACAGATGGGACCACCATGTTCTTGTAATGGTGAAGCATTACTAGTGTTCGCATTAGGACACTGGATTGCAGGATTCCCGTAAAACATTTTGAATTCCTCCCAAACAAAACACATCGGGAGGAAAATTTCAGCAAAGAAATTAAGTAAGCATTAAGTACCTAAGTATTGAAATTTTCCAAAGTCCCTCCTACAACCCCTCCTATTTTTGTCCAAATTCCCAGCACCAAAATTATTCTTAAGGGGACAGGATGTATTTTACATTTTTATATCATAAAAGTTCCCGTACCTCATTATAATTCATCAGATGAATCAATGCTTATAGTCTAATACAGACCAGGGGTCAAATTTCCCACTGTTCTGCGAATAGTGCTTTTTATGCAGTAACAGCAATTTTTCACACAGTATTCTTTTCACAAGCATGTGGCATCAATGATCAGCTGATTTCTCCTCAAAAAAGAAGTGCGTGTTTTCAAACAAGATTATCATGAAAATAATTTCTTCCAAGCTGCAGTAAGAAAAAGCTTTCCCAACCTTTCCCGCAATTGTCAGCACAATTAATCATGAATACTCACATAATATTACGACTGCTTGCACATGTACGGCTAGATACACAACTGGATGCTATGTACTTAAACCAACATTCATATTTGCACATATTAACCAACAAGTAGTTATAACTTAAGCCCATTCTATTATTGCCAAAAACGTTGGAACAGTGAATTTGTACAGTATTATTTGAGAAAGTACTGTTTTATGGAAAATGGGAAAAAAATAGAAATGTCAACCCCTGCAGACTGAATTATATTTCATGCCCATTTCCTGGAGTCCTGTGATAATTCTCCACCAACAAAATAAAGGCACCAACAGACTGATATTTATTTTTGCATATTTATCTGCTTTCTTATTTTGTTCAAAAAATCCCATGTCCCAATGTGTACAGTTAAAGGTATATGGGCAGGAAGAGGCAACATTAGCTAAACTTGATTTTTAAATCTATGAAGAAAGCAACAAAATTATCAAAAGCTGTAAAAGGATTAGTTCAGGAGTCCCGCAAGTCAATCTTATATGAAAACGACTTCAAAAGAAACAAAATAGTGAAAAAAGCATTCAATAATCTTATTCTGTTAAGGAGATATCTAGGTTTAAAGTTTGGTATCGTTTGTGTAGAAACAAATGAAATCAGACTAGTCCTCAAAGTCTTTATGTATTCTACCATATTTTGTCCTGCGATTTTATGGCTTAAAGAAACCATGGAATATGTCAAAAAAAGGAGTAAAACTGCACCTAGGAAGAGTATTTATAATATACTATATACTATACTATTTATAATATATTTATATATAAATAAATCAAATAGTGAAAAAAATTAATAAACTCTCTTAAAAATCCATTAACATTTGCTAAGAATGTGAGGATGAAGATTTCCATTGAAGACTTACTATGCCAGCCATTTCTACACAGATAAGACAGGAGCTTTAAACTTGAATATCTCCTTAAGGGAATAAGATTTGTGAATTCTTTCTTCACCATTTTGTTTCTGTAGAAGTCCTCTTTCATACAAGATACTGTAGATATGCTTGGATTATGAAATAATCCTTTAAAAACAGGCCATTTTACAGCTTTAATGAAGATTCTTGTGCAAATATGCAAATGTTTGTCTTACTCGTGTGATGTATGAACAGGACATATTCTCTATTTTCTCATGTAAATCCATTGCTTTTCAACCCTCTGCCATTTCTCTTTGGAATAGGGAAGAGAATTCTAATGAATTTTTTTTTATCTTTATCCATACCCCCAACCACAATCAAGCTGGAGAGGGCATTTTTTCAACATGTTTTTCTGTTAATACATAACATTTTTAAATAACATTTTTACATATTTTTACATAATATTTGTTTAATCTTAATCTTCTTTCAAACTACACATGCTGCTTTCAAAATTCAAACACTATTAAACTAGAATTTAATGCTCTTTTCAGTACGTGGTTGAACAGAAAATTATTGTACCTGTCCAATGTTTACAGATCTTCAAGATGCATACCCTGATGTCTCTACAGTCCACACAGGACATGTGGAATTCACTATCTTGTGTATTACTGCTAATTCCTAATGTACAGTAGACCATACATACAATATTTTTGTGATTAATCCTTTAAATGTTTTACTGAATGTTTTGAGGGGTTGTAAGCTATTAGGAATTATAATCACTTTCTTCCTTTAGATGAAACTATAAATGTTCAACTGTTTGCACCATAGAAGCAGGACAGCTGTAACCATGACAGTGAAAGGAGCTCATAAATGGTATCATCATTGCTTGTGTTAAAAAAGGTACAAATAAAGGTTACAAAATTAAAGTAAGTTGCCTTAAATCTTGCGCATCATATTGAAAAATATGCTTGAAGTGTGAGTATTTTATCATGTTGATGAGAACAGGATTTTCTTAGGTGAAATTAAAGGCAATGAGGCCTTATTTTGTGTATTTTCTTGCCATTGAGACAATCAACTGTTGTGAAGCGTAACTATGTGCCAACGCCCAAAAATCAAAAATAGAAATGCGGATCTCTTCCTCACATGACCAAGCACTGTTCAGTGAAATAGAACCAGATTAGGGATAGGCAACCGCCCTTGGATCTGTGAGCCTTCCTTGGATCTGTGAGCCTCCCTTGGATCTGTGAGCCTCCCTTGGATCTGTGAGCCTCCCTTGGATCTGTGAGCCTCCCTTGGATCTGTGAGCCTCCCTTGGATCTGTAAGCCTCCCTTGGATCTGTGAGCCTCCCTTGGATCTGTGAGCCTCCCTTGGATCTGTGAGCCTCCCTTGGATCTGTGAGCCTCCCTTGGATCTGTGAGCCTCCCTTGGATCTGTGAACCTCCCTTGGATCTGTGAGCCTCCCTTGGATCTGTGAGCCTCCCTTGGATCTGTGAGCCTCCCTTGGATCTGTGAGCCTCCCTTGGATCTGTGAGTATCTCAAAGTACAATATTTTGTAAATGGGGTTAAGAGGAGATAGTTGTTAGTATAAACAACATGTACAACCAAACAAACCTCCTCCTAGGACCAGAGTGGGCAGGTGCCACTTGAGTAAGAACTGTAGGCATTCAACAGGTGCTTTGGTTGTAAGGTTGAATGAGTTCATGGGATCCCCTGCCAGAGTGTCGGCCCCACACTGGACCACCAAGGCATCACAGGGAAAGGCACTCTTGATTTCCTTCATAACTCTGGGGAAAACAATAATAATGTCGCAATCGTTCTCCTGAAATTATTCTTAAGAAATTAAACTTTTTCAAAGTGGAACATTTTATTGCTAAAGAGATTATCAGCAGTCAGAACTCCCTGTAGTTGTATGAGATTTGGGCCACACTCTTAATCTGGAAGCTATTCCTTCTATACTGTAGCACATAAACAATTTCAGACTGGTGATTAGTCCATTCACAAACGATACAACGAAAGGACACAAAGAAATAAAATGGGGGATAGGTGATTAACAAGGTTGAATTAATAAACCCTGATAAGGCACATCAATTATGTGAATCTCACATCTACTTTTCAGTAACTGAACAATGTGTGGATGTACACAGAAAAACAAATGGTTTGATGGACGGTACGGGTGCTATTACCTCATCATCAACTTTATTGGCGAGGGGATTAATAAATGTTAAAAATATCATAACATGAAAAACTTACCTAACAAATATTGCATAATACAGAGCATCAGTGATAGCATCCTGTAGAGGAATGTTGATGGCATAGAAACGACCTCGACCCAAACCAACATCATCACTACAGCCAGAGCCTGTAAGGGGGGAAAACCTCACAGTTTACACACAAAAGATACTGAACACACAGCGTCACAGCAGCCTGAGAAGAGAACATATCTGCAAGTAAATATAGTTATAAAGTGAAATCCATCCACGCCATTAGGCCCACAGAGCCAGTGCCTATCTCCAGTTTCCTTGGCTAAGCAGATAAGAGCACATGACTCCCCATGCTAGTCCATCACAAGTGATTTTACAGCTAAGTGGACTGGTGTCGTTCAAACCTGTTACCTTTTGCATATGTACAAGCAAACCACTGATCCACCACATCTCTATGGAATATAGGAATTGTCAACAACATTTCTCTAGCCTACGTTGGATTTGGATTCCGGGGTGCCAACACTGAAGGGGAGGGGGCAACGGAACTCTAGCACTTCAAAAAGAATTATTTCTTAGTTTCTTCATACTTTGTTTTATTTTGTCCTTTGTCATATACCAGAACAACATTGTCTCACCACTGAACTTAGAAGCTGAGAATACTTGAATCACATAAATTGATGAAAAGGAAATCATTTTCTTTTCACAAAGATAAAAATGAAATATGATCAAAGTTTTGCAATATTTACAAGACATAGGTGTACCTTGCTTGTCCATACATTCCACAATGATGATTTTCATTTCAAAACAATTTATCACTTATCAAAGAATCAGAAAAGAATTGTTTTGCATATTCTAATTTTATCAATTTGATCATACTGAAGGCTTGCCGGGGCCTAGGGTTTATGGCTTACCATATAATGGGGTTAGATAGCTAACTTATACCATGCTGAAAGCTTATAGGGGCCTGTGTTCTCCTCACTTTCGACATGATAAGGAATACATGATGAATTAATCCTCTTTCTAGCTAGCAAGTGAAGTGTGAAGAAGCTCTCAGGTTGTAAGGAGTGGATTACCCCTGCACTGTGTATGGTGTAACAACAGCTTATTGCTAGCAATTAAACTGTGAAGGGGCTTTCAGGTTAGAGGGTGAGGATTACACCCTGATTTTGAGAAAACTGAGGGTGTCAGGTTGGAGGGGCCCCAATCGATAATATTCTTAATGAAACCAAGAAAAACAATCTTTTAAAGAAGCAATATTGCTTGAATTGATACTGTACCTGGATAAAATCCGGCAGAATGTTTGTGGAATGATACCGTCATCACTTTTGGTGTGTAGCAGAAGGCATCTTCAACCGCTTTATATCAAAGGAAATACAGAAGTGTTTGATACATCATGGCAATACCACACACAAAAGACTTGCTCAACAAATTTTTTAAAGCAAGAATAAAATTCTAGAGAGGCAGAATAAATGATATTCATACAAAAATTGTTTAATGTTTTCATAGTATGTATAATTACCAGCTAAAACAAACAGTAACAAGTTTTATTTTTTTCCAAATAAACACGTTTTCACCCAGTGTTAAACGGGTACGTACTAATTTAATTACAACTGCAAATCAGTCCCTTTGTTGACAGGAATGGAGAAATGTCTTCAGAACTTAAATTTTAATCTTGCTCATACAATTGCATCAAATGTGTGGAATCAGAAAATGAGTAAAATACAAAGAAATATTCTTGGCCCTAAGGACATGACAGGCACACTGTTGCTGAGTACATGATGGAGATCAGACATCTTTTAATTGAGAAATTTTCAATATTGATTACATGAACAGAACTTGCAAATTGAAATTTGCTGCTTTACACCAGAGCTTATCAATATCTTTCCTTTAGGTCTGTCAATCATTCACAGTTAATGCACACATCACCTCCAGCAAATAATACACAACTATTTTTGTTTGTTTGTTTGTTTGATGAGAGTTTAACGGCACCACAACAGCAAAGGTCAAATTGTGCCTGAGAGGTTAGATCATTCCAGAGGTAGGAAGGAGAGTAAACGGGGGGAGATTGAGGAAACACGAGAACTAAAAGCCAGAAAGCTGGGATCAAGAGAGGAGGTGTATGGGTGAAAAAATAATGTAGAGAGAGAGGGGGTGGGGAAGGAAAACTAAATATGATTGTAGAGGGAAGCATGATAAAGGAAGGAGATAATTTTATCCAGAGGTTTTTTTTGGAAGAGCTCGGCTATTGAATTGTGGGCAGCAAGGGAAGCTATTTTTATCACCAGTTTGCAAACAAACTTCTCCCACTAAGACACTTAACACGGATGAGTGATTTCAATCACAAAAGTGCCCTGATTACTCTTCACTGACTTCTGTAATGTTATACACACAAATAACCTTGGGCTACTTGGCTGTGGTGTGCATGGGAATGGCAGATAAACAATCATTGTTTTGAGTGAAACACAATACACTGAAAAAGAAGTCGGGTTGGTAACTGCCATAACTGAGTTTTTAGGATTAACTCAGGTGTTGGGTGTGTGTAGGCTTAAAGAGAAACTTTTCGGCATGTATGTTGATGCTTATAACGTGCAATCAAAAGTCAACAATATGGAATTTGAAATTTACAGTGTGTTTTTGTTTTTCCTAGATCATTTAAATCAGTAAAAACCTTTTAGTTATGCAAAACAAAATTTCATGTTTATCTCTTCACGATTTGCCATAAATATAACCAACAAAATAATTTATTACAAAATTTAATTCTTTCATATACAAGAACAGACTAGTGGAACGATACCCACCTGTACAAATGTTAACCATGCCAATGTTCTCTATACCAATGTGCTTCTAACAATTCCATCCTTTACCAATTTATAACAAGTTTGCCATTTTACAAAATAAAATCTTTTTCATTCCATAGTCCACAGAAGACAGGTTGCTGCAGTTACTGCCCTGTACAAAAACACACTAGCCACAGACCACAAATCAATTTGCCTGCACCTTATGTTAGACAGTGTACCATGGATCAAGTACTGTATCTCTGCCTGATCATGCTCTCTCTCTCTCTCTCCTTGCCTGCTGCTAGGACAAACTCTCTTGACACGATCATGCTTTCTCTCTCTCTCTCCCTTGCCTGCTGCTAGGACAAACTCTCTTGACACGATCATGCTCTCTCTCTCCTTGCCTGCTGCTAGGACAAACTCTCTTGACACGATCATCTCTCTCTCTCTCCTTGCCTGCTGCTAGGACAAACTCTCTTGACACGATCATCTCTCTCTCTCTCTCTCTCTCCTTGCCTGCTGCTAGGACAAACTCTCTTGACACGATCATGCTCTCTCTCTCTCTCCTTGCCTGCTGCTAGGACAAACTCTCTTGACACGATCATGCTTTCTCTCTCTCCTTGCCTGCTGCTAGGACAAACTCTCTTGACACGATCATGCTCTCTCTCTCTCCTTGCCTGCTGCTAGGACAAACTCTCTTGACACGATCATGCTCTCTCTCTCCTTGCCTTGCCTGCTGCTAGGACAAACTCTCTTGACACGATCATGCTCTCTCTCTCTCTCTCTCCTTGCCTGCTGCTAGGACAAACTCTCTTGACACGATCATGCTCTCTCTCTCTCCTTGCCTGCTGCTAGGACAAACTCTCTTGACACGATCATGCTCTCGCTCTCTCTCTCCTTGCCTGCTGCTAGGACAAACTCTCTTGACACGATCATGCTCTCTCTCTCTCTCCTTGCCTGCTGCTAGGACAAACTCTCTTGACACGATCATGCTCTCTCTCTCTCCTTGCCTGCTGCTAGGACAAAATCTCTTGACACGATCATGCTCTCTCTCTCTCTCCTTGCCTGCTGCTAGGACAAACTCTCTTGACACGATCATGCTCTCTCTCTCTCTTTGCCTGCTGCTAGGACAAACTCTCTTGACACGATCATGCTCTCTCTCTCCTTGCCTGCTGCTAGGACAAACTCTCTTGACACGATCATGCTCTCGCTCTCTCTCTCTCTCTCCTTGCCTGCTGCTAGGACAAACTCTCTTGACACGATCATGCTCTCTCTCTCCTTGCCTGCTGCTAGGACAAACTCTCTTGACACGATCATGCTTTCTCTCTCTCTCTCCTTGCCTGCTGCTAGGACAAACTCTCTTGACACGATCATGCTCTCTCTCTCTCCTTGCCTGCTGCTAGGACAAACTCTCTTGACACGATCATGCTCTCTCTCTCTCCTTGCCTGCTGCTAGGACAAACTCTCTTGACACGATCATGCTCTCTCTCTCTCTCCTTGCCTGCTGCTAGGACAAACTCTCTTGACACGATCATGCGCTTTCTCTCTCCTTGCCTGCTGCTAGGACAAACTCTCTTGACACGATCATGCTCTCTCTCTCTCTCCTTGCCTGCTGCTAGGACAAACTCTCTTGACACGGTCATACTCTCTCTCTCTCTCCTTGCCTGCTGCTAGGACAAACTCTCTTGACACGATCATGCTCTCTCTCTCTCCCCTTGCCTGCTGCTAGGACAAACTCTCTTGACACGATCATGCTCTCTCTCTCTCCTTGCCTGCTGCTAGGACAAACTCTCTTGACACGGTCATGCTCTCTCTCTCTCTCTCCTTGCCTGCTGCTAGGACAAACTCTCTTGACACGATCATGTTCTCTCTCTCTCTCTCCTTGCCTGCTGCTAGGACAAACTCTCTTGACACGATCATGCTCGCTCTCTCTCTCTCTCCTTGTCTGCTGCTAGGACAAACTCTCTTGACACGATCATGCTCTCTCTCTCTCTCTTGCCTGCTGCTAGGACAAACTCTCTTGACACGATCATGTTTTCTCTCTCTCTCTCCTTGCCTGCTGCTAGGACAAACTCTCTTGACACGGTCATGCTCTCTCTCTCTCCTTGCCTGCTGCTAGGACAAACTCTCTTGACACGATCATGCTCTCTCTCTCTCTCTCCTTGCCTGCTGCTAGGACAAACTCTCTTGACACGATCATCTCTCTCTCTCCTTGCCTGCTGCTAGGACAAACTCTCTTGACACGATCATGCTCTCTCTCTCTCCTTGCCTGCTGCTAGGACAAACTCTCTTGACACGATCATGCTCTCTCTCTCTCCTTGCCTGCTGCTAGGACAAACTCTCTTGACACGATCATGCTCTCTCTCTCTCTCTCTCTCCTTGCCTGCTGCTAGGACAAACTCTTTTGACACGATCATGCTCTCTCTCTCTCTCCTTGCCGCTGCTAGGACAAACTCTTTTGACACGATCATGCTCTCTCTCTCTCCTTGCCTGCTGCTAGGACAAACTCTCTTGACACGGTCATGCTCTCTCTCTCCTTGTCTGCTGCTAGGACAAACTCTCTTGACACGATCATGCTCTCTCTCTCCTTGCCCGCTGCTAGGACAAACTCTTTTGACACGATCATGCTCTCTCTCTCTCCTTGCCTGCTGCTAGGACAAACTCTCTTGACACGATCGTGCTCTCGCTCTCTCTCTCTCCTTGTCTGCTGCTAGGACAAACTCTCTTGACACGATCATGCTCTCTCTCTCTCCTTGCCCGCTGCTAGGACAAACTCTTTTGACACGATCATACTCTCTCTCTCTCCTTGCCCGCTGCTAGGACAAACTCTCTTGACATGATCATGTTCTCTCTCTCTCTCCTTGCGTGCTGCTAGGGCAAACTCTCTTGACGTGATCATGTTCTCTCTCTCTCTCTCCTTGCCTGCTGCTAGGACAAACTCTCTTGACACGATCATGCTCTCTCTCTCCTTGCCTGCTGCTAGGACAAACTCTTTTGACACGATCATGCTCTCTCTCTCTACTTGCCTGCTGCTAGGACAAACTCTTTTGACACGATCATGCTCTCTCTCTCTCCTTGCCTGCTGCTAGGACAAACTCTCTTGACACGATCATGCTCTCTCTCTCTCCTTGCCTGCTGCTAGGACAAACTCTCTTGACACGATCATGCTCTCTCTCTCCTTGCCTGCTGCTAGGACAAACTCTCTTGACACGATCATGCTCTCTCTCTCTCCTTGCCTGCTGCTAGGACAAACTCTCTTGACACGATCATGCTTTCTCTCTCTCCTTGCCTGCTGCTAAGACAAACTCTCTTGACACGATCATGCTCTCTCTCTCTCTCTCTCCTTCCCTGCTGCTAAGACAAACTCTCTTGACACGATCATGCTCTCTCTCTCTCCTTGCCCGCTGCTAAGACAAACTCTCTTGACACGATCATGCTCTCTCTCTCTCCTTGCCTGCTGCTAGGACAAACTCTCTTGACACGATCATGCTCTCTCTCTCCTTGTCTGCTGCTAGGACAAACTCTCTTGACACGATCATGCTCTCTCTCTCTCTCTCTCTCCTTGCCTGCTGCTAAGACAAACTCTCTTGACACGATCATGCTCTTTCTCTCTCCTTGCCTGCTGCTAGGACAAACTCTCTTGACACGATCATGCTCTCTCTCTCTCCTTGCCCGCTGCTAGGACAAACTCTTTTGACACGATCATGCTCTCTCTCTCTCTCCTTGCCTGCTGCTAGGACAAACTCTCTTGACACGATCATGCTCTCTCTCTCTCCTTGCCCGCTGCTAGGACAAACTCTCTTGACACGATCATGCTCTCTCTCTCTCCTTGCCTGCTGCTAGGACAAACTCTCTTGACACGATCATGCTCTCTCTCTCCTTGCCTGCTGCTAGGACAAACTCTCTTGACACGATCATGCTCTCTCTCTCCTTGCCTGCTGCTAGGACAAACTCTCTTGACATCATCGTGCTCTCGCTCTCCTTGCCTGCTGCTAGGACAAACTCTCTTGACACGATCATGCTCTCTCTCTCTCCTTGCCTGCTGCTAGGACAAACTCTCTTGACACGATCATGCTCTCTCTCTCTCCTTGCCTGCTGCTAGGACAAACTCTCTTGACACGATCATGCTCTCTCTCTCTCCTTGCCTGCTGCTAGGACAAACTCTCTTGACACGATCATGCTCTCTCTCTCTCTCCTTGCCTGCTGCTAGGACAAACTCTCTTGACACGATCATGCTCTCTCTCTCCTTGCCTGCTGCTAGGACAAACTCTCTTGACACGATCATGCTAGGACAAACTCTCTCTCTCTCTCTCCTTGCCTGCTGCTAGGACAAACTCTCTTGACGTGATCATGTTCTCTCTCTCTCTCTCCTTGCCTGCTGCTAGGACAAACTCTCTTGACACGATCATGCTCTCTCTCTCCTTGCCTGCTGCTAGGACAAACTCTCTTGACACGATCATGCTCTCTCTCTCTCCTTGCCTGCTGCTAGGACAAACTCTCTTGACACGATCATGCTCTCTCTCTCCTTGCCTACTGCTAGGACAAACTCTTTTGACACGATCATGCTCTCTCTCCTTGCCTACTGCTAGGACAAACTCTTTTGACACGATCATGCTCTCTCCCCTCTCTCTCTCCTTGCCCGCTGCTAGGACAAACTCTCTTGACACGATCATGCTCTCTCTCTCTCCTTGCCTGCTGCTAGGACAAACTCTCTTGACACGATCATGCTCTCTCTCTCTCTCTCCTTGCCTGCTGCTAGGACAAACTCTCTTGACACGATCATGCTCTCTCTCTCTCCTTGCCTGCTGCTAGGACAAACTCTCTTGACACGATCATGCTCTCTCTCTCCTTGCCTGCTGCTAGGACAAACTCTCTTGACACGATCGTGCTCTTGCTCTCTCTCTCCTTGCCTGCTGCTAAGACAAACTCTCTTGACACGATCATGCTCTCTCTCTCTCCTTGCCTGCTGCTAGGACAAACTCTCTTGACACGATCATGCTCTCTCTCTCTCTCTCTCCTTGCCTGCTGCTAGGACAAACTCTCTTGACACGATCATGCTCTCTTTCTCTCTCTCTCTCCTTGCCCGCTGCTAGGACAAACTCTTTTGACACGATCATGCTCTCTCTCTCTCCTTGCCTGCTGCTAGGACAAACTCTCTTGACACGATCGTGCTCTTGCTCTCTCTCTCCTTGCCTGCTGCTAAGACAAACTCTCTTGACACGATCATGCTCTCTCTCTCTCTCTCCTTGCCTGCTGCTAGGACAAACTCTTTTGACACGATCATGCTCTCGCTCTCTCTCTCCTTGCCTGCTGCTAAGACAAACTCTTTTGACACGATCATGCTCTCTCTCTCTCCTTGCCTGCTGCTAAGACAAACTCTCTTGACACGATCATGCTCTCTCTCTCCTTGTCTGCTGCTAGGACAAACTCTCTTGACACGATCATGCTCTCTCTCTCCTTGCCTGCTGCTAGGACAAACTCTCTTGACACGATCATGCTCTCTCTCTCCTTGCCTGCTGCTAGGACAAACTCTCTTGACACGATCGTGCTCTCGCTCTCTCTCTCCTTGCCTGCTGCTAAGACAAACTCTCTTGACACGATCATGCTCTCTCTCTCTCCTTGTCTGCTGCTAGGACAAACTCTCTTGACACGATCATGCTCTCTCTCTCTCCTTGCCTGCTGCTAGGACAAACTCTCTTGACACGATCATGCTCTCTCTCTCTCCTTGCCTGCTGCTAGGACAAACTCTCTTGACACCATCATGCTTTCTCTCTCTCCTTGTCTGCTGCTAGGACAAACTCTCTTGACACGATCATGCTCTCTCTCTCTCCCCTTGCCTGCTGCTAGAACAAACTCTCTTGACACGATCATGCTCTTTCTCTCTCCTTGTCTGCTGCTAGGACAAACTCTCTTGACACGATCATGCTCTCTCTCTCCTTGTCTGCTGCTAGGACAAACTCTCTTGACACGATCATGCTCTCTCTCTCTCTCTCTCTCCTTGCCTGCTGCTAGGACAAACTCTCTTGACACGATCATGCTCTCTCTCTCTCTCTCCTTGCCTGCTGCTAAGACAAACTCTCTTGACACGGTCATGCTCTCTCTCTCTCTCCTTGCCTGCTAGGACAAACTCTCTTGACACGATCATGCTCTCTCTCTCCTTGCCTGCTGCTAGGACAAACTCTCTTGACACGATCATGCTCTCTCTCTCTCTCCTTGCCTGCTGCTAGGACAAACTCTCTTGACACGATCATGCTCTCTCTTGCCTGCTGCTAGGACAAACTCTCTTGACACGATTATGCTCTCTCTCTCTCCTTGCCTGCTGCTAGGACAAACTCTCTTGACACGATCATGCTCTCTCTCTCTCTCTCCCCTTGCCTGCTGCTAGGACAAACTCTCTTGACACGATCATGCTCTCTCTCTCTCCTTGCCTGCTGCTAGGACAAACTCTCTTGACACGATCATGTCTCTCTCTCTCTCTCCTTGCCTGCTGCTAGGACAAACTCTCTTGACACGATCATGCTCTCTCTCTCTCCTTGCCTGCTGCTAGGACAAACTCTCTTGACACGATCATGCTCTCTCTCTCTCTCTCCTTGCCTGCTGCTAGGACAAACTCTCTTGACACGATCATGCTTTCTCTCTCTCCTTGCCTGCTGCTAGGACAAACTCTCTTGACACGATCATGCTCTCTCTCTCCTTGCCTGCTGCTAGGACAAACTCTCTTGACACGATCATGCTCTCTCTCTCTCTCCTTGCCTGCTGCTAGGACAAACTCTCTTGACACGATCATGCTCTCTCTCTCCTTGCCTGCTGCTAGGACAAACTCTCTTGACACGATCATGCTCTCTCTCTCTCTCCTTGCCTGCTGCTAGGACAAACTCTCTTGACACGATCATGCTTTCTCTCTCTCCTTGCCTGCTGCTAGGACAAACTCTCTTGACACGATCATGCTCTCTCTCTCTCTCCTTGCCTGCTGCTAGGACAAACTCTCTTGACACGATCATGCTCTCTCTCTCTCCTTGCCTGCTGCTAGGACAAACTCTCTTGACACGATCATGCTCTCTCTCTCTCTCCTTGCCTGCTGCTAGGACAAACTCTCTTGACACGATCATGCTTTCTCTCTCTCCTTGCCTGCTGCTAGGACAAACTCTCTTGACACGATCATGCTCTCTCTCTCTCTCCTTGCCTGCTGCTAGGACAAACTCTCTTGACACGATCATGCTCTCTCTCTCTCTCCTTGCCTGCTGCTAGGACAAACTCTCTTGACACGATCATGCTCTCTCTCTCTCTCCTTGCCTGCTGCTAGGACAAACTCTCTTGACACGATCATGCTCTCTCTCTCTCCTTGCCTGCTGCTAGGACAAACTCTCTTGACACGATCATGCTCTCTCTCTCTCTCCTTGCCTGCTGCTAGGACAAACTCTCTTGACACGATCATGCTTTCTCTCTCTCCTTGCCTGCTGCTAGGACAAACTCTCTTGACACGATCATGCTCTCTCTCTCTCCTTGCCTGCTGCTAGGACAAACTCTCTTGACACGATCATGCTCTCTCTCTCTCCTTGCCTGCTGCTAGGACAAACTCTCTTGACACGATCATGCTCTCTCTCTCTCTCCTTGCCTGCTGCTAGGACAAACTCTCTTGACACGATCATGCTTTCTCTCTCTCCTTGCCTGCTGCTAGGACAAACTCTCTTGACACGATCATGCTCTCTCTCTCTCTCCTTGCCTGCTGCTAGGACAAACTCTCTTGACACGGTCATGCTCTCTCTCTCTCCTTGCCTGCTGCTAGGACAAACTCTCTTGACACGATCATGCTTTCTCTCTCTCTCTCCCCTTGCCTGCTGCTAGGACAAACTCTCTTGACACGATCATGCTCTCTCTCTCTCCTTGCCTGCTGCTAGGACAAACTCTCTTGACACGGTCATGCTCTCTCTCTCTCTCTCCTTGCCTGCTGCTAGGACAAACTCTCTTGACACGATCATGCTCTCTCTCTCTCTCCTTGCCTGCTGCTAGGACAAACTCTCTTGACACGATCATGCTCTCTCTCTCTCCTTGTCTGCTGCTAGGACAAACTCTCTTGACACGATCATGCTCTCTCTCTCTCCTTGCCTGCTGCTAGGACAAACTCTCTTGACACGATCATGCTCTCTCTCTCCTTGCCTGCTGCTAGGACAAACTCTCTTGACACGGTCATGCTCTCTCTCTCTCTCCTTGCCTGCTGCTAGGACAAACTCTCTTGACACGATCATGCTCTCTCTCTCTCCTTGCCTGCTGCTAGGACAAACTCTCTTGACACGATCATGCTCTCTCTCTCCTTGCCTGCTGCTAGGACAAACTCTCTTGACACGATCATGCTCTCTCTCTCTCCTTGCCTGCTGCTAGGACAAACTCTCTTGACACGATCGTGCTCTCTCTCCTTGCCTGCTGCTAGGACAAACTCTCTTGACACGATCATGCTCTCTCTCTCTCTCCTTGCCTGCTGCTAGGACAAACTCTTTTGACACGATCATGCTCTCTCTCTCTCCTTGCCGCTGCTAGGACAAACTCTTTTGACACGATCATGCTCTCTCTCTCCTTGCCTGCTGCTAGGACAAACTCTCTTGACACGGTCATGCTCTCTCTCTCTCCTTGTCTGCTGCTAGGACAAACTCTCTTGACACGATCATGCTCTCTCTCTCCTTGCCGCTGCTAGGACAAACTCTTTGACACGATCATGCTCTCTCTCTCCTTGCCTGCTGCTAGGACAAACTCTCTTGACACGATCGTGCTCTCGCTCTCTCTCTCCTTGTCTGCTGCTAGGACAAACTCTCTTGACACGATCATGCTCTCTCTCTCTCCTTGCCGCTGCTAGGACAAACTCTTTTGACACGATCATACTCTCTCTCTCCTTGCCCGCTGCTAGGACAAACTCTCTTGACATGATCATGTTCTCTCTCTCTCTCCTTGCCTGCTGCTAGGGCAAACTCTCTTGACGTGATCATGTTCTCTCTCTCTCTCTCCTTGCCTGCTGCTAGGACAAACTCTCTTGACATGATCATGCTCTCTCTCTCTCCTTGCCTGCTGCTAGGACAAACTCTTTGACACGATCATGCTCTCTCTCTACTTGCCTGCTGCTAGGACAAACTCTTTTGACACGATCATGCTCTCTCTCTCTCCTTGCCTGCTGCTAGGACAAACTCTCTTGACACGATCATGCTCTCTCTCTCTCCTTGCCTGCTGCTAGGACAAACTCTCTTGACACGATCATGCTCTCTCTCTCCTTGTCTGCTGCTAGGACAAACTCTCTTGACACGATCATGCTCTCTCTCTCTCTCTCTCTCTCTCTCTCCTTGCCTGCTGCTAGGACAAACTCTCTTGACACGATCATGCTTTCTCTCTCTCCTTGCCTGCTGCTAAGACAAACTCTCTTGACACGATCATGCTCTCTCTCTCTCTCTCTCCTTGCCTGCTGCTAAGACAAACTCTCTTGACACGATCATGCTCTCTCTCTCTCTCCTTGCCTGCTGCTAAGACAAACTCTCTTGACACGATCATGCTCTCTCTCTCTCCTTGCCTGCTGCTAGGACAAACTCTCTTGACACGATCATGCTCTCTCTCTCCTTGTCTGCTGCTAGGACAAACTCTCTTGACACGATCATGCTCTCTCTCTCTCTCTCTCCTTGCCTGCTGCTAAGACAAACTCTCTTGACACGATCATGCTCTTTCTCTCTCCTTGCCTGCTGCTAGGACAAACTCTCTTGACACGATCATGCTCTCTCTCTCTCTCTCCTTGCCGCTGCTAGGACAAACTCTTTGACACGATCATGCTCTCTCTCTCTCTCCTTGCCTGCTGCTAGGACAAACTCTCTTGACACGATCATGCTCTCTCTCTCTCCTTGCCTGCTGCTAGGACAAACTCTCTTGACACGATCATGCTCTCTCTCTCTCCTTGCCTGCTGCTAGGACAAACTCTCTTGACACGATCATGCTCTCTCTCTCCTTGCCTGCTGCTAGGACAAACTCTCTTGACACGATCGTGCTCTCTCTCCTTGCCTGCTGCTAGGAAAACTCTCTTGACATGATCATGCTCTCGCTCTCCTTGGCTGCTGCTAGGACAAACTCTCTTGACACGATCATGCTCTCTCTCTCTCCTCTCCTTGCCTGCTGCTAGGACAAACTCTCTTGACACGATCATGCTCTCTCTCTCTCCGTGCCTGCTGCTAGGACAAACTCTCTTGACACGGTCATGCTCTCTCTCTCTCTCCTTGTCTGCTGCTAGGACAAACTCTCTTGACACGATCATGCTCTCTCTCTCTCCTTGCCTGCTGCTAGGACAAACTCTCTTGACACGATCATGCTCTCTCTCTCTCCTTGCCGCTGCTAGGACAAACTCTCTTGACACGATCATGCTCTCTCTCCTTGCCTGCTGCTAGGACAAACTCTCTTGACACGATTATGCTCTCTCTCTCCTTGCCTGCTGCTAGGACAAACTCTCTTGACACGATCATGCTCTCTCTCTCCTTGCCTGCTGCTAGGACAAACTCTCTTGACACGATCATGCTCTCTCTCTCCTTGCCTGCTGCTAGGACAAACTCTCTTGACACGATCATGCTCTCTCTCTCTCCTTGCCTGCTGCTAGGACAAACTCTCTTGACACGATCATGCTCTCTCTCTCCTTGCCTACTGCTAGGACAAACTCTTTTGACACGATCATGCTCTCTCTCCTTGCCACTGCTAGGACAAACTCTTTGACACGATCATGCTCTCTCTCTCTCTCCTTGCCTGCTGCTAGGACAAACTCTCTTGACATTATCATGCTCTCTCTCTCTCCTTGCCTGCTGCTAGGACAAACTCTCTTGACACGATCATGCTCTCTCTCTCTCTCTCTCTCCTTGCCTGCTGCTAGGACAAACTCTCTTGACACGATCATGCTCTCTCTCTCTCTCTCTCCTTGCCTGCTGCTAGGACAAACTCTCTTGACACGATCATGCTCTCTCTCTCTCCTTGCCTGCTGCTAGGACAAACTCTCTTGACACGATCATGCTCTCTCTCTCTCCTTGCCTGCTGCTAGGACAAACTCTCTTGACACGATCGTGCTCTTCTCTCTCTCCTTGCCTGCTGCTAAGACAAACTCTCTTGACACGATCATGCTCTCTCTCTCCTTGCCTGCTGCTAGGACAAACTCTCTTGACACGATCATGCTCTCTCTCTCTCTCTGCCTGCTGCTGCTAGGACAAACCCTCTTGACACGATCATGCTCTCTTTCTCTCTCTCTCTCCTTGCCGCTGCTAGGACAAACTCTTTTGACACGATCATGCTCTCTCTCTCTCCTTGCCTGCTGCTAGGACAAACTCTCTTGACACGATCGTGCTCTTGCTCTCTCTCTCCTTGCCTGCTGCTAAGACAAACTCTCTTGACACGATCATGCTCTCTCTCTCTCCTTGCCTGCTGCTAGGACAAACTCTTTTGACACGATCGTGCTCTCGCTCTCTCTCTCCTTGCCTGCTGCTAAGACAAACTCTCTTGACACGATCATGCTCTCTCTCTCTCCTTGCCTGCTGCTAAGACAAACTCTCTTGACACGATCATGCTCTCCCTCTCTCTCTCTTTGTCTGCTGCTAGGACAAACTCTCTTGACATGATCGTGCTCTCTCTCTCTCCTTGCCTGCTGCTAGGACAAACTCTCTTGACACGATCGTGCTCTCTCTCTCTCCTTGCCTGCTGCTAGGACAAACTCTCTTGACACGATCATGCTCTCGCTCTCTCTCTCCTTGCCTGCTGCTAGGACAAATTCTCTTGACACGATCATGCTCTCTCTCTCTCCTTGCCTGCTGCTAAGACAAACTCTCTTGACACGATCATGCTCTCTCTCTCTCCTTGCCTGCTGCTAGGACAAAATCTCTTGACACGATCATGCTCTCTCTCTCTCCTTGCCTGCTGCTAGGACAAACTCTCTTGACACGATCATGCTCTCTCTCTCTCCTTGCCTGCTGCTAGGGCAAACTCTCTTGACACGATCATGCTCTCTCTCTCCTTGTCTGCTGCTAGGACAAACTCTCTTGACACGATCATGCTCTCTCTCTCCTTGCCTGCTGCTAGGACAAACTCTCTTGACACGATCGTGCTCTCGCTCTCTCTCTCCTTGCCTGCTGCTAAGACAAACTCTCTTGACACGATCATGCTCTCTCTCTCTCCTTGTCTGCTGCTAGGACAAACTCTCTTGACACGATCATGCTCTCTCTCTCTCTCCTTGCCTGCTGCTAGGACAAACTCTCTTGACACGATCATGCTCTCTCTCTCTCCTTGCCTGCTGCTAGGACAAACTCTCTTGACACGATCATGCTTTCTCTCTCTCCTTGTCTGCTGCTAGGACAAACTCTCTTGACACGATCATGCTCTTTCTCTCTCCTTGTCTGCTGCTAGGACAAACTCTCTTGACACGGTCATGCTCTCTCTCTCTCTCTCCTTGCCTGCTGCTAGGACAAACTCTCTTGACACGATCATGCTCTCTCTCTCCTTGCCTGCTGCTAGGACAAACTCTCTTGACACGATCATGCTCTCTCTCTCTCCTTGCCTGCTGCTAGGACAAACTCTCTTGACACGATCATGCTCTCTCTCTCTCCTTGCCTGCTGCTAGGACAAACTCTCTTGACACGATTATGCTCTCTCTCTCTCCTTGCCTGCTGCTAGGACAAACTCTCTTGACACGATCATGCTCTCTCTCTCTCCTTGCCTGCTGCTAGGACAAACTCTCTTGACACGATCATGCTCTCTCTCTCCTTGTCTGCTGCTAGGACAAACTCTCTTGACACGATCATGCTCTCTCTCTCCTTGTCTGCTGCTAGGACAAACTCTCTTGACACGATCATGCTCTCTCTCTCTCTCTGTCCTTGCCTGCTGCTAGGACAAACTCTCTTGACACGATCATGCTCTCTCTCTCCTTGTCTGCTGCTAGGACAAACTCTCTTGACACGATCATGCTCTCTCTCTCTCTCTCTCTCTCCTTGCCTGCTGCTAGGACAAACTCTCTTGACACGATCATGCTCTCTCTCTCTCCTTGCCTGCTGCTAGGACAAACTCTCTTGACACGATCATGCTCTCTCTCTCCTTGCCTGCTGCTAGGACAAACTCTCTTGACACGATCGTGCTCTCTCTCCTTGCCTACTGCTAGGACAAACTCTCTTGACACGATCATGCTCTCTCTCTCTCCTTGTCTGCTGCTAGGACAAACTCTCTTGACACGATCATGCTCTCTCTCTCCTTGCCCGCTGCTAGGACAAACTCTCTTGACACGATCATGCTCTCTCTCTCTCCTTGCCTGCTGCTAGGACAAACTCTCTTGACACGATCGTGCTCTCTCTCCTTGCCTGCTGCTAGGACAAACTCTCTTGACACGATCATGCTCTCTCTCTCTCTCTCCTTGTCTGCTGCTAAGACAAACTCTCTTGACACGATCATGCTCTCTCTCTCTCCTTGCCCGCTGCTAGGACAAACTCTCTTGACACGATCATGCTCTCTCTCTCTCTCTTTGCCTGCTGCTAGGACAAACTCTCTTGACACGATCATGCTCTCTCTCTCCTTGCCTGCTGCTAGGACAAACTCTCTTGACACGATCATGCTCTCTCTCTCTCCTTGCCTGCTGCTAGGACAAACTCTCTTGACACGATCATGTTCTCTCTCTCTCTCTCCTTGCCTGCTGCTAGGACAAACTCTCTTGACACGATCATGCTCTCTCTCTCCTTGTCTGCTGCTAGGACAAACTCTCTTGACACGGTCATGCTCTCTCTCTCTCCTTGCCTGCTGCTAGGACAAACTCTCTTGACACGATCATGCTCTCTCTTTCTCCTTGCCTGCTGCTAGGACAAACTCTCTTGACACGATCATGCTCTCTCTCTCTCTCTCCTTGCCTGCTGCTAGGACAAACTCTCTTGACACGATCATGCTCTCTCTCTCCTTGTCTGCTGCTAGGACAAACTCTCTTGACACGATCATGCTCTCTCTCTCTCTCCTTGCCTGCTGCTAGGACAAACTCTCTTGACACGATCATGCTCTCTCTCTCTCTCTCTCCTTGCCTGCTGCTAGGACAAACTCTCTTGACACGATCATGCTCTCTCTCTCCTTGTCTGCTGCTAGGACAAACTCTCTTGACACGATCATGCTCTCTCTCTCTCTCTCTCCTTGCCTGCTGCTAGGACAAACTCTCTTGACACTTCTATGCTTCCTCTGCACTGCAGAATATGGAATACCCTTCCAATGATGTTGTTGGTAATATTACAAAATTCAAGAGTCCAAGCCTTCCAGATCTGGCATATTGTTACATACTATCTGTGAGATGTGTTTCTTGTGGTTTTTGACAGAGTTTAGCTTTTCTTTAGCAATTGTCACCAGCTGTATTGTTGCATACCATTGGACTGTTTTGGTTATGTTATGAATGCTTACCATTCATTTAGTTTTAGATTTCCTTTACTGCCATTCCATTCATTTTTTGACTTGCACACTAAATTTGATCTTAATGACATGCAGTGAACGATCTAATTGGGTCCATCAGACTTACTTTCTTATTTTCTGTTGTGGTTATTGTCCACATTTGCACTTAATATAAAAAGACATACTCACCATCTCCATGGTGAAGATCTAGGTCAATATACAGCACCCGGTCAAAGTGCTCCCGGAGCTTCAAGATGGCCAGCACTACATCATTTACATAACAGAACCCAGCTGCCTCGTCCCTATAGAGAGACCATAGACATCACAATCTCTTATTCTATTTATAAATCTATGGACAACAGGACATGTAACAAAGTTGAGCTTAATTGGAAGAATATATGCTATAAACCACGAAGAATATATGCTATAAACCACGAAGAATATATGCTATAAACCACAAAGAATATATGCTATAAACCACGAAGAATATATGCTATAAACCACGAAGAATATATGCTATAAACTACGAAGAATATATGCTATAAACCACGAAGAATATATGCTATAAACCACGAAGAATATATGCTATAAACCACTAAGAATATATGCTATAAACTACGAAGAATATATGCTATAAACCACGAAGAATATATGCTATAAACCACGAAGAATATATGCTATAAACTACGAAGAATATATGCTATAAACCACGAAGAATATATGCTATAAACCACTTAAAAATATATGCTATAAACCACTAAGAATATATGCTATAAACCACGAAGAATATATGCTATAAACCACGAAGAATATATGCTATAAACCACGAAGAATATATGCTATAAACCACGTCGAATATATGCTATAAACCACGAAGAATATATGCTATAAACCATGAAGAATATATGCTATAAAGCACGAAGAATATATGCTATAAACTACGAAGAATATATGCTATAAACCACGAAGAATATATGCTATAAACCACGAAGAATATATGCTATAAACCACGAAGAATATATGCTATAAACTACGAAGAATATATGCTATAAACCACAAAGAATATATGCTATAAACCACAAAGAATATATGCTATAAACTACGAAGAATATATGCTATAAACCACGAAGAATATGCTATAAACCACAAAAATAGCAAAAAGTTTCATGAAATTCGGTTAAAAATTGACCACTTTGCAACATTTTTAATTTTTAAGCCATATAAACTCCAATTAACCTTCATGAAATCACAACAAGAAAACCTGCAAATTTTGTTATGTTACAACAAATAGGAAGTACAAATCTTCATGTTCAAGTTTCAAGATTAATATAAAATACAAGTAGATGAATAAGACCTGACAAGTCATATATACGTTAGACATTACATACTGTATATGGCATTTGAGCGTGTTAAATTTGTAGATTACAGACACTATTTTACCCATGTTTGATTAAACATAAGTTAAACAAAAATAATGATTTGATCATTTCTTAAAGTAATATATATGGATGTTTAAAATCTTTTAAAAACCATTATAATAGCAAAATATTTCATCAAAATCAGTTGACCATTGACCACTGACCATTGACCACTGACCATTGACTACTGACCATTGACTTCTGACCATTGACCACTGACCATTGACCACTGACCACTGCACTGACCATTGACCACTGACCATTGACCACTGACCACTGACCATTGACCACTGACCATTGACCACTGACCATTGACCCAGCGTTTGCAAATCTCAGGCATCAAATCTTATGATGTATTACAGGGCTTCTTTGGTATTTCCTTTTGCTGTTTAAATGTCTTTCATAAATCTTTGAAGTGGTGCAGCAAATTCTAATGAAAAGTTTTTCAAGTCTTTGCCAATACAATGACAGCAGGACTAGACTTTTCCATCATTTACAGTGACTAAGATTTAGCAAAGAAATTGAAAGAATTACACAGAGATTTTAAGCTGCCTGTCCAGCCATACTGTACACCACAAACTTTGCATGAATTACAAATTAATCAGCCATTACTCAAATACTCAATGGCTTGGTTTGGTTTGTTGATGCTTAACGGCACTGCGACAGTCACGAGTCAAATGTGCCAAGAGGTAACTTAAGTGCTTGAGTTAGGACAGAGAGGAAAGAGAGGTGGGAGAGAGGGGAGGGAGAGAAAGTGGATAAGGGAAAGAAGTTAATGAAGGTGAGGGTGGTAAGGCACAGAAGGGAAGGAAAGGGCTGTTTACAGACATGTGAGTGATGAATTATTAAAGTAGCTGAAATCGATCAATTTTCTCATCAAAATAGCTAAGTATTGTCAATTATGCAGAAAATAGGTGAAATTAGCTTGAAAAATAGCTGAAATCAGCTAAATAGCTGAAGTCTCACATGCCTGAGTTTAGATCAGATAGAATAAATTGTTGTTGCGGAGGAAGGTGATGAAGTTAGAGGTAGGATTGTCGAAAATTGAGATGAAGGGGGAGGTGTGATCTGGATTTCAGATATAAGGGACAGGTTAGGAGGATATGTATGATAAAGAGATCGGTGTTGCATGTAGGGCAGAGAGGAGCAGGGGAGCCGGAAAGTAGGTGAGAGTGAGTGAGAGAGGTATGGCCAAGGCTGATGCGGGTGATAACAATGTCCTCCCTGCAGTTGTGACTGTGCAGGGGGATGTTGGTCCTGACTTTGGGTTTGATGGTGTGAAGTTTGTTTACTGGTCTCGAGATTCCAGGAGTCGTGCCAAATACTTAATAGATGCTTTCTTCAAAATTGAGAAACTGATCAGGTCATATTTATGCTTTAAGCTTTCAACCAATATAAAAATTGTCACATAAATCCTTCAAATTTGATTTACAAGACCTTTCGTCACCTTCAAGAACAAAATATTGCAACACTTTGTGAGTCCAGCTACCACATTCATGCATAATAGAAAGAAAAACAAAAAAATTACTTGAACCAACCTTTTACCATGATGCCATCCACCACACCAATTAACGGCCAAATCAGTTTCCCTGTGAATAAGAGCTTTTGCTGCCCTCAGTGTAGCACCAGTCATCAAACAGCCAAAATCGAAGATTCTGGGCATTGCAGGGCAGTCATAACCTGGGCAGGGAATGCATCATTCAACATCAATTTGTAGCAATATGAAAAACTAAAGAAAGTGAAGTTAAATACTTCTTACAGCCTCCTACAGTAGTTACAATTTTAGAAGGGTGCTGCATCCTGCCCCTCTTCACTTCCACACTTTCCTTATTGCACCTACCATGCCCTTCCTTACATTGGCCATGCCCCCTTTTTACAAATCCTCTACATTTCATACACAGTAACCTAATTTTGAGAATTGCTTCACATTATGATCTCCCACTGAGTCAAATTATAATCGACCCCTACAAAAAGGAGACTCCTCAATAATTACATGTACATGGAATCGGAACCAACTGCATATCCCTCTACTCCCCTTTTATGAACAAATAAGCAAAACTGCATGCAAATCTGAGATGGTGGGTCTCATGATAAATTGACATGGAATGACCCAAAACCAACCTATCCCAAACTGCTGCTTTTTCTCCTCTTCCTTCTCACTATCATCTTCATCGTTCATGCAGTCCAAGAAATCAACAAACTCCTGGGAGTGAAAGGCTAGCAAGTCCTCTTTAGTGGATCTCAATGGTGGCATGATGTGCAAATGATGCATCAGTCCATAGGCCTCTATGAGACTGTGAACACAAGTTGCCTGTGTAGATAACAAGATTTCAATGAAACATCTTGTTTCTATCTACCAACAAAATTATCTAAATTGTTGGTAGATAGAAACAAGATGTGGGATGTTGCTGTCTCACATGCTATCCCACCTAAAGGCCTTGTCTCAAATGCTATCCCATGCTGGCTCACATGCTATCCCACCTCCAGGCTCTGTCCCTAATGCTATCCCATCCTCTGGCTCACATGCTATCCCACCCTCTGGCCCACATGCTATCCCACATCCAGGCTCTGTCTCAAACGCTATCCCACCCTCTGGCTCACATGCTATCCCATCTCCAGGCTCTGTCCCTAATGCTATCCCATCCTCTGGCTCACATGCTATCCCACCCTCTGGCCCACATGCTATCCCACATTCAGGCTCTGTCTCAAACGCTATCCCACCCTCTGGCTCACATGCTATCCCATCTCCAGGCTCTGTCCCTAATGCTATCCCATTCTCTGGCTCACATGCTATCCCACCCTCTGGCCCACATGCTATCCCACATCCAGGCTCTGTCTCAAACGCTATCCCACCCTCGGCTCACATGCTATCCCATCTCCAGGCTCTGTCCCTGATGCTATCCCATCCTCTGGCTCACATGCTATCCCACCCTCTGGCTCACATGCTACCCCACCTCCAGGCTCTGTCTCAAATGCTATCCCACCCTCTGGCCCACATGCTATCCCACCTCCAGGCTCTGTCTCAAATGCTATCCCACCCTCTGGCTCACATGCTATCCGACCCTCTGGCTCACATGCTATCCCACCCTCTGGCTCACATGCTATCCCACCTCCAGGCTCTGTCCCTAATGCTATCCCATCCTCTGGCAAACATGCACCCTAATTCCTCCATCAACCGATCATCTACCCAACGATCTTTCCATTAACTTCCATCACTCCATCCTATCCCAAAAAAATACTATACGGTACCCACCAATCAGTACTATATGGTACCTACCAATCAGTCTTAATCCCAATCCTCCTACTCCTCATCAATACATCCACCCACCACCACCCATGTTCTCTCTTCCCCCAAAACAAATAAATGTCCAACCCATCCAACCAAATGAATTGATTTGAATTGAATAACTATTTCATTCAATTTTGATACTATAGATTTTAAAATAATTTGGCAAAAGCTTTTTTTGGGTACGCCCAGTGTATGTTTATTTACACTTCAATACTCATAAAAGCCTGTTCAGCAACAGCACGAGCCATATAAATTAACATAGATTTTGACCAGGACGAAAGTCGATGAACACCGGGTTTTCCCTACTCTTTTCGAGAAATGATCAGAGAACCAGGCAGGGGATAAGGTCATCAGGACCACCATTTAATGTTCTCGTCCAATTGATGGTGAGTAAGCGCCACCCAACCATTGGCTACTTTTCCGAAAGGGAAGGGTGGGGGAGAAGGTGTGATGCAGAAGACAAGCCTCTGCGCTATCGCTATTCATATCTGTGGATATCATGGGGTGAAACATTGTGGCACTCAAACCTGAGATCTCCAACGTCACAGTCGTACATGTATGCTCAACAGACCTGGTACCTGCCTTCCTACTCTGTAACATAAAATCACCTACACTGTATGGTGAAACTTACCCTTCCAGGAAGTCGTGGTAAACAATCGACAAGCTGACCCAACTCGGAACTCCAAACGTACATAACCTTTCTTGGGCTGAGGGAGGGCACTCTTTCCCTATGACTCGCTGAAAGACAAATGTCATTGACCGGCCTGAGTGGGGAGTTTGCGTTCCTCTTCATCTTTGATGAGAGCCCTACACAGTTTTCAGAGTTTATTGATTTTCCAGGTAAATAATCAGATTTTAGAGATAGACTATTTGTTGTTTGAGGTGAGCTATTAACAATCTTAGATGAATCATTCGGCTTGGCTGAGAAAGATTCAAAATTCTCATCTGGTGGAATATTTTCTACTAGATCCGTTTCGTCCACACGAAGGGACTTCTTTAAAACATGTAGATTCTTTGTCAAGTCTACGACACCTGTGATATTACCTTCATCTGATTTTCTAGCATGCTCTTTGTTGCAGTCACATTTTCTGACGTGATTACTTTTCTTCTTTTTAAAGAGGTATGAATATTTCTCCTCGGTATGTTTGCAATGGTTTGTTTGAAACGACTTCTCCTCCATCATGCACAAATAGCTTCTTGAAGACATTCGATCAATGCACTGCTTCTAGATGCATGGCTCGAATGACAACTTTCATGTCAATACCCAATTCTTCCAAACTTAGCTACAGTAGATAAGGAATGGTATCATATTCCTAAAAAGAAAACAAAAAAAACTGTAATTCTTGATATCGAAGATCATAATCCACAAATAATTGCATTTGAGCTAGTTTCTGCCATTTTAAGCTGATATTCATTCTACCTCACGGAGTCACAGTGTTATTGACCTTGAAGTTTCTACTGTAGCACCAGATAGAATGATTCTTTGTTTAGAAAGAAGGGGAACAACAATAATAGTGCAGAGGTTAAAGAACTGGATCAAGTAACAGTATTGGTTACTTTTCAGCTCGACTGTACTTTATTACACCACTTTGATTACAATCTTTTTCAATGCACTATTTTGTCATGTACATACTGTAGTTTAATATTAAACCTACCATGTACAAGTGGTGACTTGCTGCTAAGTCAGGCTCATCAGTCAATCAGCATTGCCGTACATGTGCAACAAGCTTTCTCAAATCCTAGCGAAGTGCAGTTGTGAAATTTAGTCCTGACATTCAAAACTTCTGCATTTGTTAATAACACAGTGGCTGGATAATCTGCTCTTTGATGACAAGCTTCCAGTTGATTTTACAAGGAATATCAAAACGATACAAATTCCCTCATTACTGATAATATACCTTGCACATTACTAACAATTGTTTACCCTTCCATCTAGCTCCCATCCCATTCACATTTATAATCTTGCTCTGTAACATTCACTTCCCATGACTTATTTGTCAACCTCCATCTCCAACTCATCATGCGCCCATTATCTTCCAGCTAACATTTTAAGTCATAATAAAGTTTGAGTATATTCATTCATCTACTCTCAACCTACATGTACTGTACCTTACCTATCCATCACACTTCATGCCCCATTGCACATTTACCTACCATCAGTGGTATAGCCACAACGGGGAGGCAAAGGGGGCGATTTCCCCTAATATTTGAATCCATCAGTTCAGATTTGTTGGCACATCTTGTCGGTTTTACTTGCCTGCTTCCCCCTTCCCCCCCTCCCCCCCCACACACACACACACACACAATATGGAAATCCTAGCTATGCCACAAGTCTCTACAATAAAAAACAGTGGATTTTTAAACTATGCAATGACATTGAACAGTCACAAATTTAAAAAAAGTCAAAGATCGGTCATCAAATGATCTGTCAGTCACAGAATTTCCATACGTGCAGAGCGTGAACAGTCGTTTGCTACCTTGTTCACAGAGGAGCGGTGCGAAATTTGAGTGTAGTTTCTTGCAAGTGCTCTTCGCCACGGCATATAACCAAGTACCAATGGCTACACTAAGCGGTAGGACAGTTATACATTGTTTTGTTAGATATGCTTTGAAATTCTATTGCAGGTTGCCATTTTAAGACTCAGGTAGGCTTATTTTGGGACAAAAGATGGGTTTTCTGGATTTCTTATGCATATGATTATGTAGTTAGGTCCATTGGAACAATATTACAACGTATGTACATACTTGTTTGTTTGTTTGTTTGATGGGGGCTTAATGGCACCACGACAACGAGGGTCAAATTGTGCCTTAGAGGTCATATCATTTTAGAGGTAGGAAGGAGAGGAAACAGGGGGAGAATGAAAGAATTCAAGAACAAAAGGTCAGAAAGCTGTGATCGTGAGGGGAGGTGCATGGTTGAAATAAAAACAAAGTAGAGAGGGGGTGGAAGAGGAGAATTAAATATGGTTGTAGAGGAAAGCATGGTGAAAGAAGGAGATAATTTTACCCGGAGGATTTTTCTGGAAGAAGTCAGCAATTGAGTTGTGAGGAGCGAGGGAAGCTCTGGGAAGGTTGTACAGGGGGCAAGCAAGGAGAACGTGATGGATTGTGAGGGTGCAATGGCAATTGTTGCAGAGGGGTTGGGGGGAGCCAATAAGGAGGTGGGAGTGAGTGAGGTGGGTGTGACCAATTCTAAGACAGGTAATATGAACGTTGTCGATACGAAAGAGGTTGTTGATAGTGGATTTGATCGGAATTGTGGGCTGGATGACATGGAGTTTGTTATCAATTTGGGAGTTCCATGAGGTTTGCCAGCGGTCAAGAACAAGGGAAGCGATAAGTGGTTTGATGTCAGAGAGGGTTTTGGGAAAAGGGGTAGGGAGGAGGTTGAGGGCAAGCTTAACGGCTGCATCAGCCCTATCATTGCCAGGGATGCCAACATGGCTGGGTATCCAGAAGAAAAGAACACTTTTTCTGCAGAGGGTAGGAGAAAGGAGTTTCCGGAGGAGGAGGTGGCATGTAAGGTTATCCCATTTAAGGTTGAGTAAAGAAGTAAGAACAGCCTTTGAATCAGAGAAAATGGCAACGTGGCTAAGCACTGCAGAGAGTACTCAATAAAGTAAAGGGCGAGGAGAATGGCCTTAGCCTCGGCTGAAAAGATGGATGAGTAGTCGGGAAGTCTGCAACTGAGGGTGATGTCTTGGATGACGGCAGCAGCAGCTGTCTTGTTGCTTTCCTTGGAGCCATCAGTATAGATGGAGGTGTAATTTGAGAGTTGGTCTTTGATTTGGTTGTGGAGATTGATAAAGAGGTTAGGGTGGGTTTGAGTTTTGTTATGAGTGGAGAAGCCCAGGTGGACAGAAGGAGGGGGTGGCCCAAGGAGGAAAAGAGGGCCAGGAGAAGGTGTCGATAGTGGCAGGGTTGATGCCGAGATGGAAGAGGTTTGATTTAATGCGTAAGCTGAAGGGTGGGGATAGGGTTTTAGTCCTATCAAAGAAGGTGGAGAAATTGGGGTACCTAATGAGGTTGTAAACAGGGTTCTGGGTGTTGGTGAGGACTCTAAAAGCATAGGAGAGGCTAAGCTTTCTACATATAAGTAGAAAGGGGGGTTCGTTGGCTTTAAAATGAAGGCTGGTGATTGGGGAAGTTCCTGTAGGAACCTAGGCAAAGCCTGAGGGCTTCATTTTGGATGGTGTTGATGTGGATGCGGTCTGACTTGTGAGCGACACAGTAGACAATATTGCCGTAGTCAAGCTTGGTACGAATGGTGAGCCTGAAAATTTTGAGGAGAGCATAGCGGTTTGCACCCCGAGTGGTGTTGGAGAGGAGTCGGAGGACATACATGTACCATGACCCATCTGTGTACCTGAAGCATAAATCTGATGTATCATTCATGGGGTATAGTATGGTGTTTACATTATTTAGCACTTTCACATTAAGCCACACTCACCATGCATATTAATGGCATCTGCTGATAACATAAGCATGTACACAATAACCAACAAAATTACCATGCCCAATATGACACAAATGGACATACAGTTGCTCATTTATCACTTTTTCAAAATTTTCACTTTAAGCCCCACCCACTTATTGCTGTGCATAATATCACCACTAAAAAGAATAGAGCCCAATATCAACCATGGGCCATATGTGTACCAAATATGACACGAATCCAGTTTACCAGTTTTAAGATACTGTGTTTACAAGCTCTTTTTAGAATATCATATTGAAGCCCGCCTACTATGCCTATTGCTAAAATTCAACATTTTTACATCATGAACATGTACACACAAGCTAATATAATTATCCCACATATGAAACAAAAGACATGTGGTTGTTAAACTAAAAACATTTAAAGATTTTTACATTAAGCCCGGCCTACTCATTAATGTGCAAGATATCACCATCAAAAACAATAAGGCACATCTGCAGACTATGGGTTATCTGTGTACCACATATGACATAAATCCAGTTTACCATTTTTGAGATACCATGTTTACAAGCTTTTTTCAGAAAATCATATTAATTCTTTATATTACTGTACTTCCCTTAAAGTGGTCAAGCATTATGCATATTAATGAATTTTTTTTTTTTATGTCATGAACATGTACACACAAGCTAACATCATAATTACAACAAATATGAAATAAAAGACACACGCAGTTGTTAAAATATGAAGATTTAAAGATGTTTACAATTAACCCCGCCTACTCATATGAATGACATCACGTTACAAAACAATAGGGCACATCTACAGACCATGGGCTATCTGTGTACCACATATAACATGAATTCAGTGTATTGTACTGGAGATATCGTGTTTATGAGCTGGCCGTCACAAACATACACACATACTTTACATAAAAGAGCTGGCCGTCACAAACATACACACATACATACACACATAGACACACACATATCTACACACACACGCCACTATGACCGCATAGGTTCCTGATGCTGTTGCATTGGAACCAAAAATGTCATGTATGAACAGGAAGAGAAAAACACCTCAAAATACTTGTTTTTCTTTATATTACTGAACTTCCCTTAAAGTGGTCAAGCATGTTCATCTTATATGGAGGTGAAGAAAATGGTGAAGAAGGCATTCAAAAATCTTAATCCGTTAAGAAGATATTCAACATTAAAGCTCTCGTCTTGTCTGTGTAGAAATGACTGATGTTGTTAGTCTACTATGTAAAGGTGGCGTCCTCATCCTCACATTCTTAACAATTGTTAATATATTCTAAAGAAAGTTATTTACAATACTTACTATTAAAATCATTTTTCCTCAAACTTTTATTAGGTGGTATATTATAAATACCCTTACTAGAATCAGTTTGATTGCTTTTCTGACATATCCCATGGTTTTTACGCCTCAAAATTGCAGAATAAAATATAATAGAATACATAACGAATTTGAGGTCTAATTTCAGTCGCTTCAACACAAATGATACCAAACGTTAAACTCGTATATCTCCTTAACGGAATAAGATTTATGAATGGTTTCTTCCCTATTTTGTTCCTTTTGAAGTCCTCTTTCATATACATGTAAGTCTATAGACTTGCTTGGCCACTGAACTAATCCTGTAATTTCAGACCTTGAAGATGTTGAAAATTCCTTCTCCAGCTTGAGGTTGGCTGGGGAGGGGAATGGTAAAGATCAAATCCTCTTTATTGGAATTACTGTATCTTTCTTTTTCACAGAGAGTTGGCAGAGGGTGAAAAAAAACAACGCATTTACATAGGAAAATAGAGACTATATCCCGTTCATACAACAGTAAGACAAAAATTTGCATATTTGCTCGTATATTTGCACAAAATTATTCAAAGATCTGTAAAATGGGCAGTTTTTAACCGATTTTATTTAATTGTTTTGATTTCCTGTTTCTTTTTTAACTTCATGGTTAGTGCCAGTGATTTTAATCAATATCTGCATGTCCATATACCTTTAATGTTTGTGCAAATTTGGAATTTTTCAATAGGCTGGAAGTAGTCAGAATTTTTAACCCTTAGAAGTAAAATTTTGATGCCCTAGGGAACTTTTTTTAAACCTACATTTACAGTAATTTCTCAAGCCCTAGCAAGATTTTTGAAACCCTAGCAGGATGTTTGAATCCTACATTTCTTTTTTCAAGCCCTAACTCTGCTATAAACACATTTCATTAAAACCTAGTGGGATGTACAGTACTGTAACTTTTGAACTATTTTTGAAGCCCTAGCAGGGATCTTTGAAAGTTTTGAAACCCTAGCGGTTTGGATGGTGTTGGAGAGCCCTAGGATGTTGAGGAGCTTTGAACTTTCCAGGTTGGTGATGTGTGGGAGGTGAGCTTGGGGTTAGAGTTAGACCAAGGAACTTTGTGTTTTCAACTTTAGGGAGATCTTTAAGCACAAAGTTCGGGTTGGGGTGGAGGTTGTTGAAATGACAAAAGTGCATGCAGACTGTCTTGTCTTTGGGATCTTTAGAGCGCTAGCAGGGGATCTTTGAAGCCCTAGCGGGATCATTGAAGCTCTAGCAGGGATCTTTGAAGCCCTAGTGGGAGATCATTGAAACCCTAACTCATCCCCCTAGCAGGGATCTTTGAAGCTCTAGTGGGAGATCTTTAAAGCCCTAGTGGGGGTCTTTGAAACCCTAGGAGATCTTTAAAGCCTAGTGGGGGTCTTTGAAACCCTAAGAGGTATCTTTGAAGCCTTAGCGGGAGATCTTTGAAACCATAGCAGGGGATCTTTTGATGCCCTAGCGGGAGATCTATGCAGTCATAATGTGATTTTATTTTCAAACCTTAACTCTGCTATAAACACAGGATTTTTCACTAAAACCTATAACGGGAATATTGCTTTTGAACAACTCTATATGGTCGCATGCAGGGCTTAGAGGCAGAACATTCTTGCACATGACGTAACTCGTCACCTGACTCTCTATTACCACTTGACAACGGTTATGCCAGCATAAAGTAATGCACTTGTCAGTTGTATGACTCACCCCTACTACCCCCGGCAATGTCAGTCAAAGGTGAGTCATTGACATATGAAATAGTGACTCACATGTGCGTCATTGTACCAAATTGTCAGTCACCAGAGTGACTCTGGGGTGGGTCAATTTACTTCAGACCCACTGACTTTGTACAGAGGTGATTGATTTGGGATAAGTCATTTCACAAAAATGGCAGTCACCTAAGTGACTGAGGGGTGCATCAATGTACATGTTTTGTCCACCCACTTTGGGGCAATGACTTACCTTGTCCAGGGGTGTAGGGGTAATTCACACTATTAACAAGTGTATAATTAGTGAATGAATGCACATGTGTCAACAGATCTGCCATGCTGAAGGGGTGGAGGGGACTTTCTATAGCCACTATACATGTACATCAGTTATGTTGGCAGAGCTGTCAATCCTAGTCTTATTCTTCCAACCTTGGTAGGCCTAAGATCAGTGGCATCGATAGCCAGAGGGAGTGAGGCCCTGGAGAAATTACCAACCCCCCCCCCCCTCCATACTGAAATCTGTCGGTTCAGATTTGTACATGTCAGCACATCTTGTCAATTTTATTTGCCCGTTTCCCCCCCCCCATATGGAAATCCTAGCTACGCCACTACCAACCATCCTACTGCTTTCCACTAACCTACCATCCTCCATTCACCTACTTTACCATCACCAATATAGCCTAGGCCTAGGGCCTACACGGTTGCACATAGGCTAGGCTAGGCCTACATGTACAGTGACATCCCAATCCATAGGTGGCGGAATCTAAAATAAGACGAAAATTGTGAAATTTTATTTTTAACCCTATTAGTATTAGGCCTAACCCTTAAACGCCAGATCGTTATATTTTTGTCGATATGGAGAGTGCAATTTTCAATAAATAATTTTGGAATGTAGGCCTAGGCCCTAGGCCTAGCCTAGGCCCATGATATTATTTGAAAGAACTCCTTTGAAAAAAGTTTGATTCTTTCATATTGTAACCGTTTTTGATGGGGGTCATATTGAGATTTTCAGATTAAAAATAGGGCCAAACATGAGTAATTTCATACTTTCACCAAAAATCCCAAAAATTGATCAATATTCAGGATCAACTAAGTTAAAGAAGTAAATAAATAAACTGTATTTTTAGTGAAAGTTATTCATGAATATCAAATAGGCCTAGGCCTACTGTAATTTTAATTAAATTTCACCAAAATCTGAAATTTGAGATTTTGGGGCATTTTACACTTACCAATTTGAAGCCACATTTTAAAAAAAATCTAGCTCTTGAATGGAAAATCAGAACGGAATATTTCTTCCGCCAGATCTTACTGTAGACCTTGAACTTAAACTTGAGGCCAACTTTTAAATGAGCTACTATGTTGATACATAGCCCCCTCACAAGCCAGCTTTTAAATGAGCTACTATGTTGATGCATAGCCCCCTCACAGAAAACAAAATATTATTGACCAACCTGAAGTTAGCCTCAGATTTAGTTTCATATTCAGCCTCAGATTCAGACTCAGATTCATATTTGGACTTTGTGTTTTTACCTACAATGCGGAGCCGGCGTAGCTTGTATGCATTAGATATGGTCATGGCAATGTTTCCATTAATTGCGGGATATCTTTTAAGTTTTTTTTCTTCTTTTCTCTAGGTTCTCCTAAAAATATATACTAGCGCCTCAGTGATATGATGGAGCAGCAAATTATGATTCCACTTGGATATAATGAGGAAAGATGACAATCCAAGGCAACAGCGATCTGGTGTCTTCGTTGATGCTTCTGAGCTGGGGCTCCTAAACTAGCTCGTGGACCAACATACCCGCATATACACTTTGGACACCTTGACCAAAGGAATAACTTGACATATGCGACATATCCATTGAAGCCGCAGGCACACTAAAATATGGGCCCAAATGACATATTACGTGGTGACTTGTTGAAATTGGCATTTTTCGGCCCTTTGGTGCCCTGGGGCTTCTAAAATAGCTCGTGGACCAACATACCCGCATATACACGTTGGACCTCAAGATCAGAGGAGGAACTTCATATAGGTCCCATACCCAATGAAGCCGTTAGGCACACTTAGAATTGGGCCCAAATGACATATTACGTAGTGATTTGCTAAAATTGGCGTTTTTCGGCCCTTTGGAGCCCTGGGGCTCCTAAAATAACTCGTGGACCAACATACCCGCATATACACGTTGGACCCTAAGATCAGAGAAGTAATTTCATATAGGTCTTATGTCCATTGAAGCCGTCAGGCACTTGAAAAAAATGGGCCCAAATGACATATTACTTGGTGACTTGTTGAAAATTGACTTTATCCATTAAAGCCGTCAGGCACACTAACAAAAATGGGCCAAATGACATATAACGTGATGGCTTGTTGAAATTGGCGTTTTTCGGCCCTTTGGTGCCCTGAGGCTTCTAAAATAGCTCGTGGACCAACAAGCCCGCATATACACGTTGGACCGTAAGATCAGAGGTGTAATTTCATATAGGTTTCAGGTGTAAATTTCGGGCATGCTGGTCCACGAGCTGGTTTTAGAGATACAAGCAGCCAAGACAACCAATTAGGGCCGAAAACCTCGTTTTTGTTTTAATTGACCACATAACAATACCATTTTGGCCCATTTTTTAGGGTGCCTGACGACATAAATCCAAATGTAACATATATCAAGCTATCATTTGGTCTTAGTGTCCCATGTGTATATGCGAGTATGTTGGTCCAGGAGCTAGTTTCGTGAATTTCATCAAATTAACCTCAATCTGAGGCTAACTTCAGCCTCAGATTCGAATTCCCAAACTTTGCTTTTTTTTTGCCATGCTGCGGTACCATACTCGTATATTCAATAAGGTTATATTGCAATGCTGCCATGAATTTCCAACCAAAATTGCGTTCCCTTATGGTTTTATGTTTGTTTGTTTTGGGGTTTCTCTAAATATATATGTTTTGTTTTCCTTTAAAATGAAAAACAAAAAAGTCGTGTTTTTTCTAAACTAGCTCGTGAACTAACATACCAGAAAATAGATGAAAGACCAGACACCCCTACGAATAATTTAATATATGTTAAATATCCATTAAAAAAATAATATATCATATGGTTAATTATATATATACATATATATATACATATATATATATATATATATATATATATATATATATATATATATATATATATATATATATATATATATATATATATATATATATATATATATATATATATATATATATATATATATATATATATATATATATATATATATATATATATATATATATATATATATATATATATATATACATATATTTATACATATATATATATATATATATGGCTAATTATATATATATATATATATATATATATATATATATATATATATATATATATATATATATATATATATATATATATATATATATATATATATATATATATATATATATATATATATATATATATATATATATATATATATATATATATATATATGTATATATATATATGTATATATATAATTAATATATATATATATATATATATATATAATATATGAAATAGGAAAAAATATGACAGATTTTTTAAGACCAAATATATTATTATTTTTTTAATGGATATTAAAATATATTAAGTTAGCTATTTTGTAGGGTGTCTCTTTCATTTATTTTTTGTTTGTTAGTTTGTAGTTGGAAAAAACACGACTTTTTGTTTTTTATATATATATATATATATATATATATATATATATATATATATATATATATATATATATATATATATATATATATATATATATATATATATATATATATATATATATATAAATATATATATATATATATATATATATATATATATATATATATATATATATATATATATATATATATACATATATATATATATATATATATATATATATATATATATATATATATATATATATATATATATATATATATATATATATATATATATATATATATATATATATATATATATATATATATATATATATATATATATATATATATATATATATATATATATATATATATATATATATTTATATATATATATATATATATATATATATATATATATAATTATATATATATATATATATATATATATATATATATATATATATATATATATATATATATATATATATATATATATATATATATATATATATATATATATGTATATATATATATATATATATATATATATATATATATATATATATATATATATATATATATATATATATATATATATATATATATATATATATATATATATATATATATATATATATATATATATATATATATATATATAGAAATGATAATGTCTCATATATATATATATATATATATATATATATATATATATATATATATATATATATATATATATATATATATATATATTAAAGACCAAATATTTCCTGAAAACTCCTGCTCTATATAACCTCTCTCTTCAGTGGTATGAAGTCAAATAAAAATTATGTTAGCTAGAGACATTGTCATTCTTTCCTATTTTGTTTGGTTTGTAATGGCTAATGCGCAAAACTGTTATATATATATATATATATATATATATATATATATATATATATATATATATATATATATATATATATATATATATATATATATATATATATATATATATATATATATATATATATATATATATATATATATATATATATATATATATATATATATATATATATATATATATATATATATATATATATATATATATATATATATATATATATATATATATATATATATATATATATATATATATATATATATATATATATATATATATATATATATATATATATATATATAATTTGCATATGCTCAAAAGCTCCTGATCGGTTCACGATGCCCCGTTTTTGATTAGTTAAGGAATCCATCAATCCTTTGAAATGTCATACGAGTCACTGGACTAGTTTCCCTAATTCTGGTTTGTTGAATGCAGTATTTGACCTACACACTCCGATTCGTTATATCATGCAATAGTTTAAAAAGAAAAAGACCTTTACAATGTTACAAATGTTTTTATTTCTCAACTTCCTCAAAAGAGGTTACAGAAATGCACGTTCGTGAAGTTAATGCGAAACCGAAGGACCGCATGTATCTGTACGAGGTTGTAAAGAAGCTGTACATAAAATCCTCTATGCAGGAAAAACAGGGGCGCTCTTTCGCTTTTCCCAGAGACGTAAGGCGTTGGTAGGGCGTTTTGGGTACTTGTTTGTAGAAGCCAGCTCCGCCATGGTATAGCGTGGCCCGAGGTCCGCTTAGATCAAGCGTCGGGTTATGACGTAGGGCGCCCCCAACTATGGTTTTGGGCGACTGGTCAAACTCACTCCTGATACGCCCTCTAATAGGTCTCAGTCTCTACAAAAAGTATGCGTACGAACATCAGTGCGGAATTTAGAAGCGTAAACAACGCTTGGTCTTAGTCCGTACACAAATTATACGTACGATCGCCGGTATGGAATTTAGAAGCGTAAATGCCACAACGTTTAAGAAAGGTACCTAATCAAATTAGTCTTCCGACTGATGGAATATCTTGCGCACGCATTCCAATTCGTTATAGAAAGGCGTGTACGTGCGTGAAGGTAATACAACACCTTTGAATGCACGCTTTTATGGCTAAGCTCACAACCTTCCTTGAGATATGCATGTATCATTCTCCAATATTCAGGTAATCATAAAACAAGAAAGCAATCCATGCAGCTGCTGATCTTATCACCTTAAGCATACAGCATAGTGGGGGAAATAGTTAACAGGGTCACTATAGCTCTGTGACTTTTGACCTTGTGACCCCACAGTCTACGGGACACAAGGTCATGTGCCATTTCATTACGTAATAAATGCAGTAACTTACTTTTCCGTTGTCACAAAAGCGTCACGTTATGATGTTCTTTGATGATATTTCATAAGTTCTAAGAAAGTAAGTTCTAACAATCAACTTTCCATGATCTGACGATCTGAAGACAGAATTCGTTATGATCATCAAAAAAAGTCTAGTAGGCTATTTGGTGGGACTCATTGGTAGGTCATTGGCAAAAGATTTTACCGTCTGCACTTGTTTTTTTCTTCTCCCAAGCGTATACTGCTTAGCGCGTATGCGTATACGCCCTAAACTGGGTAGGTGTGCGCTTAGTGTTTTAATACACGGGCGTGTTAATGATAATAGAGAAAGTGGGCGTCATATGAATGTCAATAGGGAGCTTTAGATTTCACGACGCGGAGTAGTGCGATGGGAAGTTAACCGACAATGTACGTCGTCGCACTGACTTTCTCGTCCTGTTAGTTTTGCGCTTTAGATTTTTACGACGAAAAAATGACAGTCATGTGATTACACTTGGTTACATATCTAAGTAGCGGTCTTCGATCGTAGCAGACGACGCTCCACTTATAAGTACTTTTGGAAGAATGCATGGCGAACTTTCATCGAATTCGTGAAGCAAAAGAAAAAGTCACGCACTTCGAATGGATCAACTTCTTCGCAAGTAGCCCGAAGTTCATACGCTATATGATAAACATATGTAAAAATTCCCGAGATGTATCAGTAGAACGTAAAATATCTGAGAGCCGATGAAAATGAAAATGCTTTATAATTCTGTACTCTAAATCTAAATTTTAAATATAACAAAAGCCAAAATTTGAGTCAAATTTTCATTTGATGAGCAAAAAAAACTAGCAGTTGCCCAATTATGTTAAAAATGCAGATTGGTATGACATATGACGTCACACGCTTCCCAACTTGCCATTTTCAACACAATGTGAAAACACCCTGACACCCGATGTAGAATTTCAAGGATAACGAGAAGGTGAAGTATTCGCATGCGCAGAACGTCAAACGTGACATCATTTAGTGGTAGCAAAGCTCGCGTCGTGAAATCTACGGCTCCCTATTGTCTAAGATGTCACGCACTGCTGATGCGTTACAATTCGCTTTAAGTCAGCTATAGCTCACACTCCGTGTCAGGTCATAGAGTCAGTATAGTCAGATAGTTTTAGATCCTGCGACTTCAATTTCAAATAACTGATTATTAAAAACATATTTAAAAGGAATTTTTGATAACTGCATAGTGCTT